>JAJHSJ010000008.1:29866212-30366212 GCA_021015155.1 Magnolia officinalis
CTATCACCAGATCAGATGGAGACACTCCTGTCATGCCCCGGACACGGTAACCAGACTCACAAGGAACCCGATGGCCGGTTTTAGCTGTCATAGCCTCCGTAGAACCCCATTCTCAGATCTTGAAGTAGGTTCCGATCCTGGGATCCTACAAGGAGGGTTTCTATAATAGTATAATCATTTCCAATACGAGCATACCCAAGATCACAACAAGTATAAGGCACACATCACATAATCCACTAAAAATTTGAACTTTTACAAGTATCCATAAGGTCCGAAAGGATATACATAAGATAATAGAAGAAAGGAAGGAAGGTCTGCAACACTGGGGTGAAAGTGTCCTGTTTTATGAATTAGCATGAGTGTTGAGTTAGCTAGAACTGCAGAGCCCCATAGGAAGATTGATCAAAGCATCTACCTCAACCAGATGTGTGCTCGAACTCATCATAGGTAAATCTAAGCCTCACATCCCATGTCCTAAACCACCAGGTAATTAAAACCCTTAAAATTGATTAGAATATCATAGGGTTTTTGGGTTAGAAAACTTTTTCAAAATTTTTGAAAAACTCCAAGTTTTCTACCTCTATCGATTTATCGATAGTCTGCTTGATATAATCGGGAAGTGTCGTTGATGTCCTCAAAGCTCACTCGATGGTATCGAATGAGGACATAAGTTGTCCAACAACCGCATATACTTCTGGACGGAATTATCGATGTATCGATAGTTGTATCGATATCATCGAAATTTGAATCTCGAGTCTATCAAAGTTGACTCGATAAAGTCAACAACAGAGATATTGTGTCCATATTTTTCTAAGGAAAATAATAAAATCTACGATATATCGAAGTTCTCTTTGATATCCTTGGAATTAAAATACCGATGATATCGGAAGGCAATAATTTCAGGTGATTTTTATCATGGATCAAGGGTCACTTGATAGAATCGATATTTAAATATCGATGATATCGAGGTTAGGTCGATTGCATCGAGAATGGACATAAACTGTTCAGCAAGCTTAACTGAAAAATCCTTTAGAATTATCGATGCATCGACACGAGTATCGATATCATCGACATTCAAATTCTGATGATATCGAGTGTACCTCGATCATATCTTTTGACTTGAAATATTTCTAAGGCAAATCTCTCATTTTCAAATGTCGAGGAATTGAACCACGTGTCGATGAAATCATAGTTTGAAATCCGATGACATCGATGCATGTTCAATTTCCTCGACCAGCTGACAAAAGGTTTCAAAAGCATATGACATTTGAGTTTGCGTCATCGAGCTGTCAGTCGATGCAATCGAGAGTATACGCTCGATGATATCGACCCCGCTCGATGATATCGAATTCTATCATAAATGTGACCATTTTATATCCGTTGGAACCTTTTGCCTATTTATAGAGAGCTTGACCTTAGTTGCTGGTAGAGAAAAAAGAGAGTACTCTTGAGTGTTTAACCTTAGATCATATACCCAAAGCCCTTTCTCTCATGGAAGTTCATCCTCCAATCCACCCTCATCATTGACATTCAATAGAGTGGATTGGGGAATGAACTTTCGCATTCAAGGATCCTCCAGCTACCATCTTAATGAAAAATCATTAAGCTGGGACGCCTTGAATGCATAGATGATTAGAATCTCTCTATCTCCCTTATAGGAAAATAATTGAGAGTAGGATTCCATCATAACCTTGACCCAACTCTTCACCATGTATTGGTACATCTTCTGAGTTGCGGATCAAGGAAGCTGAAGTTCTTCATAAAAGGAGGAAATCTTCAACAATGCGCTGAAAGGGACTCATCTACTTATTTGTAAGTTATTAGATTCCAAAGGACCCTTGTGATCATTCCTTTGTAGGATTGGGTCTAAGGTGTTTCTCACCCCTTGTAAGTCCTTTTGGAGGCCTCCGGTGGGAGTGTACATGGTGGGTGCTTTGTGTTAACCCTTGCTCTGTGGAGAGCATAACGTTAGGTCCTTTGTGTAGGTCCTTGACCAAGGTGGTCTAAAAGTTGGGTGTTATATGTTGACCCTTGCTCGTGGGAGCATAAACAGTGAGGTTCCTTGTGTGGATCCTTGGCCAGTGTGCCTAAAATCGGGTGTTATGTGTTGACCCTTGCTCGTGGGAGCATAAACTGTTAGCCTAGGTGTAGGTTGTACTGGTTAGAGGTGAACCTGATTTAAAACCTTGGGTTTGAGGTGAACCGTGTGAAAACCCCTTAGTGAAATTCGGCACACTCAAGGGTTGAGTGCGTCTGCCGAGAGTGGAGTAGACAAGTAGTCGAACCACTATAAAAATGACTGTGTTTGTGATTAATATTTATCTTTAATTACTTGTGTGATTTTTCTAAATATTTTCATATTTGATCACACCTCACACACAGTCACATCCATCATAAACTCTGATTTGTATCTTGTCTATTTTATAAAGTAGTTCTATGATTGGATCCTCTAGTTGGCTTGGAAGTCATTAGAGTTACTCTGATGAAATCCTGATTTATGTACTTTTTGTCAGGATAGGTTTGATAGGATTTTAAATAACCATAGAATTTCTAAAAAGTCCTGTTCTCCCCCTCTAGGACATATTGGCATATTCCTACTTCAACTAAAGCGGTCATTACCACAATTTCAATTGGTATCAGGGAGGGTCTCTCTTAAGGGCTTCACCGCTTAGAGAGTGATCTTGACTGAAGTTGGTAATATGGCCAAAGGAGAGGGCTCATCGGTCTCTAGACCTCCAATATTTGATGGATCAAACTATGCATACTGGAAGGCTAGAATGCACTACTTTCTGAGATCTTTGGATCGTGATGTTTGGGATATAGTTGAAAGAGGATATATGCCACCATCTGAATAAATAGTACTTGAAAATAGCACAACTATCACCAAACAAAAATCCAAAGAAAAGTGGACAACATTCGATAAAGAAAACCAAACTATTGAGGCTAAAGTTATGAATGCTATCTACTGTGCTGTTGTAACGCCCTGAAAATCGGGGGTTGAGCATAGGCCCAACTCCCAAGTTCCAACACATCACTTATGCAACATAAATAATGATGATTAAATGTTGTCCGTATTAGTGCATTAAACATGAATGGGATTATACCAAATCAGCATGTCATACTCCAGAGACAGTAGAATTTCGCAAGCGGAAGATTGTGATAAGTATATATAAAGCATATAAGTAATTGTAGGTCTCCTGAGTATGATCATGATACCAGGTCGATTAGTTACATGTAAAATTTTAAAATATACAAAATGTGTAATGTCATCTAATCAGCAACCCTGTAAGCCCCGTCGATCAGAACATGGTCTATATAGATCTGCCTGATAGCTGCATGTAGGAGAACTCCTCGTCATCATAAAAGTCTGGCTCTTCTTTGTAAGCATCGCCAATATCTACAACTACAACAGGGTCTAGTTGGTGTTTAAAGCACCGTCCTAGAACGTGGGAGTGAGTGATCAACTCAGTGGAGCTATAAGACAAAGGTTAACATGTTATCAATTCAATCAAGCAGTAATGATAAAGCAATACAATCAAACATCCCTAAGTACTCTGGTTAATGCAAACATGATATGTATTAATGATGCATGCCCTCACCTGCACTCCCTCTACAATCTTCCTCTTACGGTCGCGGCATGCACCCCTTCCTCTATGCTCAACCCCAATGCCAAAGGCACATGCAATGTGGTGCATGAGCGTGATTACCGAGTTCTTATTAGACCTTTTCATACAGCAGGATTGGGAAGCTAAGGTACCTCCCTTATATCATTTTCCAAACAATGATCCATTCTAGGATCGTCAGTCCTAGCTAGTCTCATACGATGTTGCGATTTCAGGTCGCTACAAAGGGCTCGTCACCTTAATGCAGGCCTAGCTTATACTCTAGTTGCTACAGAAAGGCTCATCGTCTCAGTGCAGTCTCAAAGTATGCTCGAGATCACTACGAATGGTTCGTCACCTAGTCGTAAGCCGACAGCTCGAATACAGTGTCCCATACCACCGTATTCGGCTCACGAGCTTAGGTTGCTCACTGGTCACTACGAGTGGCTCGTCACCTCGACGTATGCCGACAGCCTGACCACAGTGTCCCATACCACCATGTCTGGCTCATGAGTCTTAGCGAATCGAGGTACCAAGGTTAACGGGATTTCCACTGGTGAGTTTGGTACCTTAGGTTCAAGCAGCAGCATCCATACATGGTGAACATACATCGGGTCAATCGGGTTACTTGACGAGCTTGACTGGTATGAGCGCACATCGAGTGAATCGATATGAAGTGGGTAAGCACTCTGTGTGGTCTAACCACTGTCGACAACTAAAGTACGACTCGGATTCATCGAACGCGTCTTGTGTGGCGAGACAACCTCAACCACCAAGCCAGGACCTGTTACCGATTGCCTGGACTATACCATAGTCCCAATCACATCTAACCCAACAGACATTCATAAATGACAGTAAAAAAACATGTGACAACCAATTTCAGTATCATTTCATTTAAGCATTTCAACACAACACATGCTACACATGTTATCCTACACAGGCATTTCACACATAATCACGTAGTAGCAAGATAGATTACATAAAGGAAATTGTAATTATGGATAAGAGAGTTGAGAATCCTATCTAAACACCCTCATTAAATACATCACATAAAGTATTTTCTCATTCAGGCATTTTATCAAACACTTAGACTACACATATTACATACTTGTAATAAGTTAGTTAAAAAACATATTATATCAAATCCTTCCACATAAGAGTTGCCACATGTACAACCATTAGGTGTTTCCAAAAATCCATCACAAAAAGCACAAATCATAATCCATATCCATTCAGACATTTCAACAAAAACATATAATGCATTTAAAATCAACATAGTTTATATATGTATATAATACACGGAATCCCTTGTATCTAAGCACATGTGATAGCAATCAAGCCAGTCATAAATCATTACTAACATTGAAAGCCTTGAAAACCATAACCAAAATATTTATAGTCCACACCTTTCACCGGTAGACTCGTAACGAACTCAGTTCGTTCTCTAACTCGTCGTCTATGGCACAACTACAACCTACAGTATCAAATAGATTAGCTATTTCATCCTTTACTCTATTTAAAACCCTAAAATAGGTTAGAGTTAGGATTTCTTACCCTAAAATGGAACCAGAATCGGTGGTATAGTGATACGGTAGTGGTGATACGATACGTAGAGCGGCAGGAAAGAATCTCTACAGCAAACCCTAGCTTTCCCTCACACTTTCTCTCTCTTTCCTGCTCTTTTCTTTCTCTTCTCTCACCTAGGGTTTCAAATTCGTATGGAATGAGAGAGAGGGGGTAAAAGGTCTTTTTATAAGCCCAGGACTGATGGAAATGGCCCCAGGGCCAAGGTATACTTAGGTTATAGCCAAAGGGCGACAGTTTCGGTCCAACGGAATACTTCCGGAGGCCCCTTTTCTGCATGTGGTTAGACTTAAGCTCCCTAATATTGAATCTAAGTCAAGTTAAGTTTTCGGTCCGATCGGATTTGTGGATCGACCGTGGAGGACTAATTTCAATTCAACGGTCGTCGGCGCTCAATCAGGGCCACGAGTAAATGGACCTGTGTATGAAATTTTTTCTGATCCGAGGGTGTATTTGGGTCAGATTTTGATGGTCTAAAACCTTAGATTTGACCTACAAGTAAATGGCCCAAATCACTTAAATTTGAGTTCATTTTTGAAAGGTATTCGCGTTTCTCACACAGTTCGTTCTAGGTTCAAGTTGTGCGTTTCTGGATACCATCTGGAGTTGATTTCTGAGGTGGTTGTCAAGTCTAGTAAGGCGGTCCTAACCATATGGTTTCGTAGTAATCAAACTTTCAACTCGCGGTCCAGGTTCAATACGAAGTTTCAATGTGCTCTCGAGAGTAACTGAGTTTAGAGATTGACCCTAGATTTCAGGGTAACGTAGCGTTAATGATTCTACAAGTTTTGGGTCTTGCAGTTAGTATTTAAAGTGGTTAGTGCTAATTTCACAGATAATCTAGTTTAGCACTTAGTTAATTTCGTCTAATTTCTAAAGGATTTGGTCCTGAGTGATTTCTGCTTGAGGTGGTACTCGGGTCTTTTTGTACGGATTTTTCCTAGACGTTACAATCTACCCCCTTAAAGAAAAATTTCATCCTCAAAATTAGTACCTTTTCGTACTCCTCGAGAATCTGAGGGTAGTTCTTGCGAACCTCAGCTTCTGTTTCCCAAGTAGCCTCTTCCTCAATGTGATGCGTCCATAATACCTTTACTAGCAGAATAACCTTACCAGTTTGAAGGTCTCAGAATGAAAGAGCATGAGACCTTCATGGAGTTTTTCATAAAACTGAACATTATCTGTAACTCCATAGGTGGACTAGGTGAGAAGGTTCCGATTCAAAAAATCTGTAGAAAAATACTAAGATCATTACCAGAATGGTTCAATCCTAAAGTAACAACCATTGAAGAATGTAGAAACATCGATGAAATGAAAGTAGAAGAACTAGTAGGTTCTCTACAAACATATGAACTACACTTCAAACAAACCCCTAAATCCAAAACTACTGTCCTCAAAATTCAAAGAATACAACAAATGAGGACATTGAAAGTGAAAGAGAAAACAACAATGAGGAAGTGGCTTTGTTGGCACAACGATTCAGGAAGTTCTTTCAGAAAAATCGTGGTCGTCCATTTAAAGGAAGAAAGGTGGAAAACAAGCATTCTGCAGGTAAATTTGGTAAAAAGACCAAAGAATCACAATGTTATGCCTGTCAGAAGTTTGGACACTTGTCTACTGAATGCCCAAATATAAAAACTAAGGGTAAGGCAATGGCTGCCACATGGGATGATATAGAAGAGTCAAATTGAGAATCTAGCGACTCAGAGAGCGATGAAGATAAAAAATCTTTGAAAATTCCATTGAAACTGAGAACGAGGAAGAACCACAAGCCACTAAATCATTTCCATCAGACAATGAGGAAGCTGAAAAGGAAGAAGAAGAACATCAAGATAAACTACAAGATGCTTACAATCAACTCTACATCTATAGCATCAACATTGTTAGAAGACTTGGAATATCTGAAAACAAAAAGGAATTGCTGCAAAAAGATCTAGATAAAACTTTGAAAATTAATACACATCTAATCAATGACTTACAATAATATCATTCAGATAATGATAGACTTGAAAGAATCAACACATTCCTTAAATCCAAGTCTAAAAAACTAAACAAATAGGTTGAGCTATTAAAACACAAAAACATGCTCCTTCAAAATGAAAATCATACACTCCTGTTTGATTTAGAAGAATCCAGAAAAATCGCTAAGCTAAACTATAAGTTTTCCCAGAGTAGTGAGAAGTTAGAATAACTCTTAGGTATGGGGAGACCAGGAAAAGACAAGAGTGGGTTAGGATATGATAAATTTAAAACAAAGACTGGAAATGCAACACCAATTACTGAAAAATCTGCTGCTTCAGGTAGTAATATAACTACTCCAGTTTGTTATTTATGTGGTGATTCGGGTCACTATAAGTTTGAATGCTTAACACCTAGGCGGACTCAACATAACTCTGGTCAAAATCATATTGGTAAATTCAAACCAACCAAAGAAATACAAAATGTTAAGAGTCCACCTAGGAATATGGATAGAAGAAACACACGTCCATCACCACCTAGAATGACTAACAGAATGAAGGAAGTAGTGAACCTAGTGGCTAAATTAAACAAGAAAACTAAATCTATCACAGTTAATTATCCTGTCACAAAATGGGTAGTGAAAGAAAAGAAAAAATTGCTTTATTACTCAATTAAATCACATAACAGGCAATGATACTAAGTGGTACCTGAATAGCGGTTGCTCAAGACATGTCACGGGTGACAAATTCCTTCTGTCAAACTATTCAGATTTTTATGATGGGATAGTCACCTATGGAGACGGAAGCACCGCTAGAGTAATTGGATAGGGAATTATCAAAGGAATTACTTCACTCTAAAAAATGAGAATGCCTTTTGCATAAAAAGGATTAACGCATAATCTTCTGAGCATTTCTCAAACATGTGACAATAAGCATGTGGTTACATTCAACAAAGATGAATGCGAAATCCTAGACCTATTAGGTGAAACAATGATGAAGGGTTCTCGCACAAATAACCAATGCTATGTCATTAAAGGAAAAGGAAGGATTGATCCATATGCTTAGAAACATTCAGCATGAAAAAAATAAGTTCAGATCATTCATCTAGATCTGGATATTTACTGAAATGATGCAATCTTGCTAAGCTCCTAATGATACATCTGAGGCCCCTCACCTCAATCTTTTTGTATATAAACATTCTAATGTTTATAATTTTGATCTGTACAATGTTTTGTACAAAATTTTGCTATGTATATTGCTTATTCAAAGATATATTACACTATACTTGAAAGTTTGTCGATCTGCGGAGAAATAAAAAATATTCACCTTCGATATGTCTGTCGATACATCATATGGACTTTTCGATTACATCGACCGAGAATCGATACCATCGTCGATCTCTCGAGTAGCTGAAACGATGGGTCGGTTAGTCTTCCCTCGAACTCTTCATTGAAAATATCAAAAAGGATATATCGGTATCATCGAATCTATGTTCGATGATATCGAAGGTTACTGCTCAATAAAAAGTCAGAAGATCGGAAATAGAGGTTCACCTGTTAACTGCATTTTTGGGTTTGCATCTCCCAGATTAGTTTTCCTTATCTTAACTATTGTCAACACCTAAACCTCAAGTCTCCCTTCACTGTAAGCAAGAATGTCTAAATACAAAGGTATGGTTCTTCTACAAAATGTCTCAACTGAGAGCAAGAAAGGTAAGAAAAATGCATCTGCCTCATTTTCATTTTCCGATCTAGAAATCGTGGCAGAAAGAGCTGTTCATAGGAAGTGCATTGAATCCTTTGGGATCATCAATCTCTTAAAACATATTGGGTGGGGAAATATCGTGAATTTTGGGGGAGGATTTCAGTATGATCTTGTGCATCAGTTTCTGAGCTTGATCTACAACGTTGAAAATAATCCTCCGCTCATTTCAATTGCTATCATAAATTGAACTGAGCACATCACCCCTAGACTGATAAGTCGTCTGTTTGGCATAGAAGTCACCCCTAGAACGGAATATGAATGGTCTTGGTGTTTGGGGAGAAGTCACTCGAGCATTATGTAATGGTGCTACAATACCTAGAAATGCAAAGAACATTCTTCATGTCAAGCATCTCCATCCTATATATAAAACTCTTCACAGCATCTTCAGCTCAAAGTCTATCCTTGTGAAGTTTCTGGCAACAAACTTTCTCCATACATTCTCAACATTTTGTATGATGTTCATCAAGATTGGGCTGCCATCTACTAATGATCTCCCACACCCGTGTGCCTAGTTCAACTACGAAGACATTTGCAACTTGAATATCATTGACAACGTGTTTCGTGGTGGAAAAATCAATCCAACCTCAGGCAATCTAGTGCTCAGCCCAGGTTCTGCCAATAGAATTAAGGTTTTCACCAAACAGGACATTGTGGAACACCCTCTGGATGTGCAATCTCACATGCTAAAGCGACTTGATGACTGTGAAGCCTGTCTTTCAAAAATCAAACACATACTGGTGGCTCTGCAACGTGCTACAAAACAAATTCTGGATTCACTACCTGTGCCATAAGCTTACCCAGGCTTTCGTTTTCTATAGTGCGTCATTCCATTCATCACATACCTAGAGTCTCCCCGAGATGCTTAGGGCATAAAATATCTTTTTGGATGTCCTACACGCATATTTGTGTGTGTGATGAATTACTGTCTTGCAAAAACTTGACAAGTTTTTTTTCTTGGGTTGTAATATCCTCTGAGTAAGGAAAATACTCTCTTTTGTATGCCCATGGATGGGCTGGCTAATTGTGTCTGTTGGTTTGGGATGAATGTTACAATACTGCCAAGCTTGGGCAGTCTTCCTTTTGGATATTTCTATTGGTAGCCGGTTGATAATTCATATATATTTGCTATCAATTATGCGTCTAAGTCTGTGGAATACTCGTCTCAACTGTGGTTACTTACTTCTGCATATTCCTTATCACTTGTGCATTGGTTTTGGGATTTATGTCTATAATGTTATTGTCTGTAAAAATCACAGCTCTCCCTAGACCTGGTTTACCTAAGTGTTTCTATAAAAGACATGGTTATCTCCATCTTATCTGATTATTTCATAGCATTTTTTTGTCCTCATTATACATACATGGTTTTTGTACTAAAATGTTTGTTTTACATCTATCTACTGTATGTGTATGCTCCTTGAATGGTGGTTCTCCCAATTGCTTCAACTTCAGTCAATACCCACTGTTGTTTACCTTTGCCAATGACTTACAAAAGGGGGGACAACAGATTAACACCCCGACAGAAAAAGTGTGTGTATTTGCTTGTGCATGTTAATGGTGATGTAGGTGTTAGGGGAGCATCTGCAAGGAGAAAGGGGGAGAGATTGCAGTTGAGAGGGAACAACTTCTGAATATTTGTGTATGTGAACTAGATAGCATTGTACATGTAAGTGCTATGGTTTGATTCCTCTTTGGTTGTCAAATTTTATGTGTCAAAACCTCTATATGTGTCTTGTGTTTATATCTTGATAAATTTGTTCAAGACACCATGTCACGAAGATGAATTCCTCAAGCTAGTTCAAGCTACAATATAAAAGAGAAGAGTTCAAACTCAAGACTCAAGCTCAAGTTTACGTGTATTCAAGGTCAAGACTCAAGCAGAGTTTGGGACTCAAGTGCAACTCAAAATGACATTGATTTCAAAGCTTGTGAAGTAGTCAAGCTGCATTAAGAAGAACTCAAGCTTCATAATGTTCAAAGTCAAAACAAATGAAGTGTCCATACTTCATGTCCCAGGTATGACAAACCTTAGATTGACCTTAGGGTAGGTCACTTTGGCTACATAATTCATTTGAATATTAATACATGAATTTGGTCTATCTAAGACTAGCCCTAGACCTTGTTTGACCAGTCCTGGCATTGGTTCGACCAGTCTAAGAAGTTCTAGGACCAGTACTAGAATTGTTGCAATTTTTCAGATTTTCTGGTTCTGCTATGACCAGTCCTGGAGTCTGCTTGACCAGTCGTGGAATGGTCTCGACTCGACCTTCAACGAGTCGTAAAGCTACAACTCAAACTCCAGCAACTAAATCAAGTGTCGCACGACCAGTCGTAGAGGGGTCTCGACCGGTCATGGACTGCCTTCGACCTGTCGGGGACTGATTATGACCGGTCGTACAACAGTTTGATTCAATCGCACTAAAAAATTCAAAAATCTGTTTCTCCTTGGACCGGTCATGATGTCCCTAGGACCAGTCGAAGACGAATTTCTGCAGCTATAAATAGTACACGAATTTCAGAGTTTTTTATTGAAAACTAATTGAATTCAAGGCTCCACTCTGAGATAAGTCTGTGTTTGTTTTAAAACTATATTGTGCATAATTCTATTTCCTTTTGTTAGCTTATTGTTATTTGATTTTGATTTGCATTCCAATCTGATTAGAAAAAGGGAAAATTCTTAATTCCTTCTTCACGAAATCAAAATCAAATACAACTAGCCCTAAGTTGATTAAACTTAAAATCAATTAGAACTTAGAACCATTTTTAAAGTGAGTATTGGACATTGAACTTCCATATTCGAACTTCTAGTCTGATTGGTTCTTCGGGGCTGCTACAAGAGGAGAAATCCAGGTATTTTACAATTCTGTAAAATTTCTATTCCTTTGGTTTTTGTTTGGGATTTGCCAGAAAAATTCGATTTGTGTGGTTATCTGAGGAGAGCCAGAAAACTCAGAAAGATGGGTTTTTGGATTGTGTAAGCCCAAGTTAAAAAGACACAATTGTGAAGGTTTTAGGTGAACCTGTGAAACCTATTTTGATAGTGAACGCTCTTATCCCCTGTGTGAGGATATTAGGAGTGGAGTAGCATTCTGTGTGGCTGTTGTTTAACAGTTGGTGAACACACAGGCGAACCACTATAATTCTTTGTCTTGAGGATTGAATGCTTGCTTAATCTTTTACCTTTTATCATTCAAAGCTGTGGAATGTATGTGTGGTTGTGAATGTTATAAATATTTACATTTCAACCAAGTGTGGGGAATGTTGTAATAAGTTAGATATAAATTTCCGTAATTTATTTCAATTCCATGCTATTTATTTTTTTTGAGTTCTTGATACAAAGGACGTTCTAGAAATAAGTTTGTCCTGCTATACACCTTTGGTTTTTATGGTGTAAGGTTTTCCTTAGAACTGAATTCATATCAACCTCTCAATACTTGTTAATTGAGGTTGAGTTTATTTCAGCATTGTGAATTGATTTATTTTTATAAGGCTATCTCTTTATTGTTTATTCTGTTGTTTTAATTTTAATTTGGCATAGTCCTATTCAACCCCCCCCCCCTCTAGGACATATAGCTTGGCCATTTCAAGTGGTATCAGAGCTTAATAGCTCGCTCTTATTGCTTTTTATTTGGATTTATTTCTTGAGCTAATGATCTAAGTTTTATATATATATATATATATATATAAGATGTCAAATTTTGATAGCCTATTAGTCACTAGGCCTCCACCCTTTGATGGCTCCAACTATGCCTATTGGAAAGCCAGAATGAGGATCTTCCTCAAATCAATGGATGAGAGTGTGTGGCAAGCCACAGTGACTGAATGGAGCCCTCCTACTATTGAAGTAACTGGTATCAATGGATTAAAATCAATGAGAATAACACCTTATACTTCTTGGTCCACACTTCAGAAAAGTGAGAGTAGTGCCAATGCAAAAGCACGAAATGCAATCACTTGTGCACTATCACCGGATGAGTTCAAAAGAATTATATCCTGTGATACTACAAAGCAAGCCTGGGATATATTAGAAATGCCACACGAGGGTACATCAATTGTCAAAAAATCTAAAGTCCAACTCCTCACAACCAAATTTGAAGAAATTCATATGGAGGAAAATGAAATGTTTATGGACTTTTACACAAGATTAAATGACATTATAAACTCAATGTGGGGTCTTGGTGATAAAATCCCAGAAAGTAAAGTGTGTGTAAAGATACTACGCTCACTTCCTGAACGGTTCAACTCTAAAGTAATCGCGATCCAGGAACTTCATGATACGGACAATATGAGGATAGAAGAACTAATTGGTTCTTTACAAACCTATGAGTTAAACTTTAAAGCTCCTAAAGGTAAATCTATAGCACTTAAATCTTCTAAAACTGTTTTTGAAGAAAACTCTGATTCTGAAGATGATATGGCTCTTTTAGCAAAGAAGTTTTATAAGATTTTCAAAAGTAAGAAATGGGTTGATTTTCAATAATCAAATGATAAAAAGAAATTTAGACCTAAAACTCGAAAATCTTTGAAAGACAGTCAGTGTTACAACTACCATGAATATGGGCATTTAGGAAACAAATATCCTAAAAAGGACAAACCCAGAAGGAAGGGTATGTTGGCTACTTGGGATGAATCATCCGAGTCTGAAGCTACTTCTGATTCAGAAGATTCTGAAACCGAGTCGGGCAATGAAGTTAAGGCCCTTATGACTCTAGCCAAGTTCACTTTTTCCGATCATGATGATTCAACTAGTGAAGAAAATCTGAATAGTGATTATGAAAATGAAGAAGATCTTCAAGATGCTTACAATGCCCTATACAAGGAAAGTTGTAAAATTGCTGTGAAGTTTAAACTTCAAAATGAAAAGTTTTTTAAACTCAAAGAATGTTTCGACTTACTTGTTTTATAAAAATTCCAAATTTTAGTTAGTTTTGAAAAATCAAAATGTGATTTGGAACTCAAAACCTCCCTGATAGAAGATTTGAAATCTGAAATTGAGAAACTCAAGAATGAAGTATCTTCTCTTCTGAGTTTGAAGGATACATGGAGGTATGCCCAAGGAGATCCAAAGTTAGGAAAACTTTTATCCAGATCTAGAAAATGTGGCGATAGATTCGGGTTAGGTTATGATAAAAACATACCTCATAAACAGAAGAGTACTCCTCCCAATTTTGTGAAAGGAGTAGCCTCAAACTCAAAAGAAAAAGGTACTTGTCAAGGTTTTTCTAAAAATACAAAAACTTTCCAAAAACCTAAACGTAGCTATATCAATTTCAAAAATCAAAACAGAAACCCACTGGCTGAAAAAATAGTTGATTTACTCAAGGAGCTCTTAAAATCTAACTCAGTAGGTCATTCCCACAACTATAAATAGAAAAAGTCCAACTATGTTCCAAAACCCAAAACAATTCTGAAATGGGTTCCTAAAGTTACCTGCTTGGTTGCCCACATTGCTTTCAAAGCAACAAACCATTCCAAATGGTACCTAGACAGTGGATGTTCCAGACACATGACATGTGACAAGGCTTTATTCACCGATCTAAAAGATATGACTGATGGGTCAGTCACATTTGGTAATGGTAGCAACTGCAAGATTATTGGCCAAGGTATGGTTCAACTTTATAATCTTCCCTTATTTAAGAATGTTTTATATGTTGAGGGACTAAAACACAACCTGTTAAGCATATCTCAAATATACAACAACAACCATAGTGTTAAATTTTCTAATCAAGGTTGTGAGATTATAGATAAAAAGGGTTCTGTAATATTAACTGGTCGCAGAACTTCTGAAAACTGCTATATTGTAAGCAATGGAAGCTCATCTAATCAAATGTGCTACATGGTCCATATCGATGAGACAAAATTATGACATAAACGCCTTGGACATGTACACTATCGAAATTTATTCAGATTGAGCAAAGGAGAACTTATTAGAGGTCTACCTAAGATTCAAAAAGTAGACAAGATATGTGGTGAATGCCAGTATGGTAAACAAACTAGGAGCTCTCACAAAAAAGTGAACTCCAATACCACATTACGACCACTCGAGCTTCTCCACATGGATCTTATAGGACCAACTAGAATGGAAAGTCGAGGTGGCAAAAAATACATCTTGGTTATTGTAGATGATTTTACAAGATTCACCTGGGTTTCATTTTTAAAAGACAAATCAGAAACCCTTGATGAAGTGAAAAAAATTATAAAACGGATCCAAACTGAAAAATGTTCTCAAGTCAATAAGATCCGAAGTAATCATGGATTCGAGTTTGAAAATAGCAGTTTTGAGAAATTCTATAGCGATCAGGGAATATCACATGAATTCTCTATGCCCAAAACTCTACAACAAAATGGTATTGTGGAAAGGAAAAATAGAGTGCTCCAAGAAATGGGAAATGTTATGTTGAATAACATGAAGCTGCCTGGAAATTTATGGGCTGAAGTAGTAAATACCACCTGCTATATTATTAATCATGTCTATACTTATAAATCCAATAATAAAACGGTTTATGAAATGTAGTTCGATAAGAAGCTGACTGTCAAATACTTTTGAGTTTTTGGTAGCAAGTGCTACATTTTGCGTGACCGTGAGATCTGGGAAAGTTTGACACAGAGTGACGAAGGAATCTTTTTAGGATACTCTTTAAACAGTCGTGCATATCGTGTACTGAAAAACAGGACCGGTGTGATTCAAGAATCTATTAATATGGTCATTGATGATCACCTAAATACACCTGCACCTAGTTCAGATAATGATGAAGTTCTTGTAATTGAAAAACTAGATACTTCATCAAGTGAAATTAATTCTGAATTAAGGACTGTTAAAGATCATCCAACTGATCAAATTCTTGGAAACCCTCTCACTGGTGTACGAACTCGAAGACAACAAGAAGACATATGTAATTACGTATGCTTTACATCCCAGATTGAACCGGTAAACGTAAAAGAAGCACTTTCTGATGAAAACTGGATAGTTGCAATGCAGGAAGAACTTAATCAATTTGTTCGTAATGATGTCTGGTATCTTGTTCCTAGACCTAAAGATAAACAAATTATAGGAACTAAGTGGATTTACAAAAATAAGCCTGATGAACTTGAAAATATAATAAGACTGGTTGTTCAAGGGTACACTCAAATAGAAGGTATTGATTACAATGAAACCTTTGCTCCAGTTGCTCGACTTGAATCAATTAGACTTTTAATATCCATTGCATGCTATAAAAAGTTTAAAATTTATCAAATGGATGTAAAGTGTGCCTTTTTAAATGGTGATTTACATGAAGAGGTATATGTTGAACAACCTACAGGGTTTGAAGACCCTAAGTTTACTAATCATGTATACCGCCTTAAAAAAGCTCTCTATTGTTTGAAACAAGCTCCCAGGGCATGGTACGAAAAATTGACTAAGTTTTTACTAAGTCATAAATTTCAAATGGGTGTTGTCGATAAGACGCTTTTTGTTAAGAAACATAACGATGATATCTTAATGGTTCAGATCTATGTTGATGATATTATTTATGGATCAACTTGTACTAACATGACTGTTGAGTTTACAGATTTGATGAATCTAAGTTCGAAATGAGCATGGTTGGAGAATTAAATTATTTCTTCGGATTGCAAGTAAAACAACAATCTAACAAAATTTTTATTTCACAATCTAAATATGCTTTGAACTTGATTAAGAAGTTCGAATTTGACAATGGTAAGAATTTTGATACTCCTATGAGTACAACTCTAAGACTCTCAAAAGACTCTACGGGTAAAGATGTAGATCCTAAATTGTATCGTAGCTTGATAGGCAGTTTGCTTTACTTAACTGCTAGTAGACCTGATATTGCTTTAAGTGTTAGAATTTGTGCTAGATATCAGTCTAATCCTAAAGAATCTCACTTAACTGCTATTAAGCGAATTATTCGATATGTCGCAAGTTCAGTTAATCTGGGTCTTTGGTATCCTTATGATACTAGTGTTCAATTGGCTGGGTACTCAGATGCTGATTGGGCAGGTAATATCGATGATAGAAAATCGACCAGTGGTGGTTGTTTTTACATTAGAAACTGCTTGGTTTCTTGGTTTAGCAAGAAGCAAAGTTCCATATCACTTTCAACTGCTGAGGCTGAATACATTGCAGCTGGAAATGCATGTACTCAGATAGTTTGGATGAAACGTATGTTGAGTGATTATGGAATCGCATAGGACTCTATGGTTTTATACTGTGATAATTCTAGTGCAATAAATATTTCAAAAAACCTAATCCAGCATTCACGTACTAAGCACATTGACATTAGATTTTATTATATCCGTGAATTAGTGGAAGAAAAAGAAATATCTTTAGAATATATTCCAACCGAGACTCAGCTTGCTGACATTTTCACTAAACCGCTCGACAAAAGCAGGTTTAATAAGTTGAAATTCGATCTCGGTATGTGCAATTTAAAATGATTGAGTATGCATCTCTGTATCATAGTATAAATACTTTATTGGTTTATATTTTAAAATTTCTTGAAAAATGCATGTTTATTTATTTTCTGGTACACGACCAGTTAAGGACGTGCTCGACCAGTCGTGGTACAACCGGTCGAGGACGTCCCACGGCCAGTCGAGTAGCACGCTGATTGCCTTCATTTGGGGAAAAACTACTTCTTCATTTCATTCCTCTTCTCCAACGGGCCGAGCTACGACTAGTCGAACCCCACTATTCGATTCGCTCAGGTTAGAGTGTTTTTTCTTGATTTCTTGAAGAATCTTAATCTTTTCTCTTCAATTTCTTGATAATAGTTGTTTATTTCAACTCGTTCTTCAAGTTTTGGGGTTTTTCTTCTCATTTGCTGAATCTAGAGAAACCCGTATCTCTTTTCTTGATATTTCTGGTATTTCTTCAAGAAAATGGATTCTAAAGGTAAAAAGAAAAATCCTAGAGGTGCTTCTTCTTCTAGATCGAATGTTATCACTAGACGTCATCTTAGGGCTCCTGAAGATGATCCACCACATGTACGTGATTTGCGTATGCGCAGTGTGATTGTTGAAAAAGCTGTCAGTTTAAACCATATCGCTCCTTTCGGTCTCCTTCCTCTCCTTCAATTTGTAAGATGGGAAAACATTTTACACTAGGGTGGGCTAGCATACCAGTCCATAGTACAGGCCATGGTTGCATGTATAACTGAATTCTCTACTGAGCAACTGACTTTTACTATTGCTACTAGAGAAGGGCTTTTTCTTATTGATCGACATTTAATTTCAGGCCTTATGGACATTCCAGTAAATGATGATGGTATTCATCCTAGTACACTTGCTGAGAAAGTGTCAGAATCGAAAAAACGTGTTTATAGTAGAGCATTGTGTAACATGAATGCACCATGGACTGCAAATGGGAATGCCCTCAAAACCAGATACTTGTTACCCAGATACAGAGTTTTACATCGTATCTTCACTTCTAATTGTAGCCCCGATCTGGAAACAAGACTGAGTTGACTATGCTTATGGTTCGTATTTTGTACTCAATCATTACTGGTGCTAATGTCTGTTTGCCCTCTTTGATTTGTTCCTCTATCATTCAAATCCGTAGTCATCCTGGTCATGGTGATATTCCATTTGGGTATCTATTGAATGTATTGGTCACTCACATGTTAGTCGCTATGCCCGTCGGAGAAGATCCTATCCAACACCTCATATTCAATAACTCCAACTTAAACAAAATGAAGTTGAAATTGGCTCCAGGCCAAGTTGATGTTAGTGAAGGTGGAGTTGCTGCTGAGGCTGGGAATGATGAAGAAGGTGATGATCTTCCTCCAGATGATATCAATATGGACGATATTTTTAATGAAATTGATTCTGACTCTGGGAATGATCCTGACTTTGTACCATCTGATTTCGATGCTCGTCTAAGTGCATTAGAGGAGAAGGTAGAGAATATGAATGTTGGCCATAATCAGCAATTCAAAAATTTGCGCAAGTATTTTAGACGCTTACAAAAAGGCCTTCATCAAATTGATCCTACCATACCTGCTCCTTCTTGTGGATCAGATTGAGATTTTACTCTTTGGTCTGTAATAACTATAATATTTTTTTCTCTGGTTATGTTAGAGTCTATTTGACTTGACTTTATAACTCCTTTGTTATGTTCCGTACTCTTAACATTCAATCTTTCTATTTTGATCATTACATTCTTTCTTGCCTTTTCAATCCTATATGTGTTTCGTCCTTTGTCATATTTTGACAAAAAGGGGGAGAAATTTGAGAATTTTCTATGACTTATGATTGGATTGATGATGTGAATGGGATGGTTGCAGTGTACTACTAAGGGGGAGTTAAGAGGGAGTTACACAAGGGAAGTTAAGTGATTGTGCATGAGGTTGTATGTTGTATGCTAGTTCATGATAACTGGTGTATGATTCGTTAATATACATGTTGTGCTTTTCTTGCTGAAGTATGTTTTGTCACAAATTTGACAAAGGGGGAGATTGTAAGTGCTATAGTTTGATTCCTCTTTGGTTGTCAAATTTTGTGTGTCAAAACCTCTGTATGTGTCTTGTGTTTATATCTTGATAAATTTGTTCAAGACACCATGTCACGAAGATGAATTCCTCAAGCTAGTTCAAACTACAATATAAGAGAAGAGAGTTCAAGCTCAAGACTCAAGCTCAAGTTTACGTGTATTCAAGGTCAAGACTCAAGCAGAGTTTGGGACTCAAGTGCAACTCAAAATGACATTGATTTCAAAGCTTGTGAAGTAGTCAAGCTACATCAAGAAGAACTCAAGCTTCATAATGTTCAAAGTCTAAGCAAATGAAGTTTTCAATGTCCATACTTCATGTCCCAGGTATGATAAACCTTAGATTGACCTTAGGGTAGGTCACTTTGACTACATAATTCATTTTAATATTAATACATGAATTTGGTCTATTCTAAGACTAGTCCTAGACTTGTTTGACCAGTCCTGGCACTGGTTCGACCAGTCTAAGAAGTTCCAGGACCAGTCCTAGAATTGTTACAATTTTTCAAATTTTCTGGTTCGTCTACGACCAGTCCTGGAGTCTGCTCAACGGTCATGGGATGGTCTCGACTCGATCTTCGACCAGTCGTAAAGCTACGACTCAAACTTCAGCAACTAAATCAAGTATTGCATGACCAGTCGTAGAGGGGTCTTGACCGGTCGTGGACAGCCTTCGACCAATCGTAGACTGATTACGACCGGTCATACAATGGTTTGATTTAATGTCGCTAAAAAATTCAAAAATCTGTTTCTCCTTGGACCAGTTGTGATGTCCCTAGGATCAGTCGAAGACGAATTTCTACAGCTATAAATAACACATGAATTTCAGAGTTTTTCATTGAAAACTAAGTGAATTCAAGGCTCCACTCTGAGATAAGTCTGTGTTTGTTTTTAAGCTATATTGTGCATAATTTTATTTCTTTTTTTGTTAGCTTATTTATTTGATTTTGATTTGCATTCCAATCTAATTAGAAAAAGGAAAAATTCTTAATTCCTTCTTCACGGAATCAAAATCAAATACAGCTAGCCCTAAGTTGATTAAACTTAAAATCAATTAGAACTTAGAACCATTTTTAAAGTGAGTATTGGACATTGAACTTCCATATTCGAACATCTACTCTGATTGGTTCTTCCGGGCTACTACAAGAGAAGAAATCCAGGTATTTTACAATTCTGTAAAATTTCTATTCCTTTGGTTTTTGTTTGGGATTTGCCAGAAAAATTTCATTTGTGTGGTTATCTGAGGAGAGGCAGAAAACTCAGAAAGAGAGGTTTTTGGATTGTGTAAGCCCAAGTTAAAAAGACACAATTGTGAAGGTTTTAGGTGAACCTGTGAAACCTATTTTGATAGTGAACGCTAATATCCCTTGTGTGAGGACATTAGCAGTGTAGTAGCATTCTGTGTGGCTGTTGTTTAACAGTTGGTGCACACGCAGGCGAACCACTATAATTCTTTGTCTTGTGGATTGAATGCTTGCTTAATCTTTTACCTTTTATCATTCAAAGCTGTGGAATGTATGTGTGGTTGTGAATGTTGTAAATATTTATTTTTATTGAGTTCTTGATACAAAGGACGTTCTAGAAATAAGGTTATCTTGCCATAAACCTTTGGTTTTTATGGTGTAAGGTTGTCCTTAGAACTGAATTCATATCAACCTCTCAATACTTGTTAATTGAGGTTGAGTTTATTTCAGCGTTGTGAATTGATTTATTTTTTTAAGGCTATCTCTTTATTGTTTATTCGGTTATTTTAATTTTAATTTGGCATAGTCCTATTCAACCCCCCCCCCCCCCCTCTCTAGGACATATAGATTGGCCATTTCAGTACAATTGTGTAAAGTTCATGTACACACAATTTAGGTTGTCTGTATAGAAGTTGTTTTATGGTGTTTTGGTATTTTGTCATGTAATTGACAAAGGGGGAGATTGAAAGTGCCCTGGTTTGTCACTTAGCATGAGTGTTGAGTCAGCTAGAACTGCAGAGCCCCATAAGAAGATTGATCAAAGCATTTGCCTCAACCGGATGTGTGCCCGAACTCATCAC
This sequence comes from Magnolia officinalis, assembly GCA_021015155.1. Classification (NCBI taxonomy): domain Eukaryota; kingdom Viridiplantae; phylum Streptophyta; class Magnoliopsida; order Magnoliales; family Magnoliaceae; genus Magnolia; species Magnolia officinalis. Next base: position 29,887,648 of record JAJHSJ010000008.1, read on the forward strand.
AAGTAAATCTAAGTCTAACATCCCATGTCCCAAAACACCAGTTAATTAAAACCCTTAAAATTTATTAGAATATCATAGGGTTTTTGGGTTAGAAAACTTTTTCAAATTTTCTAAAAAACTCCAAGTTTTCTGCCTCTATCGATTTATCAATAGTCTGCTCGATATAATGGGGAAGTGCTGTCGATGTCCTCAAAGCTCACTTGATGGTATCGAATGAGGACATAAGTTGTCTAGCAACCGCATATACTTCTGGACGGAATTATCGATGTATCGATCGCTGTATTGATATCATCGAAATTTGAATCTCGATTCTACCAAAGTTGACTCGATAAAATCGACAGCAGAGATATTGTGTCCCTGTTTTTCTAAGGAAAATTATAAAATCTTTGATATATCGAAGTTCTCCTCGATATCCTTGGAATTTAAATACCGATGATATTGGAAGGCCTTCGATGATATCAGTCTTGGACACATAGTGTAACATCCCGGATTTTTGTCAACCTGAAATTAGACGTCCTTAGGCAATGGGTCGCTCCTAACACCTTATTAACTTGTCAGAACTCAATCCCAAAGTCTAAAACCTCTTTTGAACCCACTTCCTTCACAAATCCCACCCTTCACCACCTTGTTCTTCAATTTTTCTAAGTACTTTCACCCTAGACACTATCTTAAACTAGCTAAGTATTATAACTTGGATTACTTTATATACAAACTATAAAGGCCCAGGTACCACCTCAGACGGAAATTACTCAGGACTAAATCCTTTAGAAATGAGGCGAGAATTAGCCAGTGTGAAACTAGAGTACCTGTGAAATTAGCACCAATCACTTTAAATACGATCTGCAAGACCCAAAACTTGTAGAATCATTGACGCTAGGTTACCCTAAACTCTAGGATCAATCTCATTACCCGGCTGCTCTCGGGAGCCTCTCAAAACTCCGTATCAGATCTGGACCGCACGTCGGAAGTCCAATTAACACGAAGTTAAGGAATTAGGACCGCCTTGCTGGGCTTGACAACCATCTCGGAAATCAAATCCAGATAGTGTCCCAGTGTAATTCGCTTGAGTCCGGAGCGAGGAGTGTGAAAACACTTAATTTTCTTTACAAATAAATATCTCAAATAGTAATCTGGCACCTCTCGCTTGCGGATTAGTATTTAGCAACCAGACCATCAGAATCAGACCAAATTACACCCTCGGATCAGGGGAAATTTCATACACATTTCCATGTACTCGGAATCTTCGATCGAGATCCACTGACCGTCGAACTGAAACTGGTCCGCCATTTGCGATCTGGAATCCCGACTGAAACGAAAATTAACTAAACGTAGATCCAGTGTTGGTGAGCTTAAGTCCGACCTTTGGCTCAAGGAGGCCCGCCAGAAATCCCCCGTTGAGCTGAAACAATGTCACTTTAGTTATAACCCAAGTATACTTTAACCTTAAGTCTAGTTTAGTGCATTTTTAGGCTATATAAGGACCTTAGAACTCTCTCTCTCTCACAGCCATACGAATTTGAGAGAAACCATAGAGAGAGAAGTGAGAAAAGAGAGAGAAAGAGTGAGAGAAGTGGGAGAAACTCCCTGCTACTATTTCCTGCCGCTACCCAAACTCCACCACTCCGTTCTTGTCGCCTTCCCAGCGATACCGACTTCGTTTTAAGGTAAGAAACCCTAACCCTAATTTGTTTTGGGGTGTGAAGGTTGTAGGTTATGAAATAGCTAACCTATTTCATTCTTTAAGCTACCAAATTGCCGAATACGGAGGCTTAGCAAACCTAGCTAATTCGTTGCGATTCTACGGTATAAGGAGAGGACTTTAGGTGTATAGGTTACGGTTTTCAACGCTTTCAATGTCAGATAATGATAGATTCTTGATCTGCATGCAATTGTACATGTACAAAGTGTTGTTTGTTTCCCATTTCGACTAAAGATGTAAAATATAGAATTTCACATATTCTAGGTATTCGTAGAAAATACCGTATACGTATAAATTTTGGAAATGTGTTTGCCATGATTATTTGTTGTATGAATATATGATATATGGATAAAATACTTATTTGGCAAAAGGATTCGCCCTAATACATGTTTTGGCTAATATACACTATGTATGTAGAAATAGTGTATTGTAGAAAGTACCGTATACATATAACTTTTGGACATGTGTTTGCCATGACTATTTACTGTATGAGTATATTATATATGCGTAAAATACTTTCCTGGTGAAAGGACTCGCCCTAATACGTGTTTTACTAACATACACTATGTATGTTGAAATAGTGTATTCTAAGTGTTTGTGAAAATGCTTGTGAGAGTATGTGTTTGGATGATGGTGCCTTAGGAAGGAGTTGAGATGGGATTCTCAACTACCTTAGAGACATGTATGATTTCCTCCATATGGTTGTTTACCTTAACAACTTACTTATAAAATATATGTGTTTGTAGTTCCTGTTTATATGGTGCTTTATAACATGTTTTACAACATGCTTTATAACATGCTTTACAACATGCTTTATAATATGCTTTATGACATACTTGTTAACTTACTTGAATTACTTTGTTCATTATACTTTACTCCACATGTTGCGAATAAGGATTGAGTTTGGGACTATGTTTATAGTCCAAACAATAAGTACCAGACTTGAGTTCGTGGTTGAGATTCATGTCGCCACGTAAGATGTGTTTGACGAACCCGAGTCGTACGTCAGTTGGCGACAGTGGTTAGGCCACGCGAAGTGCTTATGCACTTCATGTCGTTCAGCGGATTGTGCTCTCGAGCTAGTCAAGCTCGTCAAGTAATCCGATATGTCTAATGTATGTTCACCATGTTTGGTCGCTACTGCTTGAACTTAGGGTACCAAACTTACCAGTGGAATCCTGTTAACCATGGTACCTCAATCCGCTAAGATTCATGAGCTGGGCATGGTGGTATGGAACACCGTGGTCGAGCTGTCGGCCTACGCTGGGGTCACGTGCCTCCCCGTAGTGACTAGTGAGCAACCAGACTCGTGAACCGATTATGGTGGTATGGGACACTATATTCGATCCGTCGACCTACATCAATTGGTGACGAGCCCTTTGTAGTGACCTCGAGTATACTTTGAATTTGCGGTGAGGCAATGAGTTTTGCCGCAGTGTATAGAGTATGAACTAGGCCTGTTTCAATTTAGTGATGAACCGTTAAAGAGGTGATGTGGGAGTGGTGTAACCATTGTGCGTAACAGCCCTAACAGCCATTGCAGTGACCTAGAAATACGCTATCGTATGAGATTAACTAGGACTGACGACCCTAGAATGGATCATGTTTGGGAATGATACAAGGGAGGTACCTTAGTTTTCCAATACTGCTGTTTGAAATGGACTAATAACAACTCGGTAATCATGCTCATCATCGCATTGTATGTGCCTGGAAGATGTGGAGCACTGAGGGATGAAAGCATGCCGCAAACGTAAGATGGTGTCGTATGAGGGTGTGTGTGGTGAGGGCATACATCATGACTGCATTTCATACTTGCATTAACAAGAGTATTTAGAATTGTTTGACTTTACTGCTTTATCATTACTGCTTGACTGAATTGATAACATGTTAACCTATGCTTTACTATTTCACTGAGTTGATCACTCACTCCCACGTTACGGGACGGTGTTGTACACACCAACTAGATTTGTTGAGTTTCAGGTGATGGTGATGCTTGTGAAGCAGAGCCGGACTACCACTATGATGTTGAGGAGGAGTTCTCCTACATGTAGCTCTCTGACAGGTCTATGAAGACCTGGTATTGTATTGACGGGGCTATGGTACTTGGGATAGAAGACATTACACTTCCTCACATTTTGTATATTTTAGAACTGTACTTGTAATTATTTAACCTGGTAACATTATCACACTCTGGAGACCCACCACAGTTTTTTTTTTATATTTTATATATCTATCACAATCTTCCGCTTGCAATTTAACTGTCTCTGGAGTATGATATGCTATTTTGGCTTAATCTCACTCATGTTCAATGCACTAATGCAGACAACATTCAATCATCATTCATTTTGTTGCATAAGTGATGCGTTGGAACTCGGGAGTTGAGTTTATGCTCGACCCCCGATTTTCAGGGTGTTACACATAGTTTACCAGCAATAATTTCAGGTGATTTTTATCTTGGATCGAGGGTCACTTGATAGAATCAATATTAAAATACCGATGATATCGAGGATGAGTCAATTGCATCGAGAATGGACATAAACCATCCAGCAAGCTTAACTGAAAAATCCTTTGGATTTATCAATGCATCGACACGACTATCAATATCATCGACATTCAAATTTCAATGATATCGAGTGTACCTCGATTATACCTTTTGACCTGAAATATTTCTAAGGCAAATCTCTCTCATTTTCAAACGTCGAGGAATCGAACCACGTATTGATGAAATCGGAGTTCGAAATCCGATGACATCGACGCATGTTAGATTTCCTCAACCAGCTGGCAAAAGGTTTTAAAAGCGTATGACATTTGAGTTTGTGTCATCGAGCGGCCAGTCGATGCAATCGAGAGTATACGCTCGATGATATCGACCCCGCTCGATGATATCGAACTCTGTCATAAATGTGACCATTTTATATCCGTTGGAACCTTTTGCCTATTTATAGAGAGCTTGCCCTTAATTGCTGGTAGAGAAAGAAGAGAGTGCTTTTGAGTGTTTAACCTTAGATCATATACCTAAAGCCCTTTCTCTCATGGAAGTTCATCCTCCAATCCACCCTCATCATTGACATTCAATAGAGTGGATTGGGGAATGAACTTCCGCATTCAAGGATCCTCCAGATACCATCTTAATGGCAAATCATTAAGATGGGATGCCTTGAATGCATAGATGATTGGAATCGCTCTATCTCCCTTATAGAAAAATAATTGAGAGTAGGATTCCATCATAACCTTGACCCAACCCATCGCCATGTATTGGTACATCTTCTGAGTTGAGAATCAAGGAAGCTGAAGTTCTTCATCAAAGGAGGAGATCTTCAACAATGCGCTGAAAGGGACTCATCTGCTTATCTGTAAGTTATTAGAGTCCAGAGGACCCTTGTGATCATTCCTTTGTAGGATTGGGTCTAAGGTGTTTCTCATCCCTTGCAAGTCCTCTTAGAGGCCTCCGGTGGGAGTGTATGTGGTGGGTGCTTTGTGTTGACCCTTGCTCTGTGGAGAGCATAAACGTTAGGTCCTTTGTGCAGGTCCTTGACCAAGGTGGTCTAAAAGTTGGGTGTTATGTGTTGACCCTTGCTCGTGGGAGCATAAACTGTCAGCCTAGGTGTAGGTTGTACTGGTTAGAGGTAAACCTGATTTAAAACCTCGGGTTAGAGGTGAACCGTGTGAAACCTCCTTAGTGAAATTCGGCACACTTAAGGGTTGAGTGCGTCTATCAGGAGTGGAGTAAACAAGCAGTTGCACCGCTATAAAAATAACTGTGTTTGTGATTGATATTTGTCTTTAATTACTTGTGTGATTTTTCTAAATGCTTTCATATTTGATCACACCTCACACACTGTCACATCCATCATAAAATCTAATTTGTATGTTGTCTATTTTGTAAAGTAGTTCTATGATTGGATCCTCTAGTTGTCTTGGAAGCCATAAAAGTTACTCTGATGAAATCCTAATTTATGTACTTTTTGTTAAGATAGGTTTGATAGGATTTTCAATAACCATAGAATTTCTAAAAAGTCTTATTCACCCCCCTCTAAGACATATTGGCATATTCCTACTTCAACTAAAGTGGTCATTCCGCAATTTCATAGGGTCCTCAAGCTCGACTCTACTCCAAGCTTTGCCGCTACGACGCCTACCTAGGATCTCCTGCACACATCAGTCATGCATAAGCTTATAGAAGCTTCGAGGGTGGTGAACGTGTGTGACAATAGTGCACAGAAGAATAATAGGAGGTACAGGAAGGGAAACATGCTCGATGACCATATCACCAGCCTTACCAAGGCTTGTCATAAATACGACGCGATGAGTACTGGGTGTCATACCAAGGCAATGCATGAAGGGCTTATGCAGCTGATGCAAATGTGATGTAAGTAATGTCAGTGCTCACAACTAATCCATATATTAAGTACATTTCTAATCATAAGGAAATCACCGGGGTCCATTACACTGCTGGATGACTGCCGCTTTACAGACCCGCACAGCCAAATAAGTTTAAGAGACCTCACTACTCGCCTGTGGACAGCCAATCACCAATAGGACTCGACGGCAGTGGACCCATTTCAAGAGATAATCAGACTCAGCCTAATAATGCCCTCCCTCACATGCATATAAGGTCACATCCCTACCCAACTAACTACACAACAGTGGGAGTCGCGGCCTAACGGTATAAGGCCCTTGTGCGCTCATAGCTTCCACTCGGTCACGGCGTTGGAGCTGATCCCTGGTACCATGAAAGTTTTGAAAATTTCACCCATGGGCATCCTATGCACCCAGTATGCTTAAGTATCATTTTCGGTGTCCACACATCTAGCCATCCACGAATATCCCTATGGTGGTAAGGCCCTGATAAAACAAGGTCGGTATCATCATAAAATGCGATGTCAATGCATGAGTTACACATGCAGATCATGTACAAGCTTCAGGTAATCGATGTGCACAAGGGGAGAAACTTTATCCCTCTATGACCACTACACAATGCAATCAATTCACACAGATGATGCATATGGGCCACAATGATATAAGTGCACCACCTGTAGAATATATATTCCTCCTTCCCAAGGAGGACAAGGTCTAGGTACATAGACAGGTACTCTAAGCAGAAGTGAAGTCCTCTAGTGGGGGGGAATACTTTGGGATGACCCACAAGCTAAGAGAGTCATAAAGTCTGAATAGAGAGGAAACAGTCCTAGCTAGGTCCAATGTGGGCCTTCAACCACCTATAAGGGCCTTATGGGCCTACCTTAGGGCCACCAAGGAGGACATCCAACCTCCTGGGTCCCAAAAGGTAGCCCGCTACGCATATAAAGTAAGGCTCAAGGCCCAAGCAATCCATGGCCTAATGGGCTATACAAAAAACCCAACTTATAGGCAATATGGTGGGCCCTCAAGCAAGGTTTGGGCCCAACCAAAGGGTCATAAACCCACATATTGTGGTAGGCCTCATGAGCAGCCCAGTAGTTCAACTGTGTGGGCAATTTCACACTTAATAGTAGTGAGTTGGGCCTCACTTCATAGCCCAAGTACAGGGTTAATTTGGTGGGAAGGCAAGGGCCCAAGTACTCATATATTATAGCCCTTAAACCCATCACAATAGGTAGAAGAGTACAGGCCCAAAAGTCAATGGGCCTACTAAAAAGGTTCTAGTCCAAAAGGCCTAAGGAACTAGTCAAGTAACCACATATTATGTTCCAATAGAAACTCAACTTAGGTGGGCCTTAGATGAGCACTAATTACACCTAAAAAATACTAAAGGAAAAGGGCAAGATAATTGATTAAATCATCCTCAAATCCGATGGGCCATGCTGCCCCAAAATAACATTTATGGGCAGCAATATTGGGCCCATTACTAAATTTCTAGCCCACCCACTTTCTGAGTTTCTTGGATTTCAACAAATAGATTAATTTATAATGTATTTAATTTCTGATGGCCCACACACATCACTGTGGGTCCCACCAGATTAGAGAAGGATGTACAACACATATATCAAGCGGGTCATGCCGTCGGGAAGCAGGCCCAGCGGCCCAAGGCCATGGACGGCCTGGCCCCTTTACATTAACGTGGGCTCCTCACATCCCAAGTGGGCCCCACATAGGACGTCCACCTAGGGTGGACCATACACACCCATGGGCCTCACAAAATGGAAGGACAACATAGAGGAAAAACATACATCATGGTGGGCCTGACCAAGGACGGTCAACCCATGATGGGCATCCACTAGCTGGACGTCCATCATGGACCGCTGGTCTAGCCACTTAGGCCCACAATTATTGCCCCCAAAGGCCTCTATAACACCTTAAGATGGGCCCCACAGACATGCATAACATGTTGCAAAGAAGACAACAAGGTTAGATAAAAATCAGCAACAAACATGTTGCTGTCCTGAATTTGGGCCATCCAAATGAGTGGGTTCTGGACCTCCAAAATTCTTGAAATTTGGATCCAAAAAGATGGCCCACCATTTGAGAAAGTATTTTTAAATTTTAGTTTTTAAGGGACTATCCCACAATATTGAATGATAAACAATATAGAAAATAAATCACACATCCACAATACACAAATAATTATAGTGGTTCGCCTGTGTGTACATCAACTGTTAAACAACAGCCACACAGCTAGTCCACTCCTAATATCCTCACACAGTGGATATTAGTGTTCACTATGAAAATAGGTTTTTTTAGGTTCACCTAAAACCCTCACAATTATGTCTTTCAAGTGGGCTTACACAATTCAAAAAACCCCACACTCTGAGTTTTCTGGATCACCTCAGATAAACCAAAACAATGAGATTTTTCTGGCTAAATCTCAAAAGAAACCAAAAATAGAAGATTTACACAAATGTAAAATACCTAAATTTCTCTTTTTGTTGCCGCCTGGAAGAACCAAATCAGAGTAGAAGTTCGAATAGAAGTTCAATGTCCAATACTCACTTATGAAATGGTTCTAGATTCTAAATTGATTTTAAATTAAATTAAGTTGGGCTAGCTCTATTTGATTTTGATTCCAAAGTGGGAATTCTCCAATCCCTCTTTCAAATCAGATTGAAATGCAGAATACAAAATTAAATATACTAAACTATTAAAAGAGAATATTAAATGAGCACAATATAACTTAAAAAGAATACAAACTTATCTCTCAGAGTGATGACTTGATTATACTTGAATTGGATATCAAACTCTGAAATTCGTGCTCTATTAATAGATGAAGAAATCACATCCATGACTGGTCGTAAGGACATTACGACTGGTCGTAGGATCAACAACATTTTGAAATTTTAAGCATGATCAGATAAAACCATTCCACGACTGGTTGAGGGACCTCCAAGACTGGTCGTGACCTGTCCATAACTGGTCATGTGGAACCTGGAATGGTAGCTGGACTTTAAGTCGAAGCTGCAGGACTGGTCGTGAACGATTCGTGCAATGTTCACACGACCGGTCAAGCAGTCCCTAGGACTGGTCGTAGCTTAACTACAAAATTCTGAAAATTTGTAACAACTTAGGATTGGTCGTGGAATTTCTTGGACTGGTTGAGCCAGTGCAAGGACTAGTCGAACAGAGTCCAGTACTAGTCTAAGAACAAACTAAACACTTATAAAGTGATTTAATTTGAATTATGTATTCAAAATGACCTACCCTAAGGTCAATCTAAGGTCTTCCAAACCTTGGACATGAAGAATGAACATCGAACCTTCTTTACTTCAAATGATAGACGGTCTTTGAAGTTCATGAAGCTTGAGATCTCGACACATAATGGAGCTTGAACTTGAGATCTTTTGAAGCTTGAATTTGTAGTAATTGAGTTGTACATCACCTTGAGTCTTAAGTATGAACAGTTGACTTGTCTCTCAATGTTGCTTTAAAACTTTGAACTTTGAAGCTTAAAGGAGTGAACAATGTACTTGATCTTGCGTTTCTTGAAGTAGATCTTGTTCTTGACTTAAAGCATTATCCTTGTACATGTGATGCATTATCTTGAACATATATATCAATGTGCTACACAACTCACATACTGTAGTTTTGGCACAACAAAATTTGACAATCAAATGAGCAAATAACCATAGCACTTACAAATTTCCCTTAAGATTACTGAAAAGGCCAAGCTATATGTCTTAGAGGGGGGGGGGGGGGGGGGGGGTGAATAGGACTATGCCAAATTTTAAAGTGGAATTGTTGTATTCCTTCTTCAATTGATTTTAAATTAAACCAGTTGGGCTAGCTAGATTTGATTTTGATTCCAAGAAGAAGGAATACAACAATTCCTCTTTTCAATTCAGATTGGAATATAGAAACAAAATCAAATACACAAAGCTAATAAAAGAGAATATAAAATATGCACAGAGTAGCTTAAAATTAACAGTAACTTATCTCAGAGTGATGCCTTGAATTTTCTTGAATTGAGTTATAAATCTCTGAAATTCGTGCTCTATTTATAGTTGTAGAAATCGCGTCGATGATTGATAATGTGGCCACCACGACTGGTCGTAGGACGAACTGCATTTTGAAATTTTAAGCACGATCAGATAAAAACCATTCCACGACTGGTCGAAGGTAGTCCACGACCAGTCGTGTGCACTCTACGACTAGTCGTGAACCACCCACGACTGGTCGTGAGACATAAAGTTTATTCGCTGGTGTTTGAGTCGAAGATCTAAGACTGGTGGAAAGACGAGTTGTAAGACCCGCATCCTAGCCCGTACTTTCCGTGGGCTTCCGCGGTCCTAATGATCGAATTTCGGTGACTCGTGATCTGTAATCGGCAATTGCACACCACCCTAAGTCATATCCCATTTTCCAGAGTCGGCTCGACCCGAGACCTGTACCCTTGCAACCATGCCGTCGCCAAGGTTCCAACGCTGCGTCTCGCGCGTCGAGGCGATACCTAGGCCAGGAGATGTGAGCCTGCGTTCGGTTCGAGAAAATGTCGCGTGTTACAAATACCAAGGGAATCTCTATAACATGTCAAATCAATCCAATCAATCAATCAAATCAAGTCAAGTACAAGCAACCATCTCCAAGTACAACCACCTCTCTCATAAAGTCAACTCTCTCCCTTACACAAGTACACCCATTCATCACTTCCCATCACTCCATCACTCACTCTCATCCCATCACTCCACCTCACCACTCCTCTCTCTCTTCTCTCTCTCAATTCTCTCTCATTCCAAGCAACTCCCATGGGAGCAACCCAGTCCATGAGAACTCCATGAGAGAACCTTGTGTGGCCCACTTCCTACCTCCCATCTCCCCCATCCAAAAAACATCTTGATCGTTAAAATTATCTCCTTGGTGCTATAGATCGTGTTGGCGGAAGAAGGAAGAAGAAATCAAAGGTGGGTGCTTCTCTCCTTCTCTCTCTCCTTTTCCTCTCCTTAGAATGTAGTGGGTCCCACCGAATTATGTAAAATCTACTCCATCCATCAGACAGAGTGGCCCACCACATTTCAAGGAGATCCCATCTGTTAGACTAAAATATATGTAATATAATTATATTATATTATATTAATATATATATATATACACATGCATGGTGGTCCACGTCATCCGTGTGGGACCCACCATGATGCCTTTGTTATATCCTTGCCGTCCAGCGACGCTGGACGTGTGAAGGCAGTGGGGGTGGCTAACAGGAGTGCGTGTACTGACATAGGTATGCACTAACAAGCTAACAATATATATATATAATTGAGCTTTTGGGGTGGGCTACTCATGCAGGCCCCACCTTGATGAAAGGACCAAATCCACGCCGTCCATTCCATTCTGCAATCCATTTTAGGCGTTGACCCGAAAAATGGGGCCAATCTGATAATCAAGAGGGTCATATGATAGGAAATAGTGGTATTATCGTTAAAACCCACTTTGATTCTTCTATTCGTCAAAAACATGTTGCATATTGGTCTCATTTAGTCGATCAGGGGCCGTAGAATCCAGTGGCCGGGTTGGATTTTTCTGATGCAGGCCCCACCTATGAAAAAGCTTTAGAAATTTAAAAAAAAAAAAAAAAGGCAGCAGCAGCTGCTGCCGCTGCTGACAGACGGAGAGGACGCCAGCGGCGTCCTAGCGCATAAGTGAGACGGCCAGGGACGTGGGTCCCATACGTGGGCCCCACCATGATGTGTTTCGAACATCAACACTGTGCATATGTTAGGTCCCCTTTGGGACAATGGGTCCCCCAAAATTCGGCCCTATCCGAAGCTCAGATGGCCCACATCATAGGAAACAGCGAGATTGAACGGCAGCCATTGAGACTCCTTTTTTGGGTCACAGAAGTTTTGAATCAATATGAAATTTGTTTTTCCCCTTCAAACCAGGTACGTGTGATCTTATGAACGGTTTAGATGGACAGTAAACATTAGGGTGGGACCCACAGTGATGCATGTGTTTTACTCCCACCGTCCAGGCGGACGGTGGAGCCCACCCAGATGTATATGTTTTATTAGCGCCGTCCAGCTGGCTAGTGGATCCCACCATGATCATGTGTTTGATCCGCACCGTCCACTGTTTGGACAGTGGGACCCACCATGATGTACGTGTTCTATCCACTCCATCTAGCCACTGATTAGGTGGCCACACAGCAGGAAACAGTGTTGATTAAACGTCCACCGTTGGAACCCTTTTGGGTTGACAGAAGTTTTGGATCAATATTAAATTATTATTTTTTCATCCAGGTCAGCGTGACCTTATGAACAGGTTGGACGGCAGGTAACATTATGGTGGGCCCCACGTGGGACCCCAAGATGTATGTGTTTTATCCACACCATCCACAACAGTGGACGGTGGAACCCACTATGATATATGTGTTGTAGTCACACTGTCCACAGCAATGGACGGTGGGAACCACCATTGATTTATGTGTTTTATCTGCACCGTCCGTATCACTGGATGGTGGGACCCACCATGATGCGTGTGTTGCATTCAAACTGTCCAACCATTTGGTCAGCTTGTCTCATAGGCTTGAGACTAAAAATAAGACAGATCTATAATTCAAGTGGACCCCACCTTGATGTGCATGAGGCCATTATTGAGGCCCACCTTGATATGAATGTAAGGCCCATGTGATTAGGCCCATCTTGATCCATTTGTGGCCATCTGTTGAGGCCCATCTTGATGTGTATGAGGGTCCGTTATTGAGGCCCACCTTGATGTGTATGAGGGCCCGTTATTGAGGCCTACTATCATGTGTATGAGGCCCGTTGTTGAGGCCATTTTGATGTATTAAGGCCCATGGGTTGAGACCCATTGTGATGTATAAAGGCCCGTGGGTTGAGACCCATTGTTATGTGTATAGGGCCCATGGATTGAGGCCTATCGTGATGTATTTGGAGCCCATGGGTTGAGGCCCATTGTAATGTGATCCGACCGTAGTTTATGTGATAACCGTTATAGCGGACTATGCCTTGGGAGCAATGATGGTTTGACGTCCACATTGTAAGTACAATGTTGGTTAAATGTTCGCATTGTGACTCTCCCTAGGGTCCAATGATAGGTTCATACTTATAGTGTGTAGACCGCCTAGGCCCATCTTCGTTATGAACAGAGCCCATCACCACAACACATGTTTAGTAGAGATCCATAATTCATGATTATACGCATAATATGTATGCCTGATGTGAGAAGTGACTAATCATAGCATACGCCATTGGGCAGACTATTCCTGGGACCCACCCTGATGATGTGTTGTATATCCACTCCTTCCATGGCAGGTGAGATCCACTTTGACGTACATGCTCTATATTCGACTGTCCATCTGGACAAGTGGCGTAAGGCCACCATGATGTATTGTTATATCCAACCGTCCTTTCGCTTGAGGACATGGACCCCACTTGAATGTATGTGGTTCTCCAACCGTCCTTTCGCTTGAGGACATGGACCCCACTTGAATGGATGTGGTTCTCTAGTCGTCCATCTGTCCACGGTAGTGTGGGAACCCGCCATGATGTGTGTATTCACCATTGGCATGGGGGGGGGGGGGGGCACACCACATGATGAATATGTTTCAACCACGCTGTCCATTTGTTTTGCTAAACCATGGACTGCCCCATTTAGCCCACTTAATGTATATGGGGCCCACCTGTTTAGTATTTGAGGCCCATGAGTTGTGGCCTATTATGATGTATTCGAGGCCCATGGGTTATGGCCCATTGTGACACATTCGAGGCCCAGGTGGTGCGGCCCATTATGATGTATTCGAGGCCCATGAGACATGGCACATTGTGATATAATTAAGGCCCATAGGATGTGGCCCCTCATGATGTATATTAGACCCGTGTCAGAGGCCCATTGTGATGTATTCGTGGCCTAAGGGCACGGCCCATTGTGATATGTATTATGCCCATGATGTGTGGCCCACTTGATGCATTTCGAGGCCCATGTACGTGGCCCATTTGATGTATATGAGACCCATTAATGCGATCCACTTGATATATTTTGAGGCCCACGGGTCGTAGCCAATTATGATGTATTTGAGGACCATGGGTCGTGGCCCATGGTGATGTATATTAAGCCCATGTATTCGACCCACCATGATGTATATTAGACCATATGATGAGGCCCATGGGATACGGCCGATTGAGATTGTAAATGACCATTTAATGCGGCCCATTGGATTTATATGAGGCCCATTGCTGCGGCCCAGTTGATGCGACCCACTTGATGTATATGAGGCCCATATGATGAGGCCCATTGAGATGTATTTCTGGCCCATGTGATGCGACCCACTTGATGTATGTGGCCCTTGTGTGAGGCCATGGGCCCAAGATATGTTTGGCTCTATGTGGGCATTCCTTGGGGGCAATGTTGGTTAAATGTCCACATTATCGAGGTCGATTGTCGATGCTACTTATTAATAACGATTATGAGTATGTGACAGCATAGCATCATGATACATGCCCATACGCATCATCTGCATGTTTGTTATGAGATGTGGTTAATCATTGCATATGTCATTGAGCATGTTGTTATGAGACTCCATGATAGGCAGAGGTTATCTCACATGAGCGCACGACATGCGTAGGATTGATGCATGACTGGATTGTATGACTCATGCATCTTGTATTGTATTGTGATTACTGTACGCCCTAGCGACATCAGGGTCATAGCCTCCACAGGCATGTTGTGGATGGCTAGACGAGACACCAGAAATATTTAGTTCTAGCATACGAGCGCCATAGATGTCCCTGGGTGAAAATCCCTGAACCTCCGTGGCCAGGAGACGCCCCAATGTCGAGACTGAGTGGATACATGAGCGCCCGAGTGCCGAATACCAGGAGGCCGCGTCTCCCACTGTGTCATGGTCGGTTGGGAGGGGGTGTGGCCCTACCGCCCGAGGGTAAGGGCAGTACTAGGTTGAGTTTAACCAGCTCATGAATGGGTCCACTATCGACATGCCGGATAGGTATTGACAGACTATTGGTCAGGCGGATAATGAGGTTTCTTACGCTCACTTGAACTGTGCTGCTGGGAGAGGGGCAGTGCCATTTGGATTGTACTAAACCCCGGTGATGATCCCAGAAAGGAACCGTACTAATATGTGGACTTATTGAGCAGGAGTTGCATACTCATTCATTCATTCACTATCCACTCGGGCTGGTGGTGTGCAACTATTTGTTATGTGTACCTTCGCAGTGGCCATGATTTTGGTTGGGGTGTACGACTAACCTGAGATCAGGAGTTTACCACATTGAGTCTGACTATCCAAATTTAGGTATGTGACTGGTTTGGATAGAAGTCCCTTGTGATGGACCCCATAGCCTGCGATACTATGTACTATCAACCCGACTTCACACTCTAGCATGGTCATTCCATTCGTACCCCATATCGCATTACATCCGCTGCATATGGCATTTTAGGTTACTAGTTTATGCATTTATACAGCCTAGATACGACTGACGGTATTCGTGGACTCATCAGGATTTACATGTTACATTGCATCATCAGCATCTAATATTTGGCTTGTTGTCTCTGCATTGCATAACTGATCTACATTGCTTCATCAGTATATGATATTGCTTTATTATATTTCTCATCGCATAGCCTGGATAAGGCTGATGATATTTATGGCCATATCAGTATGTTTTTGCATTACTCAGATATCGTATGATTTATAAACTTGCCAGTATTTCTTATATTGTATGATTTATAAGCTTGTCAATATTTCGGCTTACTCTGATTTCTCTTATATTGCTTACTTAGCACTTATCTTATGCACACACTTTCACCACCCACTAAGCTTTCTATAAGCTTATGCACGATAGAAGTCTTGAAATACACTTGAGTCTTGAACAAACACTCTTCTTATCGATGTAGCTCTGAACATTGATGCTTATAGAAGAGGACAAAATACATGACCTTGCATTTCTTGAAGTCGATTACCATACTTGACTTGAAGCATTGTGATGTCGTGTCTTGAATCATATATATATATCAACATACAAATATGTAACATCCCGGATTTTGCCAACCTGGGATTAGATGTCCTTAGGTAATGGGTTGCTCCTAACACCTTATTATTTCGTCAGAACTGAACCCCACAGTCTAAAATCGCTTCTGAACCCATTTCCTTCACAAATCCCACCCCTTTCCTACCTGTGCTTTCAATTTTCAAAGCACTTTCGCCCTAGACGCTAACTTAAATAGCTAAAAAGTAGTAAAACTTGAATCACTTTATATACAAACTGCAAAGGCCTAAGTACCATCTCAACCAGAAAACAATTAGGATTAAATCCTTAGAAATTTAACAAAGTTAACTAAGTGCAAACTCGATTAGCCATGAAATCCGTTGGGATCGCTTTAAATACGATCTGCAAGACCCAAAACTTGTAAAACATGTGACTCTAGGTTACCTTAAAGTTTAGAACCGAACTCATTTCCCGTCTGCTCTCGGGACTGAAACGAAACTTCGTATGAGGTCTAGATCGCACATCGGGAGTCCGATTAACACGAAGCTAAGGAACCAGGACCGCCCCACTGGGCTTGACAATCATCTCAAAAATCAGCTCCGACCGATGTCCCACGGTCATTATTTCGATCCGGAGCGAGGGAGTGTGAAAAACACTATTCCCTTTCTAAAATAAATATCTGGAATAGTGATCTGGCACCATTCGCTTGTGCATCAGTATTAAGCAACCAGACCGTCAGAATCAGACCAAATTACACCCTCGGATCAGGAAAAATTTCAGGAACATTTACATGTACTTGGAATTTTGGATCGTGGCCCACTGACCGTTGAACTGAAAGTGGCCGCCACGTGCGATCTGGGAATCCGATCGAGTCGAAAACATAATCCTCATAGATCCATATGTGGTGAGCTTAAGTCTGACGTTTGGCTCAAGGAGGGCCACCAGAACCTCTCTTTTGAGCTGGAAAAGTGACGAAATACCTATATTAGCAGTAACCTTTGAACAGGAGTCTATTTCGGTGAGTTTTGAGACTATATAAGGACCTTAAACCCTCTCTCATGGCAGCCATACGAATTTGGAATTGAGAGAGGGAAAAGAGAGAGAAAGTGAGGGAGAAGTGGGAGAATCTCTCTGCCGTCGTTCCCTGCTACCACACGGGCTGCACCATCCCTTTCTCATCGCTTTCCGGCGATTCCAGCCCCGTTTCTAGGTAAGAAACCCTAACCCTAATCTGATTTGGGGCTTGGGTGGTTGTAGGTTATGAGATAGCTAACCTATTTCGTTCTCTAGGTTGCCAAACTCCCGTATACGGAAGCTTAGCAAACCTATCAACTCCATTACGATTCTACGACAAAAGGTGCGGACTTTAGGTGTATAGGTTACGTTTTTCAACGCTTTCAATGTCAGATAATGATAGATTCATGATCTGCATGCAATTGCACATGTACAAAGTGCTTTCCGTTTCCTGTTTCGATTAACATTGTAGAATATGGAATTTCACATACTCTAGATATACGTAGAAATACCGTATGTGTATTTTTTTTGGAGAAGTGTTTAACATGTTTATATAATGTATGATTATACTATATATGGATAAAATACTAGTTTGGCGAAAGGAATCGCCGTAATACATGTTCACTTGTAAATGCTACGTATGTTGAAATTGTGTATTCTAGAAATACTGTATACGTATAAATTTGGAGATGTATGTATCATGATTATTTGCTGTAGTAATATATTATACATGGATAAAATACTAGCTTGACTAAAGGATAACCCTAATACATGTTTTACTAACATACACCATGTATGTTGTAATAGTGTATTCTAAGTGTTTGTGGAAATGGCTGAATGAGTATAGAATTCTCATTCGTGCTCGCCATGACTAATTGTCATAGATTCATGATTGATGTATTGGCGATACCCCCCTTTGACGAAAGGATTTGCCCTAAGTCACGCCACGGCCAAAATACACTATATATGCTAAAAGTGTGGCCCAAGTGTTTGTGGAAATGACTGAGTGAATATGGAACTCGGATTCCTGCTTGCCATGACTATCCATCGTGGGTGTACGCGTGTTATGATTGGGGCAACTCCCTAGTGAAAGGATTTGGCCTAATGCCTATGTGATCGACATATGTCGTGTATGTTGATGTATGTTTGTTTAAGTGTTTCTTGAAATGTCTGAATGAGTAGTAGTTAGCAAATTGTAAAGTATAAGGGTGTTGAGATATGATTCTCAACCTCTTTTAACTATGTGTATGATCTCCTTTGATAGTTGTGTGATTAGGAATTGAACATGTACAAACTCATGCTTGTGTTGTGATTCATAACATGCTCAACTGCTTTATGATTTTAACTATGTAATGTATATGCTTAAATTTATATCTACGTTGTATGATCCGTCATGGGTGATGGGGGAGCGGAGCAACGAGTGCGTGCAACAGCCCTGGCAGCCCTAAACGGATAATACCAGACTGATTGGATGATTTGAATCCTGATCTATTACTGCTTTATATCTCTGTAATTGATTGTGTTTGGGGCTATGATTATAGTCCAGGCAATCGGTAACGGGATTGAACTCGTGGCTGAGATTCATTTGCCACGTGGGATGTGTTCGACGAACTCGAGTCGTGCGTTGCCTGTCGGCAGTGGCTAGGCCACACGAAGTTGTTTATGCACTTCATGTCGTGCAGCTCAACGGGCGATCGTGCTAGTTGAGCTCATCAAGTAACCCGATCTGCCTTATGCATGTTCACCCTGTTTGGTCGCTACTGCTTGAACCTAGGGTACCAAACTTACCAGTGGCGATCCCCGTTTAACCATGGTACCTAGATCCGCTAAGTCGCATGAGCCGGGCATGGTGGTATGGGACACCGTGGTCGAGCTGTCGGCCTACGCTGGGGCCATGTGCCTCCCCGTAGTGACCATTGCGCAATCAACTCGTGAGCCGAATATGGTGGTATGGGACACTGTATTCGAGCTGTCGATACTTCGGCGAGAGCCGAGTACGGTGAGATCTGTGCTCGTGCTGACGGGCGACGAGTCCTCCGTGGTATCATCGAGTACACTCCAAGGGTCTGTGATTGGCCACGAGTCTTTCACAGCAACTAGAGTGTGAGTTGAGCCGAGTACGGTGAGACCTGTACTTGAGCTGACGGCTAGTGATTGAGCCGAGTACGGTGAGACCTGTACTCGAGCTGACGGCCAACAATTGAGCCGCATACGGTGAGATCTGTATCCGCGCTGACGGGTGATGAGCCCTTTGCGATGCCTTCACTACGTTTCTCAAACCATAACATCGTATGAGAATAACTAGGATTGACGACCCTAGAATGGATCATGTTTGGGAATGATACAAGGGAGGTACCTTAGTTTCCCAATACTGCTGTTTGAAATGGACTAATAAAAACTTGGTAATCATGAGCATCATCGCACCGCATGTGCTTTGTAGATGTGGCGCACTGAGGGAGTAAGCATTCGCGAACGTAAGATGATGTCGCTTGAGGGTGGTTTGGCAAGGGCATACAGCATCATGTCATTTCATTCTTACATTTAATAAGAGTAGTTAGAATTGTTTGATTTGTACTGCTTTATCATTACTACTTGATTGAATTGATAACATGTTAATCTATGCTTTACTGTTCCACTGAGTTGATCACTCACTCCCACGTTACGGGACGGTGTTGTACACACCAACCAGATTTGTTGAGTTTCAGGTGGTGGCGATGCTTGTGAAGCAGAGCCGGACTACTTCTATGATGATAGGAGGAATTCTCCTATCTGTATCTCTCTGGCAGGTCGATGAAGACCTGATATTGTATTGACGGGGCTATGGTACATGGGATAGGAGGCATTACACTTCCTCACATTTGGTATATTTTAAAACTGCACTTGTATTTATTTAACCTGGTAATCTTATCACACTCTGGAGACTCATCGTAGTTTATATATTTTATCTATCTATCACAGTCTTCCGCTTGCAAATTTAACTGTCTCTGGAGTATGATATGCTGCTTTGGCTTAATCTCACTCATGTTCAATGTACGAATACAGTCAACATTCAATCATCATTCATTTTGTTGCATAAGTGATGTTCTGGAACTCGGGAGTTGAGTTTATACTCGACCCCCGATTTTCAGGGCGTTACAAAATACAAGACACAGATAGAGGTTTTGGCACAACAAAATTTGACAACCAAAGGAGCATGAGACCATAGCACTTACAATTACACACCACCGCATAAGTAAGCATAGTTATAAAGCATAGCATACAAAACAATACATGACGCAGGTCTTATTAGATGCATGGATGCATGGAATGCAATCATCGCCTTGGAGATGCTCATCCATGCGGACAGTAGGCTCGTCACCCATGCGATCATCAAACTTGGGAAACATCATCCAGTCGGAACAATACGTACATAATGTATGATAGCAATAGATGTTGGTCTGTGCCATGTATGCATGATTAGCCAATCCATTATTAATCCAATTACACTCAGCCAATTTAATTAAGCTCACGGTCACTATGGGGAGCTCTTGGCCGAGCGTAAGCCGACGACTCGGGTATAGTGTCACATGACCACCATCCCCGGCCCATGAGACTACCATCTTAGGATCTTAGGATGTTTAATGGAAACCCATTAACTATTGGCCAATCATATTACTGTATATGGGGCTTACCATCGCATGGTTGCATGGTATGAAACATCGAACCCATATAGGGAAACAAAATACCAGAACAAAGCCTCATAGGGCGATATCAAAAAAAGCTACATAGGGCAATTATCAAAATAGGCCACATAGGGTGACTATCAAAACCAGGCGATAAAAGACCATCCTTGAAAACCACTTAAACACAACAACCCTAAATGGTAGGCCCACATTAATGATCCATCTAGACCACCACTAAATAACCACTAAACCGAAAGTCCATTTCCATCACCATCAATCGAGTTACATCCCAAGTATGGGTGTACATATATAAGTGAGGGTTTCCCACTAATGTACCAGTTTAAATCCCAGAAGCGATCCACAAGTAATCCAATATCATGAATTAAATCTACAGGCTAACATTAAGCATGTGATCTAGCAACTCAATTACACATGTGAATATAAGATGGAGAAAACAATTATCAATTTGAATTAAAATAAAACTATAACTTAAGCTAATGGGAAAATGGAAAGCTCAAGGGGAAGAATCATCACCTGATAAATCGAATCACCTCCTAGTGTCGTTGAGTGTCTGCACCCGTAGAATCGGATCCTACCACAAACATGAGCTTGTACAATTAGATCCAAGTCCTACGCACTACCTAGGTTTGAGATCCTGGCCTAAGATTTTAGTTATTTATCTTTGGGGTCATAGGGTCAGGGTTTCATCTTTTAATTTGGTGCTTAGATTCTATGATTTGAATCCCAAGTTATATTAATATTATCATCGTACAATGGACCAAATAATACTCACAATATGATAATTCACAAGTTTATATTCAAGTATATATGTAATATACAATGTTCTTATATTGACTAATAATCTATTAAATAATAGACGTAATAGAAATGGAATATTACTAATAGTAAAAGGATAATGACTAACGATAATAACCATATTACAATAATTTTACTAATCCCTAAGGAAGTTGATAGTGTTTCTTAATGATATTAATTCTAATTATCAAGAATGAATCTAGTCATGATAATAGATACCATGACCTAACATAGGTTATGAAATTCTACAATTAGCTCAAACCTCATACACTACCTAGGGTTAAGGTCTTAACCTAGGTTTTAGGGTTTCATCCTTGGATTTAGTCCTAGGCTTAGGTTTAGGATTTTGAACTCTAGTTGGGGTACCATTATTATGATTAATTTAATAATTACAAAATAATGATTAACATTAGTGTTATTTTCCTGTTGGCTAACATAATAATAATTGTTATGATGTTATCTAATATTATGACCTACTATTAATGATAATGTTTAAGAGTGGCAACCAGAGCACCAGGATTTAATAATGGTATTATTATTATTATTATCTATCTACAATAACTATTATTAGTATGGAAGATTTACTAATGGCTATTCATATCTACCACTAATAATCCTAACAATGATATCAACAATGCTAATGGTAATCAAAAGAATCTGGAAATGGAGGAAGACGTGGATTCACCTTTGTCGATCAGTTCAAGTCTAATTGACTCGACCCAACACAACCATCACCCCTACATTCTCTCTCCTTCTACTTGCCAGCAACGATACTTGAACAATAAGCCTCGCTCGGCCCAACAATTGTTGCCCATATGTGGTTCAAAAACAATTGATGCCCAACACAACCATCACCCCTACATTCTCTTTCCTTTTCTTCTCCTCCTTCCTCTTCATTTCTCTTTTCTTTCTCCCTTTGTTTCTTCTTCTTTCCCTGCTTTCCTTTTCTTTTCTTTGCTGCTACTAGGAGCATCCAGCAGTACTCGGACCCGGCCCAAACTGATCGCTCCCCTGTTTTCTCTCTCTCCCTCTGTTTCTTCTCGAGTGCGGCTGCCGTAAGACGTGAGAGCGAGCCCCATGGTACACGAGTTTCTCACCCTTTATTCATTTAACCTAATATTCCAAAACTGTTGGATTGAAACCAAATGGTTAGGATGTGATCTCCTGGAAACCGTCTCCAAGTATGGCTGGTAAACCGAAACCCACCGTGGTTTTCTCTTCACCGCAAGGGAGTCTTAAACAACCTACCTTGGACGGTCGAGATAGGTCTGCTTGAATGCTCCAGATCACTCCAGACACCCTCACACGAATCGCCGACGTGTTGCATGGAGCACAATTTCGATTTTTGGAACGTCAGTTGCATACCACCCTCTTTTGTCGACGTTTGTGCATACACCCTGTCACATCTACATGTGAGGCCTACTAGGTTTTGGTTAGAGGGATCGTCCGAACCAGATGGACGGTTTGGATTTCCCAGATGGCTGGTGTAGGTGGGCCACTAATTGACAAAACGGACGTCAGTCCGCTTGGTACACGAGTTTGGATTTCCCAGATGGCCTGTTTGGATTTCCCAGATGGTCGGTGCCTACACTCTGTCACGTCTATATGTGAGGCCTACTAGGTTTTGTGTAGAGGGATCGTCCGAACCAGATGGACGGTTTGGATTTCCCAGATGGCCAGTGTAGGTGAGCCCCGTGGTACATGAGTTTCTCACCCTTTATTTGTTTAACGTAACATTCCAGAACTGTTGGATTGAAACCAAATGGTCAGGACGGTTTGGATTTCCCAGATGGCCGGTTTGGATTTCTCGGATGGTCGGTGTAGGTGGGCCACCAATTGACAAAACGGACGTCAGTCCGCTTGCTAACGAAAACACGAAGAGAGAGAGAGAGAGAGAGAGAGAGAGAGAGAGAGGTTTTACCGTTTAATAGAAGGCTTGGGTCAGCTCTGTTTTGACCAGGCTGACGGTCTCGTGCACGTCAGGTGCTTTAGCACCGGTGTACATGCACCCCAATGTGGGGCCCACCATAGTGGTTTTGGTGTATCTAACCCGTTCATCTAATCGTACGGGTCCTATTAGGACATTCAGCCCAAGATGGGGCAGATCCAAAGCTTAGGTGGGCCATTCTCTTAGATTTCAAGTCCTGATGGTGGATTCCCGTTGATATAATGATCGAATCATCCCGAAATCAAATGTCAACGGTTAAAAGGGTCTGAGGAACCATTTAAGCTGGAAATCGATGGTATGATTATGACATATTATGCTTTTATAACATTAGATCTTATGTTACAATATTTTTAATAACATTATTTTTTAATAATAATAATAATAATAATAATAATAATATGATTATTATTATTATTATTGTTATTACTATCATTGTTATTATTAGTATTACTATTATTATTATCAGTATTACTACTACTATTATTATTATTCTCCTTATTTTTATTCTTATTTTTGTTATTATTTCCCTCACATATGCATATATTTTTAAATTATGTTGTGGGTTTAATGGACGGTGGATCCTGTGATTTAGACCTTTAAATTCCAAGGTTGTCGATTAGGTTTGTCTGTCTATGAAACTAAAATCCTAAAAATGAGCTTCTTCAACGATGTGTTGTTCCATCTTGAATAGCAATGAACGTGGGGATTACTTTCATCAGTCGATCTTAAACTAAAATGTACGTGAATGTTTACCTAAGCTAGGTTTACATTTATACCGAATTTGGTTGCACGGTAGCACCCGAGTACTGAAAAGTACGGGGTGTTAAATATGTTTAGTGCTCCCATTATGCAACTCCTCGATTGTAGTATACCTTTTGAAATCATGTGTAATACAAGCGACTATGCAATTGGCATGGTGCTAGGCCAAAGAAAAGAGAAGAAGCCCTATGTTATATACTATATGAGTAGAATTCTATGTAATAACCCGAATTAATCTTGACCGTTCAATTTTAATCATTGATCGACATACCAAACTAATCCAATATGATCATTGATTTACATGATCAACATATCCAATCTCAACCATTGATTTGAACATATCCAAATCCAACCATCCATTAGTTAATAAATTCATCCATACATCTGACCATCCATCTAAAGAAACACCCATCTAACCGTTCATATACTGAAAAATCGTCAGAACACTTGTCATTCATCTAAACTCACTAAACTAAAATCCCTATTTAGGAATGGTTGAAAACCGTTCCTAAATGGTTTAGGAACGGTTTTCAACCATTCCAAAATAGGGTGTCGTAAAAAATTAGGGACGGTTGAAAATTGTCACAAATTTTCAATTTAGGGACAATTAGAAATCGTCCTAAATTTTTAATTTTGGTATGGTTCAAAACCCTTCTTAATTTTAGGAACAATATTTTCACTTATTTAGGAACAATTTTGAACCCTTATTTAGGAAGTGCCAATAAAAGTCGTGCAACTACTGGCAAAATCTAGTAAAAAAATTTCGATTGGAACCTTTATTTATTTATTTATTTTTTTTGAAACCCAAAGAACAATTTAAAATGAATATTAAACAAATATTGTATGACTGTACAATAAAAGATATATAATATTTACAATAATAAGTTGAAAATTATCCGAATATATTTAAAAAAAAAAAAAATCCTCCATGTGGTCCACTCCAAGCTTGGCCAATACAGCTAACTATCTCTAACTTCTTTGTCCACACATCATTTCAACCAAGCAATGTTGGTACCCATCTACAACGGTCACTACCAAAGTCTCCATCTGCAAGTTTAAGAGAACAAACATGCAAAAAGTAAGTCAAACAAGATAATGTAAATTTTAAAATGCATGTTTTTAGTTCCAAAAAACAAACAAGACAAATGAATGGTTGCCTGAGTATGTTATTTATTAAATGTATACTATACTAGAGCAACTAAAGGCCTGCATATCAAGCACATAAAAGGAATTAGGAAAGGAAAAAAGGATAGAAAACATACATAAAATCTTCCTTTTTTTCTTTTCATTTTTTATTTTTTTTTCTTTTTGTTTCTTAAAGGAATCCATATTCGAACCAACATCATCCAAATATAAAAGCTGAAATTCGACGTGTATGGTTAATTTATGATAAATAAGCATGGTATAAAATTTCACATCAAATAGATCATGAAAGCTATGTAATCTAGAATTCAATGGTCTAGGTTAATGAGATTAAGTATTTACGATTTTGTCATCTTTTATTTTTGTAACTTCCGTCATCCGTAACATTGGACTACACATTATCCGAATGTATTGAAATTAAACAGTCGTTCTTTACTTTTCATGCTCTTACCATCGCCCCAGTTTGGGCCTTGATAGCTTACAAATGACCAAGATGACTTTTTAATGGGCTATACTGCCTCGAGGTCTAAATTAACGCTTTCCTATATGTAATATAAAAGTTAACTGGTAGTTGTGGCACATACCTTATGATCTTCGAACTAAGCAGTTCATTCTGATATTTAAGCAGCCCATTTGGCGGATCCAAATATGAAGGACGATCAAATTGAAATTGTGGTATTTGGCTGCAATACGTTTAAGTGCGGAAGTATGGTGTACCTAGAGACTGATGGCTATGTCCTAGGGGGTGATTAGGACCAATTAAAAATTATCCTAATTAAAAACACTAATCGCCTAACTTAAACTAATTAACAATTAAACTAATGAGATTAAGTATTTGTGATTTTGGTAATGTCGAATTCAATGGTTTAGAATTCATGAAAGTTACGTGATCTAGAATTCAATGGTCTAGGTTAATGAGATTAAGTATTTATGATTTTGCCATCTTTTATTTCTACAACTTTCGTCATCCGTAACGTTGGACTACACTATCCGAATATATTGAAATTAGACACGCGTTCTTTATTTTTCATGCTCTTACCATCGCCCCAGCTTGGGCCTTGATAGCTTACAGATGACCAAGATGCCTTTTTAATGGGCTATACTACCCCGAGGTCTAAATCAACGCTTTCATATATGTAATATAAAAGTTAACCGGTAGTTGTGGCATATACCTTATGATCTTCGAACTAAGCAGTTCATTCTGCTATTTGAGCATCCCATTTGATGGATCCAAATATGAAGGATGATCAAATTGAAATTGTGGTATTTGGCTGCAATACGTTTAAGTGCGGAGGTATAGCGTACCTAGAGACTGATGGCTATGTCCTAGGGGGTGATTAGGACCAATTAAAAATTATCCTAATTAAAAACACTAATTGCCTAACTTAAACGAATTAACAATTAAACTAAGTGAGGCAATATAACTTTAAGGCTTCCAAGCCAATAGAGGGTCCAATCACATTGACTACAAAGGGTGTGCAAATAAGCAATTAACCTTTATCAAGATAGTGTATTGTGTCCATGGGACGTGTTACCTATCAAATACTAAGCATTCATCTAATCAAGCATTCATAATTGAGCATTCAAAACTATTTATGACCCAAGTGTAGGGTCGCGATGTAGTAATAATCTCGGTAAGACCGAGGTCGAATCCATAGGGATTGAAACTTGTACGTTTCTAAAATTAACTAGAAGAAGAACTAGAAGAAGATGGGAAACTAATTCTGAAGTATTTGAGAGAGTAATTGTGAATAGAGTAATTAAAACTAATAATTTAAATGTGAGAACTAGGGTGCCAAGGATCCACTTATAGTGATTAGGGAGCCCTCTTACTTGATTCAAGTAACACAATTAGAATTGGAGTCCTATGTTATCCAATTGGAAAATATATCAATAAAACTAAATCTAAACCTCCAATGACCTAATTCTCAATGAAGGAGAACTATGATAATTGGCAGGGATTCCATCACGAAACCATGCCTAGTAGACAATGGAAAACAACAAGATTTACCAACCCCATAATCTCAAAGCAGGAGAATTGTGAAGATTAAGAAGGATTCCATTACCTAACCATGATTAAGGGACGATGGTGAACAACAAGACTTACTAATTTTATAATCACAAATCGGAAAAAGAAGATACTCAAAGTTATTGCAGATCTACTATAATTTGAGTCACAATAAACCATTAAAAACTGAAAGTATTCCTTAAATATCAAATTAGAATCCATGGAGTTCAACATAAACGTGAATCAAAGTAACAGAAACATCTCATCATGCTACAAGCTTCACCTCTTAGCCCTAGGTAAGAGGTTTAGTCAATCATAGACATGATTGGATCAAAACCCTAGAAGAAAGCATGAAAATAACTAAGGAAGAAGAAGAAAAACTCTTGGCGACGGCTTCTCCACCCTTTTGCTCCACTCCTTAAACCCTAAAAGATGCCTAGGAACATCCTAGGGAATCCTATTTATAGTAATGAAACTCCAACTTTCACATCTAGTTGGAAAACTCTAGAAACCGCCTCAAATTTACGCAGTTTGCTAAAATAAACTTCACTCTGCGTAGTTTTCCAAAATAGACTTCACTCTGCGCAATTTCATAAAATGACCCAGAGTTTCAGAATATGTTTTTTCAGGATGATTTCAGGATTCCTTTTCTTCACTTCAAATCTTTGATTCTCTTCATTCTTCACTTGGTTTTCTTGGATCTTTGGCATGTGAATTCTTCAATCTTGGTCTCCTAAGATCCATCCCTTGCCTTGGTGATTCTTGAGCATCAAATCCATGCTTTGAGCACCCTTTTCAATCCAAGCTCTTAAATTCACCTTGCAACACAAATATAAGTAAAATAGAACATTAAGCATTGTCATGATCATAAAACCAAGATATAAATGAGGGATAATATGCAATATTTGACACTCAACAAAAACACATAAGCATAAGTAAACAATTTGTGCAAATGACAATCCCAAACACAATCATATATAGTGGTTCGACTACTTGCCTACTCTACTCCCGGTGGATGCACTTAACCCATGAGTGTACCGGATTTTACTATCGGAGGTTTTAAATTAAGTTCACTACTAACCTTTATAGCCCTACACAATGACTCTAAATTTAAGCTCTTCAAAAAAGCCAAAGTTCTACACAAGAACCCCAAGGTTTATGCCTTACACAAGAGCCAAGGTCCTACACAATAACCTGGAATTTAGATTCCAAACTAGAGTCAAGGTCCTACACAAGAACTTGATACATATTCCCCTACCTGAGGCTCCCACAAGAAACTTTGGTTGGTTTCTCCTTAGGCTAACTAACAACCTTGGTCCTACACAAGAACCATAGATTTAGGTCCTATAAAAAAGCCAAGGTCCTATAAAAGAACCTAGACGAGTTTGGGAATACAAACTCTTACACTCCAACTTACACAAGGAGTACAAACTTAGACTCTTACACATGAAACTTACTTGTCTGATTGAGTCCCTTTTGTAGCTCCATCTTGGGTTGCTTGATCTCCGCTCACCCGTGCTTTAATCAACTCCCCGATGCTCCCACAATCATGTTATTGATGCTTCGCCAATGCTTCAACTCCACATACATGTTTCTGTATCCCTAGCTAGTGATACATGTAACGATACTGATACTATGAGCAATGCGTGTGTGTGCATGTGTATGCATGCACATTTACATGACACATAAACATGTATATAGATGTATGTATGCCATCCCTTATCATACAGTTTTGTATTATACAAAAATCTCTACTCTTGAAGCCTTCCCAAGAGACTGGATCCACTGAATAGTTGCTAGATAAGTTTAACTTACAAATGGAAGTGGGGTGCACCATGATGTTTTAATGACATCCAACCTGTCCATTATGTTCGCCTCTAACGTTTCATTTTAGGCCAAAAAAATCTCGTCAATCGAAAACTTAGGTGGGCCACACCACAGGTAACAGTTGGGATGGGGTGCTCACTCTCCTCTTTTCTGCTTATTCTATCTAAGGCCATGTTCTCTTCTTGCAATAAGATTGATGAGCTAGGGATCAATGGAACATTGGGTCTCCAGCTATCAAGCCTCCTCTCACTGAAATATATGTAAGTATGATTCTGATTGAAAATTCATGGAATTAATTTCATTGCATTTCTACATATTAACTTTATAAATTTTAGTGGAGAACTTCAAGAGTAGTGATTTTTATATTGGGTTCCTTAATTGTTATTCCCCTTATTTTTAGAGTTTCCACAATCTAGGGTCTATGTAGATGACCTGGATCCTAGATTGGACTGTTAACAATTTAGGTTCTTGATGCATTTATGGAAATGGCTTGCAAGGCCTTGATATCAACCATTCCCATATCAACATCCCAATTCAAACTCAGCAAAAGCAGCTAAGGAGGGCTTTCAAAATGATCAATAGGTTTGCCTTTGTGAAGTTCCTTTACACTTTTTATATACATGATTTTGTAAGTATTATGGCAGATGATGTTTATTTTACTAATTTCAGTTATGTTTTCTTATGATGCAGTTATGTTGTATCCTTTGGTATCTATTATTTCTTGTGAACCTCAAATCCCATCCTTGAGGTAATATAGTTCGAAATGTTGGTGAAAAACGAGTTTGACTTGTGCACAATGATCATTCTAGAAATTAGCATTATAGTCATTGGATGGGATGATTTAACTTTATATTCTTTCACTAGGCATTAATGTTATAGATGGGCTTGGGGCAGAAGATTCAACTTTAGTTATGGCCTAAAAATTGTTGGACAGTATTAACAATTATCTTATCTAGAATTGCTACTTATGCAGGTTTCCTACCATACCGTTTAGGGAAAACCATGCATAATGCTCCACATTCGACAGAAAAATGCCAGACATATAAGATACCTTAGATAATCCAATTTGTGAGCTTTTCTGAGACATGATCTTTCCACAATGGGCCCGTCAGATCGACAATTTACATCACCAAACCATGGGCAACTTGTACCAGCTCAAGACCAGAAGATGCTATGCATAACCTCAGGTCAAGAGAATAGTATAATTCCTCATTTTAATATGACATATCCAAGTAGAATAAACATCTAATTCTCATTGTAGTGTAATAACATTGACTGATAAAAATACAACATATTTTCATGGAAAAAATGTATTCCGTTTTAACTATCTAATTGGTTCCTCGAAGAGGGAATGGCATAGAACTTTCATGTAGCACAGGCCTTTTAACTTGGATAACTTGGGTGGTCATTTAAGTCTCAAATCCAGGTCAAATTTCAGCTTTTATCCCTTGATTTGAAGTGTTTTTGGTCTTTAGAAGATTCTCAAAATTTATATTCTTTTTTGTTTTATTTTATTTATATGTTAGTTGACAATACGTTGAGATAAGGCTTAGATGATGACTAGATGATAATGTTTTTTCCCCACTTGAGCAAATGGATAACAGTCCAACCACCGGTAGCAGCTCAACTACAGTTGCTGACAAGCAACATCTAGCTCAGATGTCTCTCGCATACAAAAGAGGTGAATCCTTTAGCCCTCATTCTGAGATTGTATGATTTCCTTAGATTTTGTTTCTTCCAATGAAAGTTGCCAATGTCTCTCTCCTGTTTCCCCCTTCTAGAACATAGCTCTTTATATACTCCTTTCCTGTGTGTGTGTGTGTTTCTACTGAAACAGAAATAGAGATAACAATGTTCCCATTCTGATGTTTCTTTTATTGATCAAACTATAACTCGTGATGGTGTAAAACTCCGAGATCTTCGCAATTTTAGCAACTTCCGATCCTTTGCTCCCTATGATTCAAGTACACCAACAAATGTTGCCATGTAGATCTTCCAAATGATTGTCTACTTTTCTCTTTTGCATATTATTAGGAACTTTAAATGATCAAATCACAACTCTAGTTTGGCATAATGTTGAAGGTGCGTGTGTTCTAACTTTGTTTTATCATCAGGCCCACCATAACTCTTTAAGTTACTTCTTTTATCGAAGTAATGATGGTTCATATAGATAATCTCCTATAGGTTGTGAAGAATCATAGATGGCAAGAAAGAAGATTAAAATGGGGGGACATAGCAGAATAAAAGCTTCAATAAGGCACACCTACTTTCCATCAACGTATATACATTCTCATCTGCTCATTGCTGTTGATTTTTGGTGTACATCAAGTGAGGTATTTGTAGTGGGATATTTCCCTTCATATGAATGAATTGGATTGTCCATCATATGGACAGAGTCTGAAATATGAGAACCCCACATTGGTAGGCCTTTCTTTAGGCGTGAAGTTATCCATTTTAGGCTTACCAACTCTTTCTAAATTTAGAGCTTCCGATTGACCTACTTTACACTATCAATCGCAACTCAAATTTGGACCACACTTTGGCCTCATATGACTATGAGATTATACTAAATTTAAGCCCCGATCTATGTTCCTACACTATCGAATGTTCACTGCCTTAAAGCCAATTCCTTCCTTTTGTTGCAAAAGTTGAAATTTAAATTTAGGCTTTTTCCACCATCGATCAAGCACCAAAATTTCTCCAATTGTTTACCTATTCTGACTGCATATTTTTTAAAAAAATTAGGCCTCAATCATTAAGCGTGGACCGTTAATTGAGATCAAGTTCGTTTTGACACCCATTAAGAGAATTTTCAATATAGGTTAATCTAAATTTCAGATCACAAAGAAAATCATGTACCCCGGCCCTATTTGACCTCTCCAACACTATGAACGAATTAGATTTAAAGAAAGATTGCCATGAGAGACAAATTGGAGAAACCTAATTTAAGTGGGATGAGAAACCCAGTTTGAGAAACCCTTTATAAAAAAAAGTGCGTACGTCCCTTCTCCACTTACACACCTATACTCCTAATGTCCAAGGAGGAGAGAGAGAGAGAGAGAGAGAGAGAGAGAGAAGGAGAAAGAGAAAGTGAAGCCTAGATGCCCATTGTTGATGCAAAAATCTGGTCCACCCTTTTTAGACTTTCGAGTACCTGCATAGGAAGAAGACAAATGAGACCCTAGCTAGAGCAGGGGACCCTCTGATGCCAAAGTTAGGCTAGGAATATGGGTCTGGTAGTATCGAGGGGTTTGGGTGAGAGATTTTGCATACCTTTCACTATTACAGATGCTCATATTTATAGTTGAGGAGAGGTGGCGACGTAGAGGAGATCTTCTTATTGTAGAGGGAATCGAGTCCCGGATATGTTGGGATGACCTCCCGAGATCGTCGATGAACATTTGGGGAGATCCGTATTACAAGCATGTCATAGTTGTCCCCGATATCTTCAACGGAGATCTCAGGTTGGTCTCTTACATAAGACTTAATTAATAGGAACCTAGGGCAGCGCGCAGTAGGAGGCCGACGCTGACTTGACTAGGGGGTAGTCTACCGACCTGACTAGGGGGTAGTATGCCAACCTGGATTCTCTGGTAAGCCCTGACCCTTCTCTCTGTGTTGTGAGGAAGGCTATGCTGAGTCGCTAGAAGGAACTGATAGACCGTAGCTTCAACTGCCTAAACCACTACCGAGTAACTCTTGATAAGGTCAGTGAGAATGCTCGGCACATTACGAGGCCTGAGGCTCCATGAAGTCCATCCAAGCTTTAAAGTACTCAAGGTGCTCCGCCGGATCGACGATTCTAGAATTGGGAGTCACCTGTGGCATCCAAAACCTGGGCGGAAGCGGAGATGGCATAATGTAACGCCCTGAAATTCGAGGGTCGAATATGAACTCAACTCCCGAGTTCCAACGCATCACTTATGCAACATACACAATGATGGTTAAATGTTGTCTGAGTTAGAGCAATAAACATGAATAAGATTATACCAAAACAGTAATTCATACTCCAATTCAATTATATAAAGGCAAGCGGAAGACTGAAATCTTATATTTAAGGTGTGTAAAGAAACAAAATTTTATGAACACCAGAGTATGAGTACTAACTGAGTACCAATATACAAGTATGGTTTCTAAGTCAAAAATCAAAATACAACTCCCAAGAGAAGCCCTGAAATCCCCGCGATGCAGCCGGCCTAAGCAAAGCCGTCAGAGAACTGCATAAAGGAGAACTCCTCCTGATCCTCGTCGAAGTCGGGCTCCGGCTACTGAACCGATGCACCATCTATACCTGCGACAGAGTCTGGTGGGTGTTGCAAACACCGTCCCGTAACGTGGGAGTGAGTAGCTAACTCAGTGGAACAATAAAGTATAGGTTAACATGTTATCAATTCAATCAAGCAGTAATGATAAAGCAGTACAAATCAAACAATTCTAACTACTCTTATTAAATGCGAGAATGAAATGACATGATGCTGTATGCCCTTACCAAACCACCCTCATGCGACATCATCTTACGTTCGCGAATGCTTAACTCCCTCAGTGCGCCACATCTACTAAGCACATGTGGTGCGATGATGATCATGATTACCGAGTTATTATTAGTCCATTTCAACAGCAGTATTGGGAAACTAAGGTACCTCCCTTATATCATTCCCAAACATGATCCATTCTAGGGTCGTCAATCCTAGCTAATCTCATACGATATTATGGTTCGAGAAGCGTAGTGAAGGCATCGCAAAGGGCTCGTCACCCGTCAGCGCGGATACAGATCTCACCGTATACTGCTCAATTGCTGGCCGTCAGCTCAAGTACAGGTCTCACCGTACTCGGCTCAATCACTAGCCGTCAGCTCGAGTACAGGTCTCACCGTACTCGGCTCAACTCGTACTCTAGTTGCTGTGAAAGACTCGTCGCCAATCATAGACACTTGGAGTATACTCGAAGATACTACGGAGGAATCGTCGCCCGTCAGCACGAGCACAGGTCTCACCGTACTTGGCTCCCGCCGTAAGTATCGACAGCTCGAATACAGTGTCCCATACCACCGTATTCGGCTCACGAGTTTGGTTGCGCAATGGTCACTACGGGGAGGCACATGGCCCCAGCGTAGGCCGACAGCTCGACCACGGTGTCCCATACCACCATGCCCGGCTCATGCGTCTTAGCGGATCGAGGTACCATGGTTAACGGGATCGCCACTGGTAAGTTTGGTACCATAGGTTCAAGCAGTAGCGACCAAACATGGTGAACACACATTCACATATCGGTTTACTTGACGAGCCTGACTAGCTCGAGTGCACCACAAGTTGGGCGATATGAAGCGCAAAAGCACTCCGTGTGGCCAACCACTATCGCCAACCAAAGTACGACTCGGGTTCGTTAGACACATCCTTAGTGGCGACATGAATCTCAGCCACAATCTCAAGTCTGGTACCGAATGTCTGGACTATAAACATAGTCCCAAACTCAAACAGTTCTCATCAATAGCATGTGGAGTAAAGCATGATAACAAAGTAATACAAGCATGTTAGCAGGCATGTTATAAAGCATGAAATAAAGCATGAAGTAAAGCATGTTGTAAAGCATGTTGTAAAGCACTTACAAATAGGGATACAATTACATACACATCAAGTGAGTGGTTATAGCGAACCACCACATGGAGGGGATCCTACATGTCTCTAAGGTAGTCGGGAATTCCATATCAGCGCCTATCTAAGGCACTAACACTCAAGCATTTACACACACAAGCATTTACACAAACACTTAGAGTACGCTATTCCAACATACATGGCGTATGTTAGCAAAATACGTATTAGGGCTATCCTTTCGCCAAGTAAGTATTTTATCCATGTATACCATAATCATACAACAAATAATCATGACAATTACATTTCCAAAATTTACACATATGCGGTATTTCTAGAATACACAATTTCAACATACATAGTGTTTACAAGCGAACATATATTACGGCGATTCCTTTCGCTGAACTAGTATTTTATCCATGTATTGTATAATCATACATTAAATAAACATGCCAAACATTATTCCAAAAAAAATACGTATACGGTATTTCTACGTATACCTAGAGTATGTGAAATTCCATATTCTACAACGTTAATCGAAACAGGAAACGGAAAGCACTTTGTACATGTGCAATTGCATGCAGATCATGAATCTATCATTATCTGACATTGAAAGCGTTGAAAATTGTAACCTATACAGTTAAAGTCCTCACCTTTGCCCTTGGAATCACAACGAATCAGCAAGGGTTGTTGAGCTTCCGTATACGGGCATTTTCTAGGCTAAAGAGTGAAATCGGTTAGCCTTTTTCACAACCTACAAACTATATACTTCAAATCAGACCTAGGGTTAGGGTTTCTCACCTTCAAACGGAGTGGATACCGTCGGGAGAGCGCCTGGAATGAGGCGGTGTAGGCCGTGTGATGTCTGAAAGCGGTAGGAGGAAGTTCTCCCACAAATCCCAAGCTCTTCTCTCTCTTTTCTCTCTCTCCCTCTAGGGTTTTATCCCAAATTCGTATGGCTATTAGAGGGGCTGTTCTAAGCTCCTTTTATAGCCAAAAACCTCCCCAAAACAGACTCAGGTTCAAGGGTTACTGCTAATATAAGCATTTCGTCACTTTTCCAGCTCAAAAGAGAGGTTCTGGTGGCCCTCCTTGAGCCAAACGTCAGACTTAAGCTCATCACACATGGATCTATGTGGGATTACGTTTTCGACTCGATCGGATTCCCAGATCGCACGTGGCGGACCACTTTCAGTTCAACGGTCTGTGGGCCACGATCCGAAATTCCAAGTACATGTAAATGTTCCTGAAATTTTTCGTAATCCGAGGGTGTAATTTAGTCTGATTCTGACGGTCAGGTTGCTTAATACTGATGCGCAAGCGAATGGTGCCAGATCACTATTCCAGATATTTATTTTGGAAAGGGAATAGTGTTTTTCACACTCCCACGCTCCGGATCCAAACGAATGGCCGTGGGACATCGGTTGGACTTGATTTTTGAGATGACTGTCAAGCCCAGTGAGGCAGTCCTAGTTCCTTAACTTCGTGTTAATCGGACTTCCGATGTGCGATCTAGACCTAATACGAAGTTTCGTTTCATTCCCGAGAGCAGCCGGGAAATGAGTTTGGTTCTAAACTTTAGGGTAACCTAGAGTCACTGATTTTGCAAGTTTTGGGTCTTGCAGATCGTATTTAAAGCGATCCCAACGGATTTCATGGCTAATCGAGTTTTACACTTAGTTAACTTTGTTAAATTTCTAAAGGATTTAATCCTAATTAATTTCTGGTCGAGGTGGTACTCGAGCCAACATACGGAAATTTACGGGTCGTTACAATCTACCCCCCTTAAACAAAAAATTTCGTCCTCGAAATTTATACCTTTTCGTATTCTTCGAGAATCTGAGGGTAGTTCTTCTTGACCTCGGCCTGTCTCCCAAGTAGCTTCCTCCTCGGAATGATGTGTCCAAAGTACCTTCACAAGTGGGATGACCTTACTACGCAGTACCTGCTCCTTCCTGTCAAGGATACGCGTCGGGCGCAACTCATACGTAGTATCCTCGCTCAACTGTACCTGCTCTCATCTGATGATATGCGAAGGATCAGGAACGTACTTCTTCAGCATAGATACATGAAATACGTTGTGTACAGACGCAAGTGGTGTGGCCAAAGCGAGACGATACGCCACATCACCCACTCGATCCAGTATCTGAAATGGACCGATAAACCTCGGTGTGAGTTTCCCCTTCTTCCCAAACCGAAGGAATCCCTTCATAGGGGAAACTCGAAGGAACACATGATCCCCGACCTCAAACTCAAGCGGTCGTCGCCTCGTATCGGCGTAACTCTTCTGCCTGCTCCGCACTGTAAGTAATCGACGCCTGATAATGTCTACCTTCTCTATAGTCGCCTGTACCAACTCCGGGCCAATCAGACTACGCTCGCCAACCTCTGCCCAACAGTGCGGTGCCCTACAAGGTCGACCATATAGAGCCTCATATGGCGCCATGCCAATAGTCGCCTGAAAGCTGTTGTTGTAGGCGAACTCTGCGTACGGAAGACAGTCATCCCAGCTGTCCTTGAAGTCCAACACACATGCTCGCAACATATCCTCCAGAATCTGATTCACCCGCTCTGTCTGCCCATCAGTCTGAGGATGAAACGTCGTACTGAACTTCAACTTCACACCCATCGCCTCCTGGATATGGGTCCAGAAGATGGATGTGAACCGAGTGTCTCTGTCCGACACGATCTCTAAAGGAACTCCATGCAGACGGACGATCTCTCTGATGTACAGTCTAGCCAGCTCGTCTGCAGAGTTCGTAACTCTGATAGGGAGGAAATGGGCCGATTTGGTCAACCGGTCCACAATCACCCAAATGGAATCGTGTCCCTTCCTCGTCTTCGGCAGCCCTGATATGAAATCCATGGAGATGAAGTCCCACTTCCACTCCGCTATGGGCATGGGCTGAAGTAGTCCAGGAGGTCGGCGATGTTCTGCATTGACCTGCTGGCACGTCAGACATCGAGATACATACTCAGCAATGTGGGCCTTCATGTTATCCCACCAATACGTCCGTCTCATATCCTGGTACATCTTCGTGCTACCAGGATGCATCGCAAGCTTCGAGTTATGGGCAGACTCGAGAAGCTCGCGTCTCAAGTCAGGCACATCAGGAACGCATAAGCGGCCACGGAATCGTAAACCCCCATCAGAACCAACTCTCCACTCGGAGTCCTCGGCGTCGCTAGCCTCCTCTCGAAGCTCAGACAGCCGTATATCGCCCTCTTGGGCCTCAACATCCTGTCATCAATAAGTGGCCGCACCCGAACGTGCGCAACACACTCAAAAGGCTCCTCGACAGTGAGTCTCTGCTCGAAGTCCCGCACAAACTCCATCATGTCCCACTCGGCTATCATCAGCGGTGCCGCAAATGCAATCGTCTTCTTGCGGCTCAACGCGTCTGCCACAAGGTTCGCCTTGCCAGGATGGTAGGAAACCTCGAACTTGAAGTCCTTCAAGGTCTCCATCCATCGGCGTTGTCTCATATTCAAGTCTCGCTGTGTGAATATGTACTTAAGGCTCTTGTGGTCGCAGAAAAGCTCGAACTCCTCTCCGTAGAGGTAATGTCTCCAGAGCTTCAATGCAAAGATGACGGCTGCCAACTCCAGGTCATGTGTAGGGTAATTCTCCTCGTGCTTCCTTAATTGTCTCAAGGCATACCCTATCCTTCTGCATCAGAACACAACCCAAACCAACGCGAGACGCGTCAGTATATACCATGTATTTCACCCCTTGCTCTGGCAATACTAGCACAGGGGCGGACGTCAACTTGTCCTTCAGCTCCTTAAAAGCTGCCTCCGCCTTCTCTTTCCAGGCAAACTTCAGGTCTTTCCGAGTCAACTGAGACAATGGCCTGGCAATCTTCGAGAAGTCCCGAATGAAGCGTCTGTAATACCCAGCCAGACCAAGGAAACTCCTCACCTCAGTAACCGATTCAGGCTGCTGCCAATCCTGAACCGCGGCTACCTTAGCAAGGTCCATTGCTATCACATCCTTGGACACTACATGTCCCAGGAACTTGACTTCCTCCTGCTAAGTCGCACTTCTTGTATTGCGCGAACAACTGGTTCTTCTCCAACGTACCCAATACCGCTCGCAAGTGCTCCTCGTGCTCCTCCCGACTCGTAGAGTATATCAAAATGTCATCAATAAAGACCATGACGAATCGGTAAAGGAAAGGCCGAAATACCTGGTTCTTCAGATCCATGAACACGGCTGGTGCGTTCGTCAGGCCGAACGATATCACCAAGAACTCATAGTGCCCAAAGCACGTCCTGAAGGTTGTCTTCTGTACGTCCTCCTCTCTCACGTGCAATTGGTGGTACCCTGACTGAAGATCAATCTTCGAGAAATACTTCGCCCCCCTCAACTGATCAAACAGATCATCTATCCTGGGCAGAGGATACTTGTTCTTCACCGTGACCTGGTTCAACCTACGGTAATCAATACACAACCGTAGCGACCCGTCCTTCTTCTTCACGAACAACACAGGTGCTCCCCAAGGAGACACACTAGGTCGTATAAAACCTTTCTCTACAAGTTCGTCAATCTGTTTCCGCAGCTCCTCCATCTCACATGGAGGCATACAATAAGTCGGCAATGAGATGGGCGTCGCACCAGGCGTAAGATCAATCGTAAAATCAATCTCGCGCCGAGGAGGTAAACCAGGAATAATCTCAAAGACACCAACAAATTCCCGAACCACCGGCGTACCCTCCAATGTCGGACCATCAATCGGCATAAGTAAAACAGCATAACAATCAACGCGGCAGGGCCAACTGACCTGCAATGGAAACGTGAAAGCTGTGCCGTCAGGTCCATAGGCAGTCACGATTCGAGCATCGCAATCTATCTCCGCCCTCATCTTGGCTAGCCAATCCATGCCAAGTATAACGTCGTAGTGCCATAGTGGAGCAACAACAAGGTCGACGAGCTCTGTGCTGCTACCCAAAACTATCGAGCAACCCTCGCATAACCGTGTAACATCCGAGAAGGTCCCAGTGGCCGTGGTGAGTCTCGTCCCCTTAGTGGGAATAGTATGCAAAGATAGGCGTTTAACCGCCCCATAAGAAATAATAGAAGTAGTGGACCCAGTGCCCACCAACAAGGAAACGGAAGTACCATGAATGTAGGCCATACCCTCAAAAGCCTTCGGTGCCGAAATCGACGTCTCCGGTGCCTCGGCAACAAGCATATGTACGCGAGCCTGCTGCTGTCGGTTCGGCTGAGGAGCCAATGGTCGTTGTGGCAGCCTGAAGCGCGACACAGGAGGTCGGAAAGAAGGATGTGCAGGAGCAGTCTGTAGCGGTGGAGCTGATATGGCCTGTGGATAAGGGCGATCCAATCTCTGCGGTGGTGCAAATCCGCTAGCCCTCATGCGCGAGAAGCAGCTCTCAGCAGGGTATCCTGGTTTCCCGCAAAACGTGCAGGTCACCAACGGGCGTCTCACAGGAACAACTGGCGTTTTGGCCCTGAGAGGCGAATTAGCACGAGGCCTCTTGCCTAAGATAGGCCTGCTCTGTAAATCCTGCCGTGGCCTCGCAACCATAGCACCACGCGATCTGGCCAAACGGTCCACATCATGCTCGGCCGTTATAGACATGTGGACCAACGCCGCATATGTAGGAATACTGAGGCAGCATAGCTTCGACCGTATGTCAGGTCGCAAGCCCCCAGTGAAGCGTCGCATCCTCATCTGCTCATTGACGAGGATAGTTGGGACAAAGCGGCCCAACTCAGTGAAACGGTGTTCATACTCCGTCACCGTCATGCCTCCCTGCCTGAGGCGCAGAAACTCGTCCTCCCGCTCGTGCCGATACGACTGCGGGTAGTACTTCTCGTGGAACCGAGACTCGAAAGCCTCCCAGGTCCACACGAAATCTACTGCGACCGTCCGCAGCACACTGTCCCACCATAAGCTGGCCTCCCTCTCAAACATGAAGGTAGCCAACTCAACCTGCTCTGCCTCTGAACAGTGCAGCATCCGTAACATCTTGAAGATGCGATCTAGCCAGAACTCCACCTCCTCGGGTCTGTGAGAACCCATAAATGAGGGAGGCCTCAAGTGCTGAAATCGCTCGAGTAAACCACGAGTACCGACATCTCCAGTAGGAGGTGCGACGGGTGTGGGCAAAGGCGCATCCTCAAACCGAGCAGGAGGCTCAGAAGGCTCATCAGGATGTGCGGATGTCGTAGGTGGAGTCGCACTACCACCATGGGACAAGGCCTCAGCGATAGTGGCCATAAGCTGCTGGTGCTGCTGCTACTGTATCTGCTGCTGCATCTGCTGCTGCTGTATCTGCTCTGATGCATCATCATCATCAGCTGCTCAAACCTATCAGTCGGCGGAGCAGCTTGAGAGTCATGCTGCGCAGAAGATGATGGTCGATACTGCTCACGGACCGGGGGCGTGTAAGGTGGCTGTCCACCGGTAGGACCAGCAGGAGGCTGATCAGATCCCAACCCATGATCCGTAGGACCGCTACTACCAGAAGGAGTCTGGTCCATAGAGCCGGTCAGAAGGAGATGTACCGTGCTCCGTGTGTACTGCCGCGGCATGCCCTATACAACATAGGGTAGAACATTTGTGAGATAAAGCAAAACACACTGCGTAAAGCACTTTAAGCATTCCACACATCATCAAAACAAAAGAGGCTACATGCCTTTCATTTACCCAAAATTGTCATAATACATGGAAAACAGAGTTTCATGAATCATGACAGAAATCACATGATAGCCAATACATCCACTACATCACACACCTAAAACATGCTACTATCTACTACATCATCTACATGAAAACATAAACCGCCTATCGCGGTAACCAAAGCAAACAACAACACACAACAACGTGGATGACTAAGCATCCGAAGCAGGCGGTGGAGGAGGAGCATTCTTGTCCTGTGCATAGCACAGAATGACCTTCAACGTACGGGACATCTTCTTAAAACTCTTCTTCATGTAGGCTTCATTCTCTTCAAGCTTGGCTCGAACTTGACCAATCTCTTGCTGCAGGGCGGCTTGACCCTCCTTGAGACGAGCCAACCGTGCATCAAAAGCATCCTGATCCACACCCTGCTCCTGAGCCGCAGGAGGTGAACTCTCCTCAGTGTCCTGAGCCTCAGGTTCTTCTTCCTGTATGTCATCACCGCGCTCCTCATCACTCTCTGCCTGGAGGTCAAAACTCTCCTCGCCGGCGCTATCCGACTCATCTCCAGACTCGTCGAGTCGTGCTTGCCGCTGTTGAGGGCCAATCTTCATATTCTTGAGTGTCACCTC
Organism: Magnolia officinalis; assembly: GCA_021015155.1. Lineage (NCBI taxonomy): Eukaryota > Viridiplantae > Streptophyta > Magnoliopsida > Magnoliales > Magnoliaceae > Magnolia > Magnolia officinalis. The sequence goes on from JAJHSJ010000008.1 coordinate 29,929,787, forward strand.
GCTTATGACTCGGACTGGTGCAAGGTCCTCCATGTTCAACCCGTAGCCTACATCACGAGCCATCCTGCAGATCAGACGGCCAATGGGAGCGAAAGATCGTTCCTGGCAGAACGAACCACCTGAACTATCTGGGATAGGATGTATGTGGGCAAGCATATGTTGTCCCCATGTCCCATCTTGTACAAAAATTCTACTATCAACTGAGTACATTCCGTGCGGTTACCCGACCGTGGGTACACATTGTAGGTGAAAATGTGATGGAGTAAGCGGAAGTCCTCGGCCATCTTTGTCGCCGCAATGCAATTTCCTCGCTTCCAAGTAACCCGGCGACCACAGAGGTATCACGTGCGGCGATCCCTTTTCCGCGCACTTCTAGAGAAGTTGTCACTAGGATGCACCTGACCAAGCGGTAGCTTCGTGATCCGAGCCACCTCATCCACCGTAATTGTGCGCCTTATGCCCCTCACAGAAACAGTAAACTGAGGAGGATCTACTGATGAGTCCACGATGTGGGCGTAAAAAGCGCGAACCGTGTTCTCATATGCAGGGGACTCACCGTCAAACATAGAGTTCCATCCGATGTCCACCAGGCGATACATCAGTGGGTGTAGCCCGAACATCCTTTCATCCACATGAGCTTCAAACACAACCTTGCGGCTCCCGAAGCGCCCATATTCAATGCCTATCGGATAAGCATTTCCGACGGGATGGTCAGGATCCAGGTCTCGCTTCGACCTAAACTCCCGAACAGTACTAGTGCCGGCCCCAACATCGGATCTTCTTCGGGAATGGGCTGGCCTACTTGGGCCGGCGTCATCGGCCGCAGTCTTCCTCTTTCCCATGAAGGATAGGATGGAGGAAATGGAGAAAATAGTCGCCACCACACCAAAGAGGGCCATGGAAAAATGCCAAAATGGGGGAAAAAGGGGCTGATCTCTTTGATCCTCCACAAACAACAATCCAATAGGTGTGGAAGGGGCACTAGAGTAGGAAATGAAGAACAAAAAGAAAATGGAATGGGTTAGGAGATTACCCGATTTTGAGCTCCAAATGAGGGGTATGAGAGCTCCAACATGAGAAAATGGGGAAAGGAGGAGGCTAGGGCTGTTGTGGAAGGTTGGGGTGTGTGGGTTATGAAAGAAAATGGAAGATTGCAAGGTTTGGAGGGATGGGTTTAGAGAAAAATCGAAAATGGGGTTTGGAGTGCTTGGAAGGGGTGAAATGAGGGAGAGGGGTGCTCCAGCCCCTAAAATCTCAAACCCCTTGCAATTTCGCACGTGCCAGGGGGTAGGGGAGGTCGGGCCGACCAACCTCAGCCCTGGACCCACCCCAGATGGCCCACCGGACCGCGGTCCGCCGCCGGAGCCGCGGCTCCGCCGCGGCCGGACTTGGCCGGAACTGCGCCGCCGCGGTGGGGACCTGTTTCCCACATGCCCAGGGTGCAAATGCACCCTGGTTCGATCTGGAGGCTTAGTGTATTAACGTGGAGGGGCCCTCGACTCAGTTTAGCTCCCGAACGGTTGGTTCCGAGAAATTTCTGAACTAAACCGATTTTTTTTTATTTTTAACGACTGGTTTTGGGTGGATAGTGACCTGGACACGTCAATAGACGGTCTAGGAGTGATTTAGAATCTGTATGTGCGGTCAGGATCGAGTACAAACTCGATTAACGCGTCCGTTTTTAATGAATTTTGCCGAACGGTGAAATCGGGAGACCCTAGGACTGTTTCTATATTTTTGCACACCCTCCTAGGTTGTAACGCATCAGCGCACATAGTGGGGACATAACTCAGGTCCGGTTTAATCAAAATCATGCTTTGATACCAACTTGTAACGCCCTGAAATTCGGGGGTCGAGTAAGAACTCAACTCCCGAGTTCCAACGCATCACTTATGCAACATACACAATGATGGTTAAATGTTGTCTGAGTTAGAGCAATAAACATGAATAAGATTATACCAAAACAGTAATTCATACTCCAGTTCAATTATATAAAGGCAAGCGGAAGACTGAAATCTTATATTTAAGGTGTGTAAAGAAACAAAATTTTATGAACACCAGAGTATGAGTACTAACTGAGTACCAATATACATGTATGATTTCTAAGTCAAAAATCAAAATACAACTCCCAAGAGAAGCCCTGAAATCCCCGCGATGCAGCCGGCCTAAGTAAAGCCGTCAGATTACTGCATAAAGCAGAACTCCTCCTGATCCTCATCGAAGTCGGGCTCCGGCTCCTGAACCGATGCACCATCTATACCTGCGACAGAGTCTGGTGGGTGTTGCAAACACCGTCCCGTAACGTGGGAGTGAGTAGCTAACTCAGTGGAACAATAAAGCATAGGTTAACATGTTATCAATTCAATCAAGCAGTAATGATAAAGCAGTACAAATCAAACAATTCTAACTACTCTTATTAAATGCGAGAATGAAATGACATGATGCTGTATGCCCTTGCCAAACCACCCTCATGCGACATCATCTTACGTTCGCGAATGCTTAACTCCCTCAGTGCACCACATCTACTAAGCACATGCAGTGCGATGATGATCATGATTACCGAGTTATTATTAGTCCATTTCAACCAGCAGTATTGGGAAACTAAGGTACCTCCCTTGTATCATTCCCAAACATGATCCATTCTAGGGTCGTCAATCCTAGCTAATCTCATACGATATTATGGTTCGAGAAGCGTAGTGAAGGCATCGCAAAGGGCTCGTCACCCGTCAGCGCGGATACAGATCTCACCGTATGCGGCTCAATTGCTGGCCGTCAGCTCAAGTACAGGTCTCACCGTACTCGGCTCAATCACTAGCCGTCAGCTCGAGTACAGGTCTCACCGTACTCGGCTCAACTCGTACTCTAGTTGCTGTGAAAGACTCGTCGCCAATCACAAACACTTGGAGTATACTCGAAGATACTACGGAGGACTCGTCGCCCGTCAGCACGAGCACAGGTCTCACCGTACGCGGCTCTCGCCGTAAGTATCGACAGCTCGAATACAGTATCCCATACCACCGTATTCGGCTCACGAGTTTGGTTGCGCAATGGTCACTACGGGGAGGCACATGGCCCCAGCGTAGGCCGACAGCTCGACCACGGTGTCCCATACCACCATGCCCGGCTCATGCGTCTTAGCGGATCGAGGTACCATGGTTAACGGGATCGCCACTGGTAAGTTTGGTACCCTAGGTTCAAGCAGTAGCGACCAAACATGGTGAACACACATTCACATATCGGTTTACTTGACGAGCCTGACTAGCTCGAGCGCACCACAAGTTGGGCGATATGAAGCGCAAAAGCACTCCGTGTGGCCAACCACTATCGCCAACCGAAGTACGACTCGGGTTCGTCAGACACATCCTTAGTGGCGACATGAATCTCAGCCACAATCTCAAGTCTGGTACCGAATGTCTGGACTATAAACATAGTCCCAAACTCAAACAGTTCTCATCAATAGCATGTGGAGTAAAGCATGATAACAAAGTAATACATGCATGTTAGCAGGCATGTTATAAAGCATGAAATAAAGCATGAAGTAAAGTATGTTATAAAGCATGTTGTAAAGCATGTTGTAAAGCATGTTGTAAAGCACTTTACAAATAGGGATACAATTACATACACATCTCACGTGAGTGGTTATAGCGAACCACCACATGGAGGGGATCCTACATGTCTCTAAGGTAGTCGGGAATTCCATATCAGCGCCTATCTAAGGCACTAACACTCAAGCATTTACACACACAAGCATTTACACAAACACTTAGAGTACGCTATTCCAACATACATGGCGTATGTTAGCAAAATACGTATTAGGGCTATCCTTTCGCCAAGTAAGTATTTTATCCATGTATACCATAATCATACAACAAATAATCATGACAATTACATTTCCAAAATTTACACATATGCGGTATTTCTAGAATACACAATTTCAACATACATAGTGTTTACAAGCGAACATATATTACGGCGATTCCTTTCGCCGAACTAGTATTTTATCCATGTATTGTATAATCATACATTAAATAAACATGTCAAACATTATTCCAAAAAAATTACGTATACGGTATTTCTACGTATACCTAGAGTATGTGAAATTCCATATTCTACAACGTTAATCGAAACAGGAAACGGAAAGCACTTTGTACATGTGCAATTGCATGCAGATCATGAATCTATCATTATCTGACATTGAAAGCGTTGAAAACCGTAACCTATAAAGTCCTCAACTTTGCCCTTGGAATCACAACGAATCAGCAAGGGTTGTTGAGCTTCCGTATACGGGCGTTTTCTAGGCTAAAGAGTGAAATCGGTTAGCCTTTTTCACAACCTACAAACTATATACTTCAAATCAGACCTAGGGTCAGGGTTTCTCACCTTCAAACGGAGTGGATACCATCGGGAGAGCGCCTGGAATGAGGCGGTGTAGGCCGTGTGATGTCTGAAAGCGGTAGGAGGAAGGTCTCCCACAAATCCCAAGCTCTTCTCTCTCTTTTCTCTCTCTCTCCCTCTAGGGTTTTATCCCAAATTCGTATGGCTGTGAGAGGGGCTGTTCTAAGCTCCTTTTATAGCCAAAAACCTCCCCAAAACAGACTTAGGTTCAAGGGTTACTGCTAATATAGGCATTTCGTCACTTTTCCAGCTCAAAAGAGAGGTTCTAGTGGCCCTCCTTGAGCCAAACGTCAGACTTAAGCTCACCACACATGGATCTATGTGGGATTACGTTTTCGACTCGATCGGATTCCCAGATCGCACGTGGCGGACCACTTTCAGTTCAACGGTCAGTGAGCCATGATCCGAAATTCCAAGTACATGTAAATGTTCCTGAAATTTTTCTTAATCCGAGGGTGTAATTTAGTCTGATTCTGACGGTCAGGTTGCTTAATACTGATGCGCAAGCGAATGGTGCCAGATCACTATTCCAGATATTTATTTTGGAAAGGGAATAGTGTTTTTCACACTCCCTCGCTCTGGATCCAAACGAATGGCCGTGGGACATCGGCTGGACTTGATTTTTGAGATGACTGTCAAGCCCAGTGAGGCGGTCCTAGTTCCTTAACTTCGTGTTAATCGGATTTCCGATGTGCGATTTAGACCTAATACGAAGTTTCGTTTCATTCCCGAGAGCAGCCGGGAAATGAGTTTGGTTCTAAACTTTAGGGTAACCTAGAGTCACTGATTTTGCAAGTTTTGGGTCTTGCAGATCGTATTTAAAGCGATCCCAACGGAATTCATGGCTAATCGAGTTTTGCACTTAGTTAACTTTGTTAAATTTCTAAAGGATTTAATCCTAATTAATTTATGGTCTAGGTGGTACTCGAGCCAACATACTGAAATTTACGGGTCGTTACTCATAATGTCGTCAGTGAATGGTGGTTTGGTTTCTCCTAACATGGCCTCTACTAAGGTCGACGCTTGAGCACAGTAGGCTTGTCTGATGTCGCTGATCTGCCCCCAAATTTTCCTAAGCTCCACCTTCCAAGGGCCCTCGTTCTCGGCCACTTCTTCGGGGGCATTTCCACAGCTCTTCCCCTCTGGCGTGGGGTGCAAGTCGGAGTCTGCGAGCGTGGCTACTCCCGAAGTATGGAAAACAGCCTGGGCTGGCAGCTTCAGAGGTTACTTGTTTCTCTATAAATTAACCAGTGCTTGAGGTGTTTTAGTGGCAGCACCCTCCTCTACATTGTAACCGAGGGGTGGATTCTGTCTATCTAGGAGTTTCATGAGTCAATCCATGTTTTTATTCAAGGCTTCGACTCAGTTCTTCAAGGAGACTAATTAACCACCCCAGATGCGGGATTAAGGAGTAGCCACTGCGGGAGTCGATTCAGCTCGCTACTGTAGGACTTGGCACCCTGCTCGGCTGATGATTCAGGAAGAGCTGGGATGGCTACAACAATGGAAGCTGGATCTTCTTCTATCTAAAATTGGGGTAATGACTGCTCTAGTAGAAGTAGGAATCGGTCAAAGTGTCCTAGAGGGGGGTGAATAAGACTTTATAAAATTTTATGACAATTTAAAATCCCATTAACCTAATCTTGATCTAATATGGAACTTATCAAGATATCTTCAACTTAACTCTAATGGCTTCCAAGCCAAATAGAGGATCCAACCACAAGACTATTTAATATTTAACCAATATATAAACTTAGTCTATGATGGATGAATAATGTGACTATGTGTGGGATGTGATTCTTATCAGTTCTACATAATCCTGTTAATATGCTTCATGAGAACATTTAAAGTAAACACAATAGAGTAATATGCAAATAACAATCCCAAACACATTCATTTATAGTGGTTCGGCAACATGCCTACTCCACTCCCGGTGGACGCACTCAACCCTTGATTGTACCGGATTTCACAAACGGAGGTTTTATATCAGGTTCACCTCTAACCTTTACAACCTACACAAGTTTGACTCTAAGACTTACACAAGGTACCTAAACGTGCCTACACAAAGGTACACTTTTATGCCCTACACAATAACAAAGGATCCACACAAGGAACCTAGGGTTTTAGGCCACACAGGCCAAGGATCCACATAAGGAACCTAAGTTTTAGGCCACACAGGCCAAGGATCCACACAGGGAACCAAAGTTTTAGGTCACACAGGCCAAGGATCCACATAAAGAACCTAGAGTTTATGCCCTACATAAGAGCAAGGGTCAACACACAACACCCACACGTACTCTCCCGTCGGAGGCCTCCTATGAGGACTTGAAAGGGGTGAGAAGCACCTGTGACCCAAACCTACACAAGGAATGATTAATAGGGACTCTGGAATCTAACGAGTTATGGATAAGTAGGTGAGCCCCTTTAAGCAAGTTCATGAAGATCTCCTCCTTGATGATGAAGATTCTTTAGCTCCCTTGATCTGCAACACTCGATGATGTTCCAATAAAGGCGATGGGTTGGGTCAAGGTTATCTTGGAATCTACTCTAATAAATATTACCTATTAAAGCGATGGAGAGATTCCAAGTTGGTTAAGCATTAAAGGGATCCCAGCTCAATGATTTGCCATTAAGGTGGTAGCTAGAAGATCCTTGAATGAGGAAGTTCATTCACCAATCCACTCTATTGAATATCAATGATGAGGGTGGATTGAGGAATGAACTCCCTATGAGAAAAAGGGCTTAGGGTAGGTGATATGCAGTTACTCTCTCAATGCACTCTCTCTATTTCTCTCTGTAGCAACCAAGGGCAAGCTTCCCTTATATAGGCAAAAAGAACCAACGGTAATAAAGATGTCATTTTCTGACTAAGTTCGATATCATCGGACCTGCTTCTATTTCATCGAACGTATACTTTCGATTCCATCGAATCAAGGTTCGATTATACAAACTCAACTGAAGTATATACTTGGAACTTTTTGACTAAAGATCGATGACATCAAACATTCGTTGATGTTATCAAATTTTGAATCTCGATATCATCGACAGTGGTTTCGATACATCGATATTTTCAATGAGTATTTTAAGAAAGCTTGCTGGACATGAACAGGCTGGATTCGATGTCATCGGATTTCAAATGTCCATGATATTGAACCCTAGTTCGATACATTGATCTTTTCAGAAGATTTTCCTTGAGAGATTGAAGACATTCCTTTACCCGAAATCGATGTCATCAACATAGTTTCGATATGATCGATATTTGAATTTCGATGTTATCGAAGGTAGCTTGATTCTTCGATCATTTCCAGATGATTTGCCTATCAAACTTGCTAGTCATGTTTTGTCTGAATTCGATGATATCGAATCTCCCTCGATGTCATCGGGATTTGAATTTCGATGTCATCGATGCTCATTTCGAGTTATCGACGAAATTTCTGATTTACCTTTGAAGCATGCTAGACACAGATTAGCCTATATTCGATGATATCAACCCTTCCTTGATGTCATCGGAATTTGAATTCCGATGTCATCGAAACTCACTCGATTCATCGAGAATATTGTCCAAATATTATTTTGGTTGCTGGACATGAAAAACCTCAATTCGATGTTATCGAGGTTGTATCAATGTTATCGAAAACATTGGTTCGATATCATCAATGTAATCTCGATACATCAAAGAAAGTTGAAAACTTAGAGAATTTTCCTGTTTGCAAAATCGGTTTTCATACCTATACTCCTATGTTGTTCTAAGCTTTTTAAGTATGGGATGTGAGGCTAAGTTTACTTGTGATGAGATTTAAACACACATTTGGTTGAAGCAATATTTTGAACGATCTTCATATGGGGCCCACTTGACTCATTGACTCAACACTCACGCTAATTGACAAACTAGAGCACTTTCAATCTCCCCCTTTGTCAATTACGTGACAAAATACCTAAAAACACACTTAGAACAACATGCTAATTGTGTGTACATGAACTTTATACAATTTTACAAAGATACTATGGAGTTCACACACAATTATTCAAAACAGTTGCTCCCCCTATCTTCTTGCAATTGTTCCCCCTATGACCTGCATCACCATGCTTATACCATATATCCAAAGTGTTCTCATGGTGGGATTTATTCTCCCCCTTTTTGTCAGTCATTGACACAGGTTAGTATATACCAATAACAGATCGAATGACTGAAGTTGACATTAAAGAAATTTGGAGAAGTAAGGCAATATGAGAAATCTCAGTCCATATAATAAATGATCAGCAGTTTCTAGCATATAAACATATCCTCAAAAGGTAGTTAATATTTCATAGATGACAACTGATACACAATATGCATAAGAATATAATGTACTAGAAACATTCTTTCATAGCATAATTAAACCCTTTCAAGGACAGTTAATCAATAATCATCATTTCATAACCAGTATACATTCCCATAGAAATGTAAATTCAGAGATATCATCACGTATGGAGATATATATTAAGCGCAATCAAAAGTAACTGCCCAAGCTTGGCAGAAGATAAGTATTAAAAAAATATATCATCCAGCCCATCCATGGGCACACAAAATATCAACCAAAATCACCCAGAAAAAAAAATATCCCAATACTTTCAACATCTTTGGTCCTTCCAAGGACTTGACAGACACATGAAATTGTCAGACTATACAAGTCAGTGGACCATCACATACACTCATAAGTTCTTAGGACAACCAAAAAGATATCCATGCCCTAAGCATGAGTGAGGAACATGTGTATGTGATGGGGCAATCAGCAAAACTACGGTGCTGAGCTAGATAGAGCAGTGTTGTCACGACGGCACGTCAATTGATCGATGATCTGCTGGGCCGTATGCTGTAATCCAGCCACCAACCTCTCCAAGCCTGAGAGCCGTTCATCTTGTTTATCAAGCCTGTCCTCAATCTGCGCCACTCCTCGCAAGGTTGCCCCCACCCTATCCTGATGAAATTTGTACGCTAAGTCTGTGCAGTATTAGGCATATTCAGAACAGGTTGAGGCTCCTGTGGTTCCTCTTCAGTCGGCGCTGCTCCTTCCCCCATTTCTAGTTCTCCTTGTATCTCTTCCTCAGGCTATCCTTCGGTAAACTCATGGAACTTAAGGTCCATCTTTTAGATGTTGACCTTATTGAAATGTTGCAGTGGACGCTCTGGATCGTCCATCGCAGGAAGTCCCATTTCATTGCTCATCTTGTGGATGATGTGAGGGAATGGAAGGTGAGTTGCTCGAGACGTGTGAATAACAGAAGCTAACTGATGTACTATGAGGGTAGGTAGACACAATTTGATACCAAAAGCGATATTATACACAACAAGGACCATGAAGCCAGTAAGATCAGCACGATTGGTTCCCCTTGGATACACTTTTGTTAAGAAGATCCCATGCAAAACCCAATATGTTGGTTCCATATATTTGTCTTTGATTGCATTTCCTTGATACCAGGGATTGTCTCTCCCATGGCACAGAAATTTGGTTATTTTGGATCACGCAGTAGGATCTTCCAGATCAAGATCAGACATGCCAATGGAAAAAAGAGTGAGACCAAGTAATTGTGCGACAGACTCAGAAGTGATTTCAACATTCATCTCCCCAACCGTGACTGTGATCGATGGAGGCTCCAGGACAGGGGAATGACAATATGTGAGTTAACGATAGGTCCTTTCATCATGACATGGTCCTCTAAAATCCAAAATGGGTGACCAATCAACCGCAGACAGGAGGGAATCCAGATCAAAATGATGAATACATTCCCTGTCTACTCAGCATTCGTGCACAAGCCTCCTCCCCAAGTATTTTTCAAAATATTTGCGTGTGGCGGAGGAATGTTAGCGGCTGGAGGAGGAGCATGTGCAGCAATCGTGGCCTCGCTGCAAGCCGACTGTCTGGCCGTGGTTCCATGACGGCGAGCTGGCGACTCGACAGCTCTGGCTCTTTCTGCGGGGCCAGAGACTTCTTCCGAGTAGGTCATGAGGGTTCTCCAGTGATGGGAACTTTTCCCTTAACTTGAGACATGGATTAGGTTTGAAATCACAAATTTGTGAAGAAAAACAAGGTGAAGATACCAAGCACCCAACTGGAATACAGAATGAGAAGAAGGGAAAAACTGAAATCAACAACCCTAGAAAGACTCAATCAAATGATGAATACCTTGAGTGAAGAGAGTGAAAAATGCCTAGGGGACTCTGAATTTTGTATGAAAACCGCTCCTTCTTCGTTAATGGTGGTGGAGAGCCCTTAGGAAGAAGAAATCCCCAAAACCAGAAGTGAAAATAGAAATTCCCGCTCCCCCAACTTTTATCAGGCAGGATTTGTCGATATCATCGATTTAGTTTCGATGATATCGAACACCCTATATTGATGTCATCGAGGAGGTGTTTAATGACAGATCTTTATATGTGACGCTTCTAATTCTGAAGGGTCATCAATGATATCGATGTCATTGATGAGTCAATCGATTCATTGACAGACTTAATGAAGTAAAAGATATGATATTGAACTGAGTAGTTCAATAATCTATCATATAAGCATATTATAAACTATGATCATATCTGCTTGTATGCATAGCAAAATTTGTACAAAATGTTGTGATCTCCAAAATTATAAACATTTCCAATGTTTATATTCAAAAAGAATTTTTAAGGCATATTATCCTCAAATATATCATGATAATCACTAAAATACATCATTTCACACACATATGTCCAAGGCTTAGATGTTGTTGCCTGGACACATTATTTGTGCTCCCATACTATTGGGCACAAGGATCATCCTTCTTGTTGCCTCTAATGACATAACATTGATCATTAGTGCGAAGACCTTTCATAATTAATTTTCCTGATAGGTCCAGGATCTTGCACTCTTGTGTGGAGAATGTTACCACGTGATTATTGTCACATATTTGAGAAATGCTTAGAAGGTTGTGTGTCAGACCTTCTACACAAAAAGCATTCTCATTTTTTAGCATCTCTAATCCAACAATAGTTCTATCCCTAGTACCTTAGCGGTGCTTCCATCACCAAAGGTGACATTCCCTTCATCAAGATTTGAATAGTTAGAGAGAAGAGTTTTGTCACCTATGACATGTCTTGAGCACCCACTATCCAAGTACCACTTAGTATTATTGCCTGTCTTTGGACTTGACTAAGTTACTAGGCAATTTTTCTTTTCTTTCACTACCCAATTTGTACCAAGTTTACCTGAAGGTGTTGTTATTACTTTGCTTTGAACTTATTTGGGTATGTTGGGTAGCTGAATCACTTTTCCTTGTTTCATTAATTCATTTGTTTTCTGATTCAGTTGAGCTACCTGACTTAGAAGCTTCTCCATATTCTTAGTCATTTTAGGTGGGGACGGAAGTGGCTTACCTCTTGCCACGTACTTTGGTTAACTCTTAACGGTGTTTCGACAAGGAAACAAATGTGTTTGATTTGGGAACTGATCTTATTCAAACATAACAAGAAGAATACTTGGAACAATCATCATACTTTCATTGATATTGAGTTCATTTACATCCTTTCTATATCCCTTGATTCTAAGGTGGATCATTTAGAATAGAAGAATTGTCCTAAGTGCAACTATCATAGTCCAATATAAATTTCGACAGCATTCCGGCGCCATTTCAGTCATCTCCTAGATACTTAGGAGGAATTGCTAAATTGATCATCCAATCTCCCTGGAGATAGAAATTTCGGCAGTACTTTGACAGTTTCTTCGGTCATCTGCCAACACTTAGGAGGAATGTTGAACTCATCAACTGATCTCTCTCTTCAAAGAAGGAGACTTGAAGATCAGATCCAGCAGTATTTCGACCTTCATATGAAGTTGGCCAGCCGACCCAGTTCTGTGACCCCCGCAACCATTAAATTGGTTGCGCGGTCTACGCAACGGGTAAGCTTGTTACGCGGTCCGCGCAACTGATCGTTGCTTCTGCTCTCTACCTTCAGTTGCTCCGCTCCAGTTTCTCAAAATCTTTAATCCTCTAAATGAGAGGAGCGAGGTATTTATAGGCCCCACACATGTGCCAATCCTCAATTCTTGTGTCAACAGATTCCTTGATTGCCCGATCCGCGCAACTGACTTCTTGGTCTAGCGACCCGCGGAACGTGTCATCTTGATTACGCGATACAGTGAACCCATCTTCTTGATTCTGAGACCCGCACACCGATCTTCTTGCTTCCGTGACCCACGCAACAAATCTTCATGATTCTGCGACCCGCGCAACCGATCTTCTTCCTTCCGCGACCCGCGCAACCAATATATTTTTTATGCTCCAATAGATACCCCCTTGATCTGTTCTTTGTTCCCTTGAGTCAAAGAACATGATCACTCAACAACTTTGTCTTTTCCGTCAACTGGTTGCGCGATCCGCGCAACGGACGCCCGAGTACCGTTCTGTAACATCCCGAAAAATCGAGGGTCGAGTAGTAACTCAACACTCGAGTTTCCAGAACATCACTAATGCAACATAGATAATGATGATTAAATGTTGTCTGCATTAATGTAGTGAACATGAGTGAGATTAAGCGAAAACAACATATCATACTCCAGAGACAGTTAAATTTGCAAGCGGAAGACTGTGATAGATAGATAAAATGTATGAACTAAGATGAGTCTCCAGAGTGTGATAACATTACCAGGTTAAATAATTACAAGTGCAATCCTAAAATATACCAAATGTGTAAGTGTAATGTCTTCTATTCCAAGTACCATAGCCCGTCAATACAATACCAGGTCTTCATAGACCTGTCAGAGAGTTACATGTAGGAGAGCTCCTCCTCAACATCATGGTAGTCCGACTCTGCTTCAAAAGCATCGCCATCACCTGAAACTCAACAAATCTAGTTGGTGTGTACAACACCGTCCCGTAACGTGGGAGTGAGTAGCTAACTCAGTGGAACAATAAAGCATAGGTTAACATGTTATCAACACAGTCAAGCAGTAATGATAAAGCAGTAAAGTCAAACACTCCTAGCTACTCTTATTAATGCAAGTATGTATGCAGGTATGATGGATGCCCTCACTGACATACTCCCTCATGCGACACCATCTCACGCTCACGGCATGCTTTCATCCCTCAGTGCTCCACATCTTCCAGGCACATGCAATGCATGATAAGCATGATTACCGAGTTTTTAATTCGTCCATTTCAAACAGCAGGATTGGGAAACTAAGGTACCTCCCTTGTATCATTCCCAAACATGATCCATTCTAGGGTCGTCAGTCCTAGTTAATATCAAACGATGGTGTGTTTTCTAGGTCACTACAGAGGCTGCCAGGGCTGTTACGCACAAAGGTTACACCACTCCCCCATCACCCCTTAAACGATTCATCACAATACAGAAACAGGCCTAGTTCATACTCCATATACCATGGCAAACCCTAAGGCGCACTGCGATTTCAGAGTATGCTCGAGGTCACTACAAAGGGCTGTCAGGGCTGTTACGCACAAAGGTTGCACCGTTCCACCATCACCTTATCAATGTAGGCCGACATCACGAATATAGTGTCCCATACCACCATAATCGGCTCACGAGTTCTGGTCACTACGGGGAGGCACGTGGCCCCAGCGTAGGCCGACAGCTCGACCACGGTGTCCCATATCACCATGCCCAGCTCATGAGTCTTAGCGGATCAAGGTACCATGGTTAAAAGGGATTCCACTGGTAAGTTTGGTACCCTAGGTTCAAGCAGTAGCGTCCAAACATGGTGAACATACATAAGACAGATCGGGTTGCCTGACGAGCTCGGCTAGCTCGAGCGCACAACAAGTTAAACGACATGAAGTGCATAAGCACTTCGCGTGGCCAACCACTATCGCTAACCGAAGTACGACTCGAGTTCGTCGAACACATCTCACGTGGCAAATGAATCACAGCCACGAATTCAATTCAGGTACCGATTGTCTGGACTATGGACATAGTCCCAAACTCAATCAATTCCCATCCATAGCATGTGGAGTAAAGCATGATAAACAAAGTAATCTCAGCATGCTAATAGGCATGTTATAAGGCATGTTATAAAGCGTGATATAAAGCATGTTGTAAAGCACTACATCAATAGGAATACAAACACATATATTGCAAATAAGCGGTTTAAGTAAACAACCTCATGGAGGTAATCATACATGTCCCTAGGGTAGTTGAGAATCCCATCTCAACACCCTCCTAAGGCATCAAATCCAAACACTTAATCACTCAAGCATTTCCACAAACATTTATCATACACTATTTCAACATACTTAGTGTATGTTAACAAACATGTATTAGGGCGAGTCCATCCACCAAGTAAGTATTTTATGCACACATAATATATTTATACAACAATTAATCATGGCAAACACATCACTAAAATATACATGTATATTGTACTTCTTACAATACAGTATTTCTACATACATAGTGATATTAGTAAAACATGTATTTAGGTGAATCCTTTCGCCATATAAGTATTTTATCCATATATCGTATATCCATACAACAAATAAACATGTCTAACACATTCCCAAAAAATATACGTATACGGTATTTTCTACGAATACCTAGAATATGTAAAATTCCATATTCTTCATCTTTAATCGAAACGGAAAACGGACAGCACTGTGTACATGTGCAATTGCATGTAGATCATGAAGCTATCATTATCTAACATTGAAAGCGTTGAAAACCATAACCTATACACCTAAAGTCCTCACCTTACACCTTGGAATCCCAATGGATCAGCAAGGTTTGATGGGCTTCCGTATTCGGGAGTTTTATAGCCTAAAGAGTGAAACCGGTTAGCTATTTCATAACCAATAACCTTCACACTCCCAAACAGATCTAGGGTTAGGGTTTCTTACCTTAAAACAGAGTCGGTATCGCTGGGAAAACGTCAAGGAAGGGGTGGTGCAGCCCGTGTGGTGATTGGAAACAGTAGGAGGAAGTTTCTCCCACAACTCTCAAGCTTTCTCTCACTTTTTCTCTCTTCTTCTTAGGGTTTATCCCAAATTCGTATGGCTGTGAGAGAGGCTGCCCTAAGGTCCTTATATAGCCTAAAAACTCTCTGGAATAAACTTATGTTCAAGATATACTTATATTATAATCAAATCGACATTGTTTCAGCTCAACGGAGGGTTTCTGGTGGGCCTCCTTGAGCCAAAAGTCGGACTTAAGCTCACCCATCCTGGATCTAGATGACGTTGAGTTTTCGTTCCAGTAGGGTTTCTAGATCACGCGTGGCGGACCAGTTTCAGTTCAACGGTCAGCGGACTTCGATCCGAAATTTCAAGTACATGTAAATGTTCCTGAAATTTTTCTTGATCCGAGGGTGTATTTGGGTCAGATTCTAATGGTCTGGTTGCTTATAAAATGTACGCAAGTGATACGTGCCAGATCACTATTCAAGATATTTATTTTGTAAAGAAAACAAGAGTTTTCACACTCCCTCGCTCCGGACTCGAGCAAACAGTCGTGGGACACTGTCTGGACTTGATTTCCGAGATGGTTGTCAAGCCCAGCAAGGCGGTCCTTAACTTCGTGTTAATCAGACTCCCGATGTGCGGTCCAGACCTGATACGGAGTTTCAATGTGCTCCCAAGAGCAGCCGGGTAATGAGTTTGATCCTAGATTTTAGGGTAACCTAGCGTCGACAAGTTTTAGGTCTTGCAGATCATATTTAAAGTGATTGGTGCTAATTTCACAGGCACTCCAGTTTAACACTGGCTAATTTTCGCCTAATTTCTAAAAGATTTAGTCCTGGGTAATTTCTGTCTAAGGTGGTACCTGGACCTTTGTAATTTGTATCTAAAGTGATCTAAGTTGTACTACTTAACTAGTTTAAGATAGTGTCTAGGGTGAAAGTGCCTGGAAAAATTGAAAGAACAAGGTAGTGAAGGGTGAGATTTTTGAAGAAAATGGTTTGAAAAGGGACTTAAGACCCTTGAGTTGAGTGTTTGAGAAGTTAAACAAGAGTTAGGATTGTCCCATTGCCTAAGGACATCTAATTCCAGGTTGGGAAAAATCCGGGCTGTTACAATCTACCCCCCTTAAAACAAAATTTCGTCCCCGAAATTGACTAAGGGTAATAAGGGAAGATTTCTATTATTTCATTTGCCTAAGACTTATTGATTCCAAGTTTCTACGCGTGGAAGGGTATATACTAGCTGGTTCATTTTAGTCTACCCCCCTTAAAACTTAATTCTTTATCCATTTCTCATACCCTGATGGTTTGCTACCATTTTTTCTTTTTTACCTATTTGGAGTCTCGACGACAATTCCCAACAATCTAGAGTAAGATAGTTCTTTTCATTGTTTGACCAACACGGAGAGACGGTAATAGTGGGCTCGATCCCGATACATCGATCATCTACCGGGCCAGGGTAGGAAGCTCATCGTATCCCTTCCGAATCCTGGTGGATCCTAGTCGTCTGCTCATCAGCAGAGAGTCCATTGGTAGTCACCCAGGATTGAGAATTGGGTCAAGCCGCGAATGCTTCGCAGTTTATATTTCAGTAACTCCGTAGACCGATCACTCTAAAAACTTAAGGAATGCCCACCACAGGAAGGTTCAAATTGTCTATTTCTAAGGTTGTTCTTTAGATCTTAGTCTAAGAGAGTCCTCGTTATTATCTATGTCCAAGGAAATGGTGAATCAAATCTTACTAGATCATCCTAAAATGGTTTCTCATATTAGAACTTGTTAGGGCTTCTATAATGTTCGTATTCAACCAGTACAGTTTCGATCATGGGCCAGTGGGATAGGGTCCACAACGCTTCCGCTGCGCCACCCAGATCAAAGAGGTGTATTAGCCGACCTAACTAGAGTGGGCTCATAATGTTCTACCCCCCTTAAAATTTTATTTTCACCCTCAAGGCTCAAGAGCTATGTCCTGATCCGTATGTCGGAACAAAGTGTAATTTATAACCTATCCTTGACATGAAATGGGAAATACATTGGTCTGACTTTCATCGATGATGTGTACTATGGCATTGATACCTATGGTTACAGAAAGGAGCTAAAGATGATGGGTATTGTGGTTGATTGCAGGGACAGGTGTGAGTTTGAGGCAAGATGCCTAATTCTACCAAGGAGTTTTGTCACGGTCCAGACTTATCCTATTTTATCATGTCTAGCTTAATAGGCATGCTATATTTCTACGTTCATAAGCACAATATGTATGCCGACATGGCATGCGATTTGGGACCTAATTCCTAACTGTCTGCTGCCCATTTGGGCAATTCCTTAGGCCTAAAAGACAAAGTCGCGATCGGCAGTATACTCATAATACTTTTCAAAGACGAAGTTATAAACTTTTGGTTGCAAGTGGTTCGGCCAACACGGAAGAAAGTTGCGTAGTGGGTCTGAGCCGGATACATAGATCTTCTACCTCGCGAAGACAGAAAATTGTCGTATCAGTTCTGAATCCTAGTTGATCCCGACTCTCTGCTTGATCAGAGCATAGAGTTCATTGGTCACTACCAGGATTGAGAATTCAATTCTAACCGCGAATACCTCGCTTATAGATAGTTTTTCTACTCCGTGTTCCCGATTGTACTAAGTCCTTGAGAAGGCCATTCTAAGGGGTGTATAGATTTGACCAAACATTAAATCCAAGGGATATAGAAGTTTCCTCTAGGTATAATCCAAAGTCTATTCTTATACACTAGATGATTTTACACCATTTTTAATAAAGGAAATTTATTTGTTTGTTTATTTGGAATTGGGTTGCCCGAACACGAATGTAGCTACGCTTGAGCACTTCGCATATGCTCAAACCAACTAAAGGGGTTCTAGAGTTCACGTTCTTAATTGGTTGGATTTCCTATACTGTCAGGTCTTGCGAAGCTCTGCTCTAGGTCCAAACTCGATGGGCCTATTTGCCAAACAACCATTTACTCTAAAAGCTTAAGCTATCAGAGTGTGGTGGGTTAATGTATATCAAGGGACTTTATCACTTCAACACTATTTGGCCAGTGGTCTTAAGTTGTATTGAATGGGACCGCATTACTAATCCTACCTCGGGATTGAGAGTGACATGATTGGTAGGAGGGTGGGTGGGGATTGGTATAGGCTTTGGAAAATGAGCCTGGTGTCGGAAAGTGTGGGATGGGAGTTCCAAATCCCAGGATGAGGAAATCTCAAAGTGTTATTTGAAAGAAAATTCCAGGATTTACGTTTAATTGCATACACTCTAAATATGGTATTAGAAAACATGGGATACACCCAAACCCCATGTGATCGAGAAAATGGCCGTAACCAATTCGAATAGGGCCATGGAAAATAAATGAAAAGTGAAGGGGAGAGAAAGTAAGGGTTGGAGGTTTGTTCTCCACGAGTTTGAGCCTCAACAGATGTTTGTAAAAGCCCAAATGAAAGGAAAGAAATGTAGGAAATGAAGAAATGGAAGGGGTAGGGAGCTTACACGTTTTTGAGCGTCAAATGGAGGTGTAAGGACCCAAATGAGAGAGATCGGAGAGGGTAGGGAGGTGGGTACTGCTGTGAATGAAGGACGTGGATGGGTTGTGGTCGAAATCAGCAGATTGGGCGATTGGAAGGGAGTTTTGAGAGAGGGCAGCAAGATGAAGGAGAAAAGGGAGCTTGGAGGTGGGGTTTGTGAAGGAGGTAGGTGTTTGGGAGGGTAGAAATGGAAGGAACATAAATTAGGGGGGTCCCACAGCCCCCAAACCCGATCGGCCCGAGCCGCGGGCCCGGCCCAGCAAAGAAACCGGCGAGGCCTCGCCGACTTGGCGAGGGCCTCGCCGAAATTTTTTGGGATTTCAAAAAGGGGGCCCCATGGCCCTGTTCGTACAGCCCCCTGGACCCCAAAAATCACTGGGTCCTACCCTGGTTCTCTCCGAAAGTGCTCCGTTTGGCCCCCCGACCCGATTCGCTCCATTTGGGGTAGTTTCAGGATAATCGGACGTAACTTGCAATCCGGAATGAGTTATCTGACGTAAAATATATGAATTTGGGGTAGAACGAGCTAATGAAGCCAACCAACCCTGCTATGCCGGGTTGCACAGCCCAAAATTGTGATAAAACCCTCCGATTGACAGTCATTTCCCCGCTTCAATTTCGTTTTGCTAAAAATAGTAGTTTTAGTTTAATTACTCTTCATCGGTCGAGCTTTAGGAGTTACGCCCAACATGCAATGGACTTAGAATAATTAGGAGAATGGCTTGGTGAAGCCAAATAGGACACTTATTATTTTTGGCCGAAAACCTTGCGCACTAGTAGACATCACGACGTTATAGTAAGTCACAAATTCTAGGAGTTTTAGTTGTAGTTTGTTTCTGATTTTATTCTCATTACTTGGTATCCCTATTTAAAGGGTTGTGAACTCATTTTTAGTCATTCATTAATCAATTTTGAATTTATTAGAATTTATTTCTATTTTCTGCTTTCTTTCCTCGTGGATTTGAGAAGTCTCTGTGAGGAGTCCAGAGAAGCTCCGAGGATTCGGAGTAGTTATCCTCATCACATTTATCCCGTATTCTATCTATTTTCAACGGTTGGGGTAATCTAGACTCTTTAATAGACGGCCTAGGAATATTTTAACGTCGACCCGTGCGACCATAGTTGAATACAGACTCGATTTCGGCATTCATTTTCAGTGAACTAGCCGTTGGACGGAACAGGGATGCCTAAGACTGTTTCTACATTCTGTCGCTCCCTCCTAAGTCAGAGTGCGTCAGAGTGTGTCGTGTGACCATAACCCAGGTCCAGTTTAATCCAAATCATTCTCTGATACCATCTGTAACATCCCAAAAAATTGAGGGTCGAGTAGTAACTCAACTCTCGAGTTTCCAGAACATCACTAATGCAACATAGATAATGATGATTAAATGTTGTCTGCATTAATGTAGTGAACATGAGTGAGATTAAGCCAAAACAGCATATCATACTCCAAAGACAGTTAAATTTGCAAGCGGAAGACTGTGATAGATAGATAAAATGTATAAACTAAGATGAGTCTCCAGAGTGTGATAACATTACCAGGTTAAATAATTACAAGTAAAATCCTAAAATATACCAAATGTGTAAGTGTAATGTCTTCTATTCCAAGTACCATAGCCCCGTCAATACAATACCAGGTCTTCATAGACCTGTCAGAGAGTTACATGTAGGAGAGCTCCTCCTCAACATCATAGTAGTCTGGCTCTGCTTCAAAAGCATCGCCATCACTTGAAACTCAACAAATCTGGTTGGTGTGTACAACACCGTCCCGTAACGTGGGAGTGAGTAGCTAACTCAGTGGAACAATAAAGCATAGGTTAACATGTTATCAACACAGTCAAGCAGTAATGATAAAGCAGTAAAGTCAAACACTCCTAGCTACTCTTATTAATGTAAGTATGGATGCAGGTATGATGGATGCCCTCACTGACATACTCCCTCATGCGACACCATCTTACGCTCGCGGCATGCTTTCATCCCTCAGTGCTCCACATCTTCCAGGCATATGCAATGCATGATGAGCATGATTACCGAGTTTTTAATTAATCCATTTCAAACAGTAGGATTGGGAAACTAAGGTACCTCCCTTGTATCATTCCCAAACATGATCCATTCTAGGGTCGTCAGTCCTACTTAATATCAGACGATGGTGTATTTTCTAGGTCACTACAGAGGCTGCCAGGGCTGTTATGCACAAAGGTTACACCACTCCCCCATCACCCCTTAAACGATTCATCACAATACAGAAACAGACCTAGTTCATACTCTATATACCGTGGCAAACCCTAAGGCGCACTGCGATTTCAGAGTATGCTCGAGGTCACTACAAAGGGCTGTCAGGGCTGTTACGCACAAAGGTTTCACCGCTCCACCATCACCTTATCAATGTATGCCAACAGCACAAATATAGTGTCCCATACCACCATAATCGGCTCACGAGTTTGGTCGCTCACTGGTCACTACGAGGAGGCACGTGGTCCCAACGTAGGCCGACAGCTCGACCACGGTGTCCCATACCACCATGCCCGGCTCATGAGTCTTAGCGGTTCGAGGTACCATGGTTAAAAGGGATTCCACTGGTAAGTTTGGTACCCTAGGTTAAAGCAGTAGCGTCCAAACATGGTGAACATACATAAGACAGATCGGGTTGCCTGACGAGCTCGGCTAGCTCGAGCGCACAACAAGTTAAACGACATGAAGTGCATAAGCACTTCGCGTGGCCAACCACTATCGCTAACCGAAGTACGACTCGAGTTCGTCGAACACATCTCACGTGGCAAATGAATCACAGCCACGAATTCAATTCTGGTACCGATTGTCTGGACTATGGACATAGTCCCAAACTCAATCAATTCCCATCCATAGCATGTGGAGTAAAGCATGATAAACAAAGTAATCTCAGCATGCTAATAGGCATGTTATAAAGCGTGATATAAAGCATGTTGTAAAGCACTACATCAATAGGAATACAAACACATATATTGTAAATAAGCGGTTTAAGTACACAACCTCATGGAGGTAATCATACATGTCCCTAGGGTAGTTGAGAATCCCATCTCAACACCCTCCTAAGGCATCAAATCCAAACACTTACTCACTCAAGCATTTCCACAAACATTTATCATACACTATTTCAACATACTTAGTGTATATTAACAAACATGTATTAGGGCGAGTCCATCCGCCAAATAAGTATTTTATGCACACATAATATATTTATACAACAATTAATCATGGAAAACACATCACTAAAATATACATGTATATTGTACTTCTTACAATACAGTATTTCTACATACATAGTGTATATTAGTAAAACATGTATTTAGGTGAATCCTTTCGCCATATAACTATTTTATCCATATATCGTATATCCATACAACAAATAAACATATCTAACACATTCCCAAAAAATATATGTATACGGTATTTTCTACGAATACCTATAATATGTAAAATTCCATATTCTTCATCTTTAATCGAAACGAAAAACGGACAACACTTTGTACATTTGCAATTGCATGCAGATCATGAATCTATCATTATCTGACATTGAAAGCGTTGAAAACCATAACCGATACACCTAAAGTCCGCACCTTGCACCTTGGAATCTCAACGGATTAACAAGGTTTGATGGGATTCCGTATTCGGGAGTTTTATAGCCTAAAGAGTGAAACCGGTTAGCTATTTCATAACCTATAACCTTCACACTCCCAAACAGATCTAGGGTTAGGGTTTCTTACCTTAAAATGGAGTCAGTATCGCTGGGAAAGCGTCAAGGAAGAGGTGGTGCAGCCCGTATGATGATTGGAAACAGTAGGAGGGAGTTTCTCCCACAACTCTCAAGCTTTCTCTCACTTTTTCTCTCTTCTTCTTGGGGTTTATCCCAAATTCGTATGGCTGTGAGAGAGGCTGCCCTAAGGTCCTTATATAGCCTAAAAACTCTTTGGAATAGACTTATGTTCAAGATATACTTATATTATAATCAAATCGACATTGTTTCAGCTCAACGGAAGGTTTCTGGTGGGCCTCCTTGAGCCAAAAGTCGGACTTAAGCTCACCCATCCTGGATCTAGATGAAGTTAAGTTTTCGTTCCAATAGGGTTTTCAGATCACGCGTGGCGGACCAGTTTCGGTTCAACGGTCAGCGGACTTCGATCCGAAATTCCAAGTACATGTAAATGTTCCTGAAATTTTTCCTGATCCGAGGGTGTATTTGGGTCAGATTCTGACGGTCTAGTTGCTTATAAAATGTACACAAGCGATACGTGCCAGATCACTATTCAAGATATTTATTTTATACAGAAAACAAGAGTTTTCACACTCCCTCGCTCCGGACTCGAGCGAACGGCCGTGGGAAACTGTCTGGACTTGATTTCCAAGATGGTTGTCAAGCCCAGCAAGGCGGTCCAAAGTCCTTAACTTCGTGTTAATCAAACTCCCGATGTGCGGTCCAGACATGATACGGAGTTTCAATGTGCTCCCAAGAGCAGCCGGGTAATGAGTTTGATCCTAGATTTTAGGGTAACCTAGCGTCAATGATTCTACAAGTTTTGGGTCTTGTAGATCATATTTAAAGTGATTGGTGCTAATTTCACAGGCACTCTAGTTTAACACTGGCTAATTTTTGCCTAGTTTCTAAAGGATTTAGTCCTGGGTAATTTCTGTCTGAGGTGGTACCTGGACCTTTGTAATTTGTATCTAAAGTGATCCAAGTTGTACTACTTAACTAGTTTAAGATAGTGTCTAGGGCGAAAGTGCCTAGAAAAATTGAAAGAACAAGGTAGTGAAGGGTGGGATTTGTGAAGAAAATGGTTTGAAAAGGGACTTAAGACCCTTGTGTTGAGTGTTTGAGAAGTTAAACACGAGTTAGGATTGTCCCATCGCCTAAGGACGTCTAATTCCAGGTTGGGAAAAATTTGGGCTGTTACACGTTCTCAGCCCGTTTTGCTATAAATAGTGAATCTTAATCTATTTTCGTAATTCACGATTTCTGCAGCGGAGCTCTAGTGAAATTTTTCTTACCGCGCAACTATCACTTGTTGCGTGACCCGTGCAACTGATCCTTCGTTGCGTAAGGCTCCAAGCCGTTACGCTGCTCGCGCAACATCAATTCTGTTACGCGATCCATGTAACTTCCAATTTTATTGCACGACTCGCGAAACTTCCAATTCTATTGCACGATCCGTGCAACTATCATTTTAGCAAATCTCCCAGACTTAGCTTATTTCTTGTATCATGGCTTGAACCAAGAGGACTTTTGTCGCCATCGACCCTCCTTCCAATCAACCATCTCTTCAAGAATTGCCAAACACTGAAGCATATCAGACCATAACTCCTCAGGCAATAGGATCACCATCTTCTCCAGCTCAACCTTCGTCTAAGCGTTTCACAACTACTGCTAGACATCCCGCCTACATAAAAGAGCCCATACTCCCCACTTTTGACTTTACTTCACGCATTAAATTATTATCTTCTCCTATTCATAAGGCCATTGCCATGGGCGACTTGACAATGGCTCCAAGGTACGGTCATGAATACGACTGGGATGAATGGTTGAAGACTACAGCACATTATCCAACGATTAGTCAAAGACCACCAGTCAGAGAAGATACCCCTCCTCCTTCCAGGCCCAAGAAGCATCGTTGAAACAAGGCCCAAGAGTTTCAAGAGAAGATTAAGGAGCACAATAGGAAGAAGCTCAACAACTCTTAGGACTCAGTCCGTGAAATCCAGGGTTTCATAAAATTCAACAACCCATATAAGCAGGGTGTTGTCTCTCTTCCAATCAGTATTCACCGCCATCACCCCATGCTGATCTGCGAACCGAGGGACTACCTGACTGCAGAAAGATTGGTTTACACGGAGTCTTGGTCTTTCAAGGAACCCAAATTACTATAGGGTATCTTGCAGCCTCCAAGACCAAGACAGCAGATAGGTAACATTCATTCCATGATTTTTCTCATCCCCTCTTACGACGTTCATAGTCTATACCCCACCTGTTTTTATGAAACCCTTAAGCAGCGCTTCAGCCACCGTCCCTTTATTTGGAGCCCAGAAGAATTCAGGACTAGAGGTTTTCTGACTCCCCGAAATTACTACTATGAGTGGGCTACCGCAGTTTTAGTGAAACACTCTAAGACTTTGTCAGATATCGATGTCTTCCTGGCAGTAGAAGCAACGTCGTATCCTTGTTGCAAAGAACCTTCTATTTTGAAGGCATTCCTCAACTATTGGTGCCCTTCCACCAATTCTTTTCATCTCCTTGAAGGTGAAATGAGCATCACGCTATGTGATATTCACAGGATTACTGGCCTACCCATAACTGGCAAATTCTTCGATGAATTCATTCCAACCAATGAAGAATTCGCTTTTATCTCGTCTCCCGATCACATCCCTTCCATTTCGTAGTCAACCATCGAACTCTTCAAAGAAATGTCGAAATTCCCAAATATCCATAAGATTCATCCCATGCAGTGGTTGGCGTACTTCAGCCGAGCTCTGAAGTAATTCCCTTCTTCTCTAATCCTTTCTTATTATGGCTGAATGTGTACACGATCTTGATTTCATTTGCTTACCTTTCCACATTCAATGGCAATCATTCACGCGAGCTTGAGCGCCTCAGAAAGGGTATAAAAGGTCGCGCTGAATATTCTGTTTGTGGGGAGCTCGCTGCATTCATTACATACTGGCTAAGCGTGGTAGTCCTCCCCAGTTCTAAATCAGCGGATGCTATTCGCCCTTCGGTGTTTGTAGTCGTAGGTGCCATGGCCGAAGGAATGAGGTTTTCTCTTGCTCCGTCTGTTCTTTGTTCAATCTACAAAGGTTTTGGAGAAATCGCATGCCACGTGAAAAGCCCTTCCGTTGGTTCTGCTTCAACTTACATACCATGGCATTATTTTCTAGGTTGGCTTGGCGTCTACTTTCCCTAGACTTTCGAAGTCCTCGAAAAAGCTTACGTTCATCCTTCCAAGGTTCCTCTCTACTTTTTCCTAAAGAGGTCTATGGCCAAAAGATCTTATGACTGGGCCAAGGATACCATTTCTTCTGATACCAAAATAAACTACTTCCACTTTGGCCTTCCTCGTTATATTGTAGATACTGAGAAGGCGAACACAGACTCACTCTCTTCAGCAGAAAGAGGATTTTTCATATCCATCCGATCAAGCAGTCTTCCCCTGAGGGAAGGGACCGAATTCTGGCGAGAACCATATTATCCAAGTCACTTTGCTCGTCAATTTAGTTTTGACCAGGCAGTACCAGAAGACTGTGGACTAGTGACTCGGAGAATGTGAATTTATGGGACTGGACCGTTTAACTGGGCAATGATCTAGAAGCAATTATTAGGCCGGGCCAGTTCTTCTTTTATCATCCCAGGATGTGATCGTACCCCACGAGCGTCATACAATCATATGAGATGGTGGGTACACCAGTCATACCTGGTTTGAAAAAGTTTGCCAGTGTTTAGGCCAATATGGCTTCCTCCCCCCAGGCTTAATGGTCGCACCATTGAAACAAGAGTTGGTTTCATTGCAGAGACCAGTCATGCTCCCTCTGCTAGTCATCATTGCATCATGATCTCAGTAGATGAGCCCATCCGCGAGATAAAACTAGATAACACCCTTGAAGGATGGACAGCATATGGCGATACTCGTGAGTTTGAACAGATTCCCATTCATCGACCACTCAGAAAAGAGGTCGTAGAACAGTCTCCCCATCAACCTGGGATTAATGCCAGTCCTCCTGATCACCCTTCTTCTTCTGCTCACCCTCAGCAACAACTGGCTTCTTCTCCCGTATCCAAGGCTATTCACTTCCCACCGTAGCCAGCTTCTTCCCCAATGACAAGATCCCGAACGCGTGCTCAAGCTTCACCGCAAGGAGAGGCTACTTCTGCTGTTCCAATTCAAGTTACTGCGAATACTCCACTGGGAGATTCCCAATCTCCTCCTTTTAAAGGCAAGCAAGTCATTGTCGAAGATTCGAGCACAGAAGATACTGTTGATGGAGATTCGACTTCTTCGTCTGAATATACTTCTTCTGATGAGAGTGAGATAGGAGGGGAGAATCAAGAAAACGCTTATGAGGAGGGAGAAGTAGATGTCAGTGGTGAAGATGATACAATTGAAGAACACATTCCTGCTGATGAGGGACATATTCCTTTGGCTTCTGATGTCATTCCTGCAAAGACTTCTCCTATAGCGAGGGAAGAGGAAGAACCCCTTGATTATGGAGAATATGGATATTCGCCGCGTAAGAGAATTTTGCCATCGCTATTTACTTTTGTTTCTCCTTTCTTTCTTATCTAACACATTTTATTTCAGGTGATCATGCTACGAATGCAGAGGTGAATAGTGCTTCTCCTCTGAACCTGCCTCCTGTCGCACCATCAGCTTCACCAAGATTTCCCATACCTCCGCGATCAATAGCACGCGAGATCACTTTTCTAGAGGAGCCAACTGACTTGCTCATCCATGCTACTACTGTCCCGAGTCTTGAACACGAAAAGTTTCTCTGGTAGGACCAGCTAACCTTCCCATCCCTACTACTACTGCCACTCTGAGTGCTGAAAATCGGGCTCCATCCTTTGCAAAGATGATAGAACCTGATCCTTCTCTTATCAGAGAGATGTTATCATTTGCCACTTTGGTACCAGCAAAAAGTATATTCTTTTTTCTTGTTCATACTTTCCTTATTACTTGTGCATAAAACTTTCATTATAACCTTTTACATTTCATTCCTTAATAGGAAACTTACGTCAAAACGATGCAACTAGCTCTGGTTCTATCGACACTTCATTGAATGCATCATCATTTGAGAAGATCTCTGCTCATAAATTAACGTCGATCAGAAATTTGGTACTGGCTATTGTCGAAATTTTTAAAGATCCTGATCAATGGTCTGATTTAGCCGTTGATCTAGATGTTTTGGACAACGCTTCTCGAATGGCTAGAGTTGATGTTTCCTCCATGCGTGATTCTCTCTTAAGGTTTCATAATTCGATAACCGCTATGTCATCAGTTGCAACTATAACTGTTCCTCCCGAAATCTTGGAGTATAGGAAGCAGCTCGCGTATTCTAAGGAGAGAGTTTCTCAACTTGCTCCTCTTGTCTCTTGCCACGATCAAGAACAATCATCTTTACAGGATCAACTGAAGACTTTTGTTAATGAAAAAACATTTGTTCAAGATCGTATTACAGTCCTAAAACAAGAAATTTCACAGTTAGAACGGCAAAGTTCGGAGATAGGGTTAAATATCGAAAGAATCCAAGAAAAGATAGAATGCAGCTGTCATTCCGTAGACTCTGAGAGATCTGAACTGGTGAAGAATGAAAAGATGGTCATTTCTTTGGAAGAAAAGCTAGCTGATGCCCCGGATCCTACCCAGTTGATTTTGAATGCTCGATTGGAGCATGCTGCTGCTCAAGTTAGTTTTCAGGATAATTTGCAACATTGCTTGACAGCGTTAGGTATCACAAGAGAGCTGTAAAATGTATAATTTTGATATATTTTGCTACTTCTTCATGCTTTCAAAATTGTAAATAACTTATGACATTCAGAGGATGATGTTTTGTATGTAATATTTTGACTAATGTGTTTATAATATATTATGCTCTTTCTTTTATTTTACTATTTTATTATATCTATATATATATATATATATATAGTAAGGATTTCCTAGATGATCCTTATCTTAATTGGCGGAACTAGGTTTTAGTTCAGTTAGCCACACACAGTTTTAGCTCTTGAGTAGTGGAGCACGCACAGTTTAAGCTCTTGAGTAGTGGAGCTGGACCTCACGTGATGGTCTCTGTAACTCTTAAGAGTTCGCTGGACTTCTCACTGCCTAAGGAGTTCACAAACCGCGATCCATTAGAGGGGCCCAGTGAAGCTACCGGGGTGGTGAACTCGGTTGGTTTTACGCACAGGGTTGGTCGCAGTAACTCTCTAGAGTTCACAGAGCTCGCAAGGCTACCTTTGAGGTACCAAACCTAGGGCCGCCAATCCATCAATGAGTAGGTTTAAACCCTTCCTCATGAGTTAGTACTGGAATCAAACTGTAGATCTGGGGGGTCTTACGCACGGTTGGCCTATCTAAAGCTCACACTGCGGCCCTTATTTTCTTCATCTGCAAGGTCGAGCCCATTCACGGGAGGGCACTTTCTTTTGTTCCCCGTGACGCTGTCGGAAAGCTATACAGACGGCATGGGGGTTATGCATGACTGGTCGTTGGGGACTTTTAGCCTTTTAGGCTTTTGGTCGCTGGCTTCGTCGGCTACCGCATGGGTATGCGTACGATGGCCTTCACGGGCTTTTTAGGGCCACTGGCTTCTCACTGCTGCCTGAATGGCGATCTTGATAGGTCTTATGCGTAGTTGGCCCTTTTAGAGCTTGATCCTTTTAGAGCTTCTGGTCCTTTTAGAGCTTGATCCTTTTAGAGCTTCTGGCTCTTTTAGAGCTTGATCCTTTTAGAGCTTCTGGTCCTTTTAGAGCTTGATCCTTTTAGAGCGTCTGGCTCTTTTAGAGCTCGATCCTTTTAGGATTTGGCTCTTTTTGGGATTTGGCCCTTTTTTAGATTTGGCCCTTTTTAGGATTTGGCCCTTTTAGGGCTTGGCCAGACTGCCTTGAAATGTCTTAACAGATAATATGAAATGTAATCGCCGTTGTTGCGAGAATGATATTCGTCTCTGGCTGAGATTGATATGTCATCACCTCTGCTAATATCTCCAAGGGTATCCCTCTGTGTTGTTTGTAATATACCAGCTTGACGACACTATCAATTTCAGTAGAGTTTTGCAAAGCTCGCTTAATAATAATGATTATGGACACAGTACTCTTGATATGCTCGCGAATAGCTTCTTTATTCATTTGATGTTATATATTCTTGCCCCCTTTTGATGTAGAATCATTATGCTGATAATATTCTAGATCAAAATCGAAATATTATGCGGATAATATGTTGGTCAGAACTTCATCAGGGACGATATCTTTTGATGAAGCGAGCATTGACTGGTATATCGATACCTTGTCCATCTTGATTTACCACTTTGTACGCCCCATTGGAGTACACTTCCTTTATTATATATGGCCCATCCCATTTAGGCTCGAACTTGCCCCTTGTTCAGTGGGTGACCACTATAGGTCTTTTCAATATTATCACCATATCTCCCTTTTTAAAAGAGCAGTATTTAACTCACTTATCGAAAGTAGCCGATATCCTGGCCTGATATGATTGCAATCGCTGCTGGGCTGCTAGGCGTTTCTCATCCAGCAAATCTAGCTCTTTTAGTCTTATTTTTGCATTTTCATCATCTGTTATGGACTGATGCACTGCCACTCTAAGCGATGCTACTTGTATTTCGATTGGGATGACTGCTTCTATGCCATATACTAATGAATACGATGTTACTTTTGTTGTCGTACGATGAGTAGTTCTGTTTGCCCATAATGCTTCTTGCAATTTGTCATCTCAATCACGTTTATTTCCTGTCAACCCTTTTTTTCAATATTTTGACTATCGTTTTATTAAATGCCCCTGTTAATCCATTCGCCGGTGGATAGTAAGGTGTTGAGAACGAATGTCGAATGTTGAATTTCTGACATAATTTTTCCATGCCTCTATTTTTGAAGAGGGTGCCATTATCTGTAACAATTTTCTTTGGAATACCATGGCGGTATATTATGGCGTGTTGGATGAAATTAACCACATCCTTTTCTTTAACATTGCGTAAAGCAACTGCTTCAGTCCATTTGGAGAAATAATTAGTTGCTGCTAGGATATACTGCTTTCCTTTGGACAACAGTGGGTTTATAGGACCAATTACGTCAAGTCCCCAAGCGGAGAAGGACCAAGAGGCGACAGACTGATGCAGATCTTCTAAAGGAATGTGTATAACGTCCCCATAAATTTGACATTCCTAGCACCATTTTGCATAATCTATTGCGTCAACCCATATGATGTATTCTGTGGAATAGGTTTCGCCCAGCCTGATGTGCTCCGCATTCAACGGAATTCGCTTCTGTAAGTGCTATATTTTATATCCCTGTTTGTTGTCAAAATTATGGTGCCAAAATCACTGTTATATATCTTGCATAAGTGAAGCTCTCTCAAAGATCAACATTCATGAACAAGCTAAGCTCACAACAAGCAAAGCTAAGGAGTACAAAGATCAAACTTGAATGTAAGAACTACTCACAAGACATGACTCAAGCTGTAAGACTTCAAGAAGCGTACAAGACTGTTCATAAAGAACTCAAGACACTTTCAAGATTGATCTACATCAAGATTTCAAGATTGAACTACATCAAGACTTCAAGGCTCATACTTCAAGGTCACTAGTTCTTAATGTTTCAATGTCCTTATTTCATGGTTAAGGTTTGACTGACCTTAGGTTGACCTTAGAAGTAGGTCACTTTGGATACATAAATCGAATGTTTATTTTACATAAGTTTGGTCTGTTCTTCGACTAGTCCTAAGCCTTCTTCGACTAGTCCTAGAGTTGCTTCGACTAGTCTAAGAAATTTCTCGATCAGTCGTAAGTTTGTTACAAAAATTGGATAATTTCTGTTAGGCTTCGACTAGTCCAGGAATCTGTTCGACCAGTCGAAGGAACAGTGTCGACTGCATCTTCGACCAGTCGAAAGTCTTCGACTCAAAGTCCAACGATGAATTTTAAGTTCTTCGACCAGTCGAAGGAGACCTTCGACCAGTCGAAGGAGTCCTTCGACTAGTCGTAGAACGATCAAAGCTTATCGTGCTTGATTTTTCAAATATCTGTTATTGTTTCGACTAGTCGAAGAGCTCTCTAGACCAGTCGAACACGCGATCTGCTCACCTATAAATAGAGTACGAATCTCAGAAGAAATCATCGAATCAATTAATCCATTCAAGCCAATCTTTGTCAAACTTCTGAGAAGTAATTTTGTGCTCCATCTAAGCTAAGTGTGCTTATTTTATACTCTCTTTCTTTAGCTTTATTTAATTGATTTTGTTTCTACTATTCCAATCTAATTTGATAAGAGGAATTGTTATTCCCTTTCTTTGGAATCAAAATCAATTAACACAAGCCCTATTTGGTCTAATTTAAAATCTATTAGAACTAGAACCATTGTAATTGAGTACTGGACATTGAACTTGAACATTCAATCATTTACTCTGATTTGGTTCTACCGGGCTGCTACAACGAAGGAGTTAATCAGGTATTTTACGTTTAATTGTAAAATTCTTTCTGTTTTGGTTTCTTTCAAGATTTTTCAGAAAAATCTTGTTGTATTGGTTATCTGAGGAGAGCCAGGAAAACTCAGAAGTGGGGTTTTTTTTATTGTGTAAGCCCACAGACAAAGACACAATTGAAAGGTTTTGGGTGAACCTGTGAAAACCTATTTTGTGAGTGAACGCTAATATCCCCTATGTGAGGATATTAGGAGTGGAGTAGCATTCTGTGTGGCTGTTGTTTAACAGTTGGTGAACACACAGGCGAACCACTATAATCCCTTGTGTTGTGGTTGAATGATTTACATTTCTAATCTCTAATATTCATTTGTGGGATGTATGTGTGGTGGTAAATGTTGTAATCGTTTAATTCAAGCATTGTGGGAATTTTGTAATAATTTAAAATTTACTTTCTGCTATTCCTTTATCTACTTGAATTTAAATTTCCTTTGAAGTTGTTCTAGCAAGGTTGCCCTGCCATTTTTATGGTGTATGGCTGTCCCTAGAACAATACATTTATGATTACACTTTATTTCAATTTGTGCTTAATTCTGTATTCCTCTTTGGTTTGAGATTTGATACAAAGATCTTTCTAGAAATAAGGTTGTCCTACCATAAACTCTGGTTTTTGGTTAAAGGTTGTCCTTAGAATAACAATTGTATCAATCCCTCAAGATCAGATTTTTGAGGTTGTTTTACTTTCCTGCATTGTGATTTATTTTGGCTATCATATTGTTTTTTAATTCCGCTGTTATAACATTTATTTGGCATAGTCCTATTCACCCCCCCTCTAGGACATATAGCTAGGCCTTTTCAAGTGGTATCAGAGCCTAATAGCTCGTTCTTATTGCTATTTATTTGGATTTATTTCCTGAGCTAACGATCTAAGCTATTTAAAAAGATGTCAAATTTTGATAGCCTTTCAGTCACGAGGCCTCCACCATTTGATGGCTCCAACTATGCCTATTGGAAAGCCAGAATGAGAATCTTCCTAAAATCAATGGATGAGAGTGTGTGGCGAGCCACAGTAACTGAATGGAAAACTCCTACCATTGAAGTAACTGAATCCGACGGTTCAAAAACTATGTCTGTACCTGCTTATTATTTATCGACCACTCTTCAGAAAAGTGAGTATAGTGCCAATGCTAAAGCACTAAATGCAATCACTTGCGCACTATCACCGGATGAGTTCAAAAGAATCATATCCTGTGATACTGCGAAACAAGCCTGGGATATACTAGAAATGACACACGAGGGTACATCAATTGTCAAAAAGTCTAAAGTCCAACTCCTTACAACCAAATTTGAAGAAATTCATATGGAGGAAAATGAAATGTTTATGGACTTTTACACTAGACTAAATGACATTGTAAACTCAATGTGGGGTCTTGGCGATAAAATCCCAGAAAGTAAAGTGTGTGCAAAGATATTACGCTCACTTCCTGAACGGTTCAATTCTAAAGTAACCTCAATCCAGGAACTTCGTGATACGGATAATATGAGGGTAGAGGAATTAGTTGGTTCTTTACAAACCTACGAGTTAAACTTTAAAGCTCCTAAAGGTAAATCGATTGCTCTAAAATCCTCTAAATGTAATTCAGATTCAGAAGATGATATGGCTCTTTTGGCTAAGAAATTCTACAAGATTTTTAAAAGCAAGAAAAGGGTTGATTTCCAAAAATCAAACGATAAAAAGAAGTTTAGACCCAAATCTCGAAAATCTTTGAAAGATAGTCAATGTTACAACTGTCAAGAATATGGGCATTTGGCAAATAGATGTCCCAAAAAGGACAAACCCAAGAAGAAGAGTATGTTGGCTACGTGGGATGGATCATCTGATTCTGAAACTTCTTCTGAATCAGAAGATTCTGAAACTGAGTTAGGGAATGAAGTTAAAGCACTTATGACTCTAGCCAAATTCACATTTTCAAATAATGACTCAACAAGTGAAGAAAATCTGAGTAGTGAATATGAAAGTGAAGATGATCTTTAAGATGCTTACAATGCCTTATACAAAGAAAGTTGTAAAATTGCTGTCAAACTTAAACTTCAAAAAGAAAAGTTTTCTAAACTCAAAGAATGTTTTGAATCACTTGTCTTAGAAAAATCACAAATTTCAGATTGTTTTGAAAAAACAAAATGTGATTTGGAATTCAAAAATTCTTTAATTGTTGATTTGAAATCTGAGATTGAAAATCTCAAAAAGGAAGTATCTTCTCTTCTGAGTCAAAAGGACACATGAAAATATGCCCAAGGTGATCCAAAGTTAGAAAAACTCTTATCCGGATCAAGAAAATGTGGCGATCTATCCGGGCTGGGCTATGATAAAAATTTATCTCCTAAACAAAAGTATACTCCTCCTATGTTTGTGAAAGGAGAGTCCTCAAACTCAAAAGGGAAAAATACTTATCAAGGTTTTTCTAAAAATCCAAAAACTCTTCAAAAATCTGGAAGCAGTCATGTAAACTTTAATCAGAAATGAAATCCACTAGCTGAAAAGATAGTAGATTTACTCAAGGAGCTCCTAAAATCTAACTCTATAGGCTATTCTTATAACTATAAACAAAAGAAGACCAACTATGTTCCTAAACCCAAAACAGTTATGAAATGGGTTCCAAAAGTCACCTGCTTGGTTACTCACATTGCTTTCAAAGCAACAAGTCATTCAAAGTGGTACCTAGACAGTGGATGCTCTAGGCATATGACAAGTGACAAAGCTTTATTCACGGATCTAAAAGATATGACTGATGGTTCAGTCACATTTGGTGATGGTAGCAACTGCAAGATTATAGGCCAAGGTACGGTTCAACTTTTTAATCTTCCTGTTTTTAAAAATGTTTTATATGTTGAAGGCCTAAAACATAACTTACTTAGCATATCTCAGATATGTGATAATAACCATAGTGTTTGGTTCTCTAATCAAAGTTGTGAGATACTAAATAATAAGGGTTCTGTAATATTAACTGGACATAGAACGTCTGAAAATTGCTATATTATTAGCGAATCCAGCTCATCTAATCAAACATGTTACATGGTTCATACAGACGAGACTGATTTATGGCACAAGCGTCTTGGACATGTTTATTATCGAAATTTATATAGATTGAGCAATCAAGAACTTATAAGAGGTTTACCCAAACTTCAGAAATTAGATAAAATATGTGGTGAATGCCAGATAGGCAAACAAACAAGGAACTCACACAAAAAGGTGAATTCAAATACCACATCAAAACCACTCGAACTTCTTCACATGGATCTAATTGGACCTACTAGAACGGAAAGTCATGGTGGTAAAAAGTATATTCTGGTAATAGTTGATGACTTTACCAGATACACTTGGGTAGTCTTCTTAAGGGATAAATCTGAAACCCTTGAAGAAGTAAGAAAAGTTCTCA
The DNA here is from genome assembly GCA_021015155.1 of Magnolia officinalis. NCBI lineage: Eukaryota > Viridiplantae > Streptophyta > Magnoliopsida > Magnoliales > Magnoliaceae > Magnolia > Magnolia officinalis. The sequence goes on from JAJHSJ010000008.1 coordinate 29,965,241, forward strand.
AAAGGATTCAAACTGAAAAATCTTCTCAAATCAGTAAGATTCGTAGTGATCATGGATCTGAATTTGAGAATAGCAATTTTGAGAAGTTCTGTACCGACCAAGGAATATTACATGAATTCTCAGCTCCCAAAACTCCACAACAAAATGGAATTGTGGAAAGAAAGAATAGGGTGCTTCAAGAAATGGCTAATGTCATGTTGAATAGCATGAAGCTCTCTAAAAATCTTTAGGCTGAAGCTGTAAATACAGCTTGCTATATTATTAACCGAGTTTATACTAGCAAAGATAATAATAAAACGGCTTACGAATTATGGTTCAACAAAAAGCCTACTGTCAAATACTTTCGAGTTTTTGGCAGCAAATGCTATATTTTACGTGATCGTGAAAATTTGGGAAAATTCGATACAAAGAGTGATGAAGGGATTTTTCTATGATATTCCTTAAACAGTCGTGCTTATAGGGTTCTGAACAAAAGGACTGGTGTGATTAAGAATCCATCAATGTTGTCATTGATGATCACTTAAATAAGCCAATCTCGAATTCAGATAATGATGAAGTTCTAATCATTGATAAACCCGATACTTCATCAAATCAGACTGAATCTGAATTGAAGACTGTTAAAGATCATCCAACCACTCAAATTCTTGGAAACCCTCTCACTGGTGTTCGCACCCGTAGACAACTTGAGGATTTATGTAATTATGTATGTTTTACATCCCAAATAGAACCATCCAATGTAAAAGAAGCTCTTGCTGATGAGAACTGGATTGTTGCAATGCAAGAAGAACTTAATCAATTTGTAAGAAATGATGTTTGGTATCTCGTACCAAGACCTAAAGACAAACACATCATTGGAACAAAATGGATTTTCAAAAATAAATCGGATGAAAGTGGAAATATAATTAGAAACAAGGCTAGACTAGTGGTACAAGGTTATACTCAAATAGAAGGAATTGATTTTGATGAAACTTTTGCACCAGTAGCATGTCTTGAATCTATCAAGTTATTTATATCCATTGCATGTTTTAGAAAGATAAAAATATATCAAATGGATGTGAAAAGTGCTTTTCTAAATGGCGCTTTACATGAAGAAGTATATGTTGAATAACCAATGGGTTTTGAAGATCCCAAAAATACTGATCATGTGTATCGGCTTAAAAAGGCACTTTATGGATTAAAACAAACACCTAGGGCATGGTATGAGAAACTAACAAAATTTCTTTTAAGTCACAATTTTCAAATGGGATCTGTTGATAAAACTCTATTTGTTAAAAAACATAATGATCATATCTTAATAGTACAGATTTATGTTGATGATATCATCTATGGATCAACTTGTACTAACTTGACTACTGGGTTTGCAGACTTGATGAAATCACAGTTAGAAATGAGCATGGTTGGGGAATTAACTTATTTTCTTGGTTTGTAAGTTAAGCAGCAACCTGAAGGAATATTCATCTCTCAATCTAAGTATGCCTTGAATCTAATCAAGAAATTTGGATTTGAGAATGACAAGAATTTCGATACTCCTATGAGTACTACCCTGAAACTCTCAAAAGACTATAATGGTAAAAATATTGATTCAAAACTTTATCGGAGTATGATTGGTAGTTTGTTATATTTAACTGCTAGTAGACCTGATATTTCTTTAAGTGTTGGTATTTGCGCAAGATTTCAATCTGATCCAAAAGAATCTCACTTGATTGCTGTTAAGCGGATTATAAGATATGTTGCAAGTACTATAAATCTTGGTCTCTGGTATCCTCATGAGACTAGTGTCCAACTTGTTGGGTACTCAGATGCTGATTGGGCTAGTAATCTAGATGATAGAAAATCAACCAGTGGTGGTTGCTTTTACATTGGAAATTGTTTCGTTTCTTGGTTTAGTAAGAAACAAAATTCTATATCACTTTCAACAGCTGAAGCTGAGTATATCGCAGCTGGTAATGCATGTACATAGCTTGTTTGGATGCAACGAATGCTAAGTGATTATGGAATTAAACAGGATTCTATGATTTTGCATTGTGATAATTCCAGTGCAATAAATATTTCAAAAAATCCTATTCAGCATTCTCATACTAAGCACATTGACATTCGATTTCATTATATAAGGGAAGTAGTAGAAGAAAAAGTTATATCTCTAGAATATATTCCTACCGAAGATCAACGATCTGACATTTTCACAAAACCTCTTGATAAAATTAGGTTTAATAAGATGAAATTTGATCTTGGCATGTGCATTTTGAAATGATTATTTATGTCTACTTGTATCATAGTGTATATATTTGCTAGATTGAATTCTAATCTTCGAATAATTTGCAAGAAATATGAATTTTTGGACATTCTTCGACCAGTTGTGAGTATACTCGACCAGTAAACCTTCGACCGGTCGTAGATATCCACGACCAGTCGTAGATCTCGGAAATCACTTAAAATTTGGGGATCTTTGCTTTCTTCCTCACTTCGTTTTTCCTCTCTAAGGAGCCGAGCTTCGACTTGTCGAACCCATCTTTAATGTTCTTCAAGGTTAGTGTTCTAAATCACGTTTTTCTTGCAGATTTGTGTCCAGATTGTTTACTTTTCAAGCTTTAAGCTTTGAATTTTGTATTTCATTGAGATTTGGGGTTTGAATTTTGAAAAATCTGTTTTGTGTAAACCCACTTCTTAATCCTTTGCAACTTCTTAATTCCTTGATATCCTTGTTGCAAATGGCTTCTCGAGGTAGAAAAACTACTTCCCGTGGTCCTTCTTCCTCTAGATCGACCATTATCACTAAGCGTCATCTTCTTGTTACCAATGATGATCATCTTATGTTAAGGACATTAGATTACGTAATGTTATTGTTGAACATCCTGTTGATGTTAATCATATTGCACCTTTTGACATCCTTCCTATGCTTGAAGCTGTAGGTTGGGTTAACTTATTACATTGGGGTGGGCCTGCATACCGGTCCATTGCCCAATCCATGTTTACATATATTAGTACTTTTTCACAGGATAATTTAACTTTTAAAATATCTACTAGAGAAGGGCCTTTTGACATTGATCGTCATTTAATTTCAGCCCTTATGGACATTCCTGTGAATGATGAGGGTATTCCTATCCATAACTTAACTGATAAACCCTCAATGTCTGAAAAACGCATGCTCACTAGAGACTTGTGCAACATGGATGTTCAATGGACACAAAAAGGGAATGCACTTCCCACAAGGTATTTATTACCCAAGTACAGAATTCTCCACAAAATCTTTGTGTCTAATCTGTATTCTCGTTCGGGTAATAAAACTGACTTGACTTCGTTTATGGTTCATGTTATCGATGCTATCTCCAAAGGTACTCAGATTTGTTTACCATCCTTAATCTGTCATTTCATTCTTCAGTTTAGACTCCATCCTGGTCATAGTGACATTCCTTTTGCATATTTAATGATTGTATTGGCTACACACATGTTAGTCGATATGCCAGTTGATGAGGCACCAATCCATCATCTGATCTTCAACAATACTAATATCAATAAGATGAAGCTGGATCTACTTCCTGAACAAGGTGGTGGTGGTGGTGGTGGTCATGAAGAAGGTGGTGATGACATTAATATGGATGACATTTTTGAGGAACTGGATTCTAACTCGACAAATGATCCAAATTTTGAACCATCTGATGTTGATGCTCGTCTGAGTGCATTAGAGGATAAAGTTGAGAATATAAACATGTCTGTTGCTCATGATTTACAATTCAAGTACATGCGCAAATATCTTAGGCGATTGAACAAAGGCATGCACCAACTTGATCCCTCTATTCCTGCTCCGTCATCTGGTTCTAGTTCTGATTAGTTTATATGAGACTTCTGGTCTGTAATAACTTTTTAACTTAGCACTTGGTTGACTGAGTTTGAGTAGGATATTATATATGTTTTATGCTGGATATATATTCTATGTTGAGTATCTCTATCTCTGTTTTGCTATAATCTCATAACTCCTCATGTTTACTCTCATATATCTTTTTATTTAGTTCTCCTTTATTGTTGTTTCCTTTGTCATATTGTGACAAAAAGGAGGAGAATGGTTTATTCTTAACGATATGATTGTGAGAGGAGTAGCATTGGTTATGTTACTCAGGGTGTAACGCCCTGAAAATCAGGGGTCGAGCATAAACTCAACTCCCGAGTTCCAGAACATCACTTATGCAACAAAATGAATGATGATTGAATGTTGACTGTATTCGTGCATTGAACATGAGTGAGATTAAGCCAAAACAGCATATCATACTCCAGAGACAGTTAATTTGCAAGCGGAAGACTGTGATAGATAGATAAAATATATAACCTATGATGAGTCTCCAGAGTGTGATAACATTACCAGGTTAAATAAATACAAGTGCAGTTCTAAAATATACCAAATGTGAGGAAGTGTAATGTCTCTTATCCCAAGTACCATAGCCCCGTCAATACACTATCAGGTCTTCATTGACCCGTCAGAGAGATACAGATAGGAGAACTCCTATCATCATAGAAGTAGTCCGGCTCTGCTTCACAAACATCGCCATCACCTGAAACTCAACAAATCTGGTTGGTGTGTACAACACCGTTCCGTAACGTGGGAGTGAGTGATCAACTCAGTGGAACAGTAAAGCATAGGTTAACATGTTATCAATTCAATCAAGCAGTAATGATAAAGCAGTACAAATCAAACAATTCTAACTACTCTTATTAAATGCAAGAATGAAATGACATGATGCTGTATGCCCTTGCCAAACCACCCTCATGCGACATCATCTTACGTTCGCGAATGCTTAACTCCCTCAGTGCGCCACATCTACTAAGCACATGCGGTGCGATGATGCTCATGATTACCAAGTTTTTATTAGTCCATTTCAAACAGCAGTATTGGGAAACTAAGGTACCTCCCTTGTATCATTCCCAAACATGATCCATTCTAGGGTCGTCAATCCTAGTTAATCTCATACGATATTATGGTTTGAGAAGCATAGTGAAGGCATCGCAAAGGGCTCGTCACCCGTCAGCGCGGATACAGATCTCACCGTATGCGGCTCAATTGCTGGCCGTCAGCTCGAGTACAGGTCTCACCGTACTCGGCTCAATCACTAGCCGTCAGCTCGAGTACAGGTCTCACCGTACTCGGCTCAACTCATACTCTAGTTGCTGTGAAAGACTCGTCGCCAATTACAGACCCTTGAAGTATACTCGAAGATACTACGGAGGACTCGTCGCCCGTCAGCACGAGCACAGGTCTCACCGTACTCGGCTCTCGCCGTAAGTATCGACAGCTCGAATACAGTGTCCCATACCACCGTATTCGGCTCACGAGTTTGGTTGCGCAATGGTCACTACGGGGAGGCACATGGCCCCAGCGTAGGCCGACAGCTCGACCACGGTGTCCCATACCACCATGCCCGGCTCATGCGTCTTAGCGGATCGAGGTACCATGGTTAAAAAGGGGGTTTCACTGGTAAGTTTGGTACCCTAGGTTCAAGCAGTAGCGTCCAAACAGGGTGAACATGCATAAGGCAGATCGGGTTACTTGACGAGCTCGACTAGCACGATCGCCCGTTGAGCTGCATAAGTGCACAACTTCGTGTGGCCTAGCCACTGCCGACAGGCAACGCACGACTCGAGTTCGTCGAACACATCCCACGTGGCAAATGAATCTCAACCACGAGTTCAATCCCGTTACCGATTGCCTGGGCCATAATCATAGCCCCAAACACAATCAATTGCAGATAGATAAAGCAGTAATGGATCAAGATTCAACTCATACAGTCAAGGTCTGGTATTATCCGTTTAGGGCTGCCAGGGCTGTTGCACGCACTCGTTGCTCCGCTCCCCCATCACCCATGATGGATCATACAACGTAAATATAGATTAAACATATGCATTACATAGTTAAAATCATAAAGCAGTTGAGCATGTTATGAATCACAACACAAGCATGAGTTTGTACATGTTCAATTCCTAATCACACAACTATCAAAGGAGATCATACACATAGTTAAAAGAGGTTGAGAATCATATCTCAACATCCTTATACATTACAATTTGCTAACTACTACTCACTCAGACATTTCAAGATACACTTGAACTACATACATCACATACATGACATATGTCGATCACATAGGCATTAGGCCAAATCCTTTCACTAGGGAGTTGCCCCAATCATAACACGCGTACACCCACGACGGATAGTCATGGCAAGCAGGAATCCAAGTTCCATATTCATTCAGCCATTTCCACAAACACTTGGGCCACACATTTTAGCATATATAGTGTATATTGGCCGTGGCGTGATTTAGGGCAAATCCTTTCGTCAAAGGGGGTATCGCCAATACATCAATCATGAATCCATGACAATTAGTCATGGCGAGCACGAATGAGAATTTTATACTCATTCAGCCATTTCCACAAACACTTAGAATACACTATTACAACATACATGGTGTATGTTAGTAAAACATGTATTAGGGTTATCCTTTAGCCAAACGAGTATTTTATCCATGTATACCATAATCATACAACAAATAATCATGACAATTACATTTCCAAAACTTACACATATACGGTATTTCTAGAATACACAATTTCAACATACGTAGCATTTACAAGTGAACATGTATTACGGCGATTCCTTTCGCCAAACTAGTATTTTATCCATATATAGTATAATCATACATTAAATAAACATGCCAAACATTTCTCAAAAAAAAATACGTATACGGTATTTCTACGTATACCTAGAGTATGTGAAATTCCATATTCTACAACGTTAATCGAAACATGAAACGGAAAGCACTTTGTACATGTGCAATTGCATGCAGATCATGAATCTATCATTATCTGACATTGAAAGCGTTGAAAACCCTAACCTATACACCTAAAGTCCGCACCTTTTGTCGTAGAATCGCAACGGAATCGATAGGTTTGCTAAGCTTCCGTATTCGGCAGTTTGGCAACCTATAGAACGAAATAGGTTAGCTATTTCACAACCTACAACAGTCTAAACCCCCAAACAGATTAGGGTTAGAGTTTCTTACCTAGAAACGACGCCGGAAACGCCGGAAAAGCGTCAAGGAAGGGATGGTGCAGCCCGTGTGGTGGCAGGGAACATTAGTAGGGAGATCCTCCCACTTCTCCCTCACTTTCTCTCTCTTTTCCCTCTCTCAAATCCCAAATTCGTATGGCTGCCATGAGAGAGGGTTTAAGGTCCTTATATAGTCTCAAAACTCACCGAAATAGACTCCTGTTCAAGGGTTACTGCTAATATAGGTATTTCGTCACTTTTCCAGCTCAAAAGAGAGGTTCTGGTGGCCCTCCTTGAGTCAAACGTCAGACTTAAGCTCACCACACATGGATCTATGTGGGATTACGTTTTCGACTCGATCGGATTCCCAGATCGCACGTGGCGGACCACTTTCAGTTCAACGGTCAGTGGACCACGATCCGAAATTCCAAGTACATGTAAATGTTCCTGAAATTTTTCCTGATCCGAGGGTGTAATTTGGTCTGATTCTGACGGTCTGGTTGCTTAATACTGATGCGCAAGCGAATGGTGCCAGATCACTATTCCAGATATTTATTTTGTAAAGGGAATAGTGTTTTTCACACTCCCTCGCTCCGGATCCAAACGAATGGCCGTGGGACATCGGCTGGACCTGATTTTCGAGATGATTGTCAAGCCCAGTGAGGCGGTCCTAGTTCCTTACTTCATGTTAATCGGACTTCCGAGGTGCGGCCTAGACCTAATACGAAGTTTCATTTCATTCCCGAGAGCAGCCGGGAAATGAGTTTGGTTCTAAACTTTAGGGTAACCTAGAGTCACTGATTTTGCAAGTTTTGGGTCTTGCAGATCGTATTTAAAGCGATCCCAACGGATTTCATGGCTAATCGAGTTTTGCACTTAGTTAACTTTGTTAAATTTCTAAAGGATTTAATCCTAATTGTTTTCTAGTTGAGATGGTACTTAGGCCTTTGTAGTTTGTATATAAAGTGATCCAAGTTTTACTACTTAGCTAGTTTAAGTTAGTGTCTAGGGCGAAAGTGCTTTGAAAAATTGAAAGCATAAGGTAGTGAAGGGTGGGATTTGTGAAGAAAATGGTTTAAAGAGCAATTTTAGACTGTGGGATTGAGTTTTGACAAGTTGATAAGGTCTTAGGATCAACCCATTGCCCTAGGACGTCTAATCCCAGGTTGGCAAAAATCCGGGATGTTACAATCTACCCCCCTTAAAATAAAATTTCGTCCCCAAATTGGCTAAGGGTAATAAGGGAAGATTTCTATTATTTCACTTGCCTAAGACTGATTGATTTCCAAGTTTCTACGCGTGGTAGGGTATATACCAGCTGATTCATTTTAGTCTACCCCCCTTAAAACTTATTTCTCTATCCATTTCTCATACCCTGATGGTTTACTACCATTTATTTCTTTACCTATTTGGAGGCTCGACGATAATTCCCACAATTTAGAGTAAGATAGTTGTTTTCATTGTTTGACCAACACGGAGAGACGATAATAGTGGGCTCGATCCCGATACATCGATCATCTACCTGACCAGGGTAGAAGGCTCATCGTATCCCTTCCCAGTCCTGGTAGATCCTGGTCTTCTGCTCGGTCAAGCAGGGAGTCCGCTGGTAGTCACCCAGGATTGAGAATTGGGTCAAGCCGCGAATGTTTCGCAGTTGTATATTTCAGTAACTCCGTAGTCCGATCACTCTCTAAGAGTAGGGAATGTCCATCATTGAAAGGCTCAAATTGTTTATTCTAAGGTTGCCCTTTAGGTCTTAGTCTAAAAGAGTCCTCGATATTATCTATGTCCAAGGAAAGGGTGAATCAAATCTTACTAAATCATCCTAAAACGGGTTCTCATAGTAGAACTTGCTAGGGCTTCTATAATGTTCGTATTCATTGAGCACCGATTCGATCCTGGGCCAGTGGGGTAGGGTCCACCACGTTTCCGCTGCGCCACCCAGATCAAAGAGGTGTATTAGGTGACCTAACTAGCTTGGGCTCATAATGTTCTACCCCCCTTAAAATTTTATTTTCACCCTCAAGGCTCAAGAGCTATGTCCTGATCCGTAAGTAGGATCAAGGTGTAATTTATAACCTATCCTTGACATGAAATGGGAAATACATTGGTCTGCCTTTCATCGACGATGTGTACCATGACATTGATACCTATGGGTATCGAGAGGATTCAACAAAGGAACGGGGTCTCGTTCCAACCTATTCAAGCCAACTAACCACGTCCATCACTCAATTATCTTAGTATTGTTAGTCGTTTATATTTCTTAGTCTAATCAGCAGCCTAGGCTCAACATATGCGTAGCGGTAATCCACTAGTTGTGATCCAAAGTCTATGCCTCTACGCTAGATGATTTCACTTCATTTCTAATACAAGGAAGGGTTTTGTCACTTAGGGTCAAAGTTGTCTAATTGGAACTGAGTTGCCTATAGTTGAATTTAACTACGCCCGAGCATTTCACATATGCTCATACCAGCTAAGAGGATCCTAAGGTTCACATTATTAATTTGTTGGGTTTCCTTTACGGTCAGGTCTGTCGAAATCTAGGAGCACTGCTCTAGGTCCAAAACTCCGAGGGTCTATTTGTCAAACAACCATGTACTCAAAAAGCTTAAGCTATCAGAGTACGGTAGGTTAATGTATATCAAGGGACTTTATCACTTCAACACTATTTGGCAAGTGGTCTTAAAGTTGTATTGAATGGGACCCCATTACTAATCCTACCTTGGAATTAGAAGTGGCTTGTTTGGTAGGAGGGTGGGAGGGGATTAAAATTAATGGTATAGGCTTTGGAAAATGAGCCTTGTGTCGGAAAGTGTGAGATGGATTTCCAAATCCCAGGAATCGGAACTCCTAAGTGTAAGAGGAACACCCGGGATATACCCTTTATTGCATACATTCCAAACATGGCATTGGAAAACATGGGATACAACCAATCTAGGGCCATACTACACATACATTTATTGTTACCTTTTCAATTCTATCCACCCTAACTCACCTAATGCAATTGGCCGAACGGGCCCTAAACGTCCTCAAATATCTAAAATATTCTACCAACAACTACAACCATCAACATGAAGTCATAAGCACCCTAAGACAGTAACCCATGTGAACTACGAGGCAACAGTATGGATGATTAGACATCCAAGAGAATAGCCGTACATGCTTAGATAGAGCCATGGAAAAGCGAATGAAAAGTGATGGAGAGAGAGAGGTAGGGCTAGAGGTTTGGTTCTCCATAGATTTGGTTCTCATCAGGGGTTGTAGAGGCCCAACTGACAAGAAAGAAAGAAAGGAAAATGAAGAAAATGGATGGGTTAGAGGGCTTGCCCGATTTTGAGCTCCAAGTGGGCGTGTGGGAGTCCAAATGAGGGAAACGGAGAGGGTAGAGGGTGGGTGTTACTGTGAACGATGGAAGGGAGTGGGTGATGACCGAAAATGGGAAATCAGATGATTAGAGGGGCGTTTGAGAGAGAGGGGAGCTCCAGACCTAAAAATCCCAAACCCCAGCCAAAACCGCACGTGCCAAGGGGTAGGGGAGGTCGGGCCGACCCATCCCAGGCCCGGCCCCACACCAGAGGGCCCACCTGACCGCGGTCCACCGCCGGAACTGCGGTTCCACCGCGGTCCAAGGTGGCCGGTGGGCTGCCGCCGTGGGTGGGGTGTGTTCTCCATGGTCCCAAGGTGCCAAACGCACCCTGGTTCGACCCTGGGTCCCATCGAATTTAAGTGGGGAGGCCCCCGAATCCGGTTCGTTCAATTTCAGGTAGTTTCGGGTTAAACCGGACGTAACTTGCAATCCGGAATGAGTTATCTGACGTAAAATATATGAATTTGGGGTAGAACGAGCTAATGAAGCCAACCAACCCCACTATGCTGGGTTGCGCAGCCTGGAATTGTGAGAAAACCCCCCGATTGATGGTCATTTCCCCGTTTCAATTTCGTTTTGCTAAAAATGGTAGTTTTACTTTAATTACTCTTCATCTGTTGGGCTTTAGGAGTTGCGCTCATTGTGTAAAGAGCTTAGAATAATTAGGAGAATGGTTTGGTGAAGTCGTTTAGGACACTTACTATTTTTGACCGAAAACTTTACCCACTAGTAGACATCACGACCCATAGTAAGTCGCGAATTCTAGAAGTTTTAGTTGTAGTTTGTTCCTGATTTCTTTCCCATTACCTAGTATCCTTATTTAAAGGGTTGTGAACTCGTTTTTAGTCATTCATTAATCAGTTTTGAATTTGAATTTATTTCTACTTTCTGCTTTCTTTCCTCGTGGATTTGAGAAGTCTCTGTGAGGAGTACACAGAAGCTCGAGGATTCGAGGATTCGGAGTAGTTATCTTCATCACATTTATCCCGTATTCTATCTATTTTCAATGGTTAGGGTAATCTAGAATCTTTAATAGACGACCTAGGAATGTTTTAAGGTCGACCCGTGCGACCATGGTTGAATACGGACTTGATTTCGGCGTTCGACTTTCGTGAACTTCGCCGATTGGCGAAATCGGAATACCTATGACTGTTTCTATGTTCCGTCGCTCCCTCCTAAGTCAGAGTGCGTCAGTGTGCGTCGTGTGACCATAACCCAGGTCCGGTTTAATCCAAATCATGCTCTGATACCATCTTGTAACGCCCTGAAAATCGGGGGTCGAGCATAAACTCAACTCCCGAGTTCCAGAACATCACTTATGCAACAAAATGAATGATGATTGAATGTTGACTGTATTCGTGCATTGAACATGAGTGAGATTAAGCCAAAACAGCATATCATACTCCAGAGATAGTTAATTTGCAAGCGGAAGACTGTGATAGATAGATAAAATATATAACCTATGATGAGTCTCCAGAGTGTGATAACATTACCAGGTTAAATAAATACAAGTGCAGTTCTAAAATATACCAAATGTGAGGAAGTGTAATGTCTCTTATCCCAAGTACCATAGCTCCATCAATACACTATCAGGTCTTCATTGACCCGTCAGAGAGATACAGATAGGAGAACTCCTCCTATCATCATAGAAGTAGTCCGGCTCTGCTTCACAAACATCGCCATCACCTGAAACTCAACAAATCTGGTTGGTGTGTACAACACCGTCCCGTAACGTGGGAGTGAGTGATCAACTCAGTGGAACAGTAAAGCATAGGTTAACATGTTATCAATTCAATCAAGCAGTAATGATAAAGCAGTACAAATCAAACAATTCTAACTACTCTTATTAAATGCAAGAATGAAATGACATGATGCTGTATGCCCTTGCCAAACCACCCTCATGCGACATCATCTTACGTTCGCGAATGCTTAACTCCCTCAGTGCGCCACATCTACTAAGCACATGCGGTGCGATGATGCTCATGATTACCAAGTTTTTATTAGTCCATTTCAAACAGCAGTATTGGGAAACTAAGGTACCTCCCTTGTATCATTCCCAAACATGATCCATTCTAGGGTCGTCAATCCTAGTTAATCTCATACGATATTATGGTTTGAGAAGCATAGTGAAGGCATCGCAAAGGGCTCGTCACCCGTCAGCGCGGATACAGATCTCACCGTATGCGGCTCAATTGCTGGCCGTCAGCTCGAGTACAGGTCTCACCGTACTCGGCTCAATCACTAGCCGTCAGCTCGAGTACAGGTCTCACCGTACTCGGCTCAACTCATACTCTAGTTGCTGTGAAAGACTCGTCGCCAATTACAGACCCTTGAAGTATACTCGAAGATACTACGGAGGACTCGTCGCCCGTCAGCACGAGCACAGGTCTCACCGTACTCGGCTCTCGCCGTAAGTATCGACAGCTCGAATACAGTGTCCCATACCACCGTATTCGGCTCACGAGTTTGGTTGCGCAATGGTCACTACGGGGAGGCACATGGCCCCAGCGTAGGCCGACAGCTCGACCACGGTGTCCCATACCACCATGCCCGGCTCATGCGTCTTAGCGGATCGAGGTACCATGGTTAAAAAGGGGGTTTCACTGGTAAGTTTGGTACCCTAGGTTCAAGCAGTAGCGTCCAAACAGGGTGAACATGCATAAGGCAGATCGGGTTACTTGACGAGCTCGACTAGCACGATCACCCGTTGAGCTGCATAAACAACTTCGTGTGGCCTAGCCACTGCCGACAGGCAACGCACGACTCGAGTTCGTCGAACACATCCCACGTGGCAAATGAATCTCAACCACGAGTTCAATCCCGTTACCGATTGCCTGGGCCATAATCATAGCCCCAAACACAATCAATTGCAGATAGATAAAGCAGTAATGGATCAAGATTCAACTCATACAGTCAAGGTCTGGTATTATCCGTTTAGGGCTGCCAGGGCTGTTGCACGCACTCGTTGCTCCGCTCCCCCATCACCCATGATGGATCATACAACGTAAATATAGATTAAACATATGCATTACATAGTTAAAATCATAAAGCAGTTGAGCATGTTATGAATCACAACACAAGCATGAGTTTGTACATGTTCAATTCCTAATCACACAACTATCAAAGGAGATCATACACATAGTTAAAAGAGGTTGAGAATCATATCTCAACATCCTTATACATTACAATTTGCTAACTACTACTCACTCAGACATTTCAAGATACACTTGAACTACATACATCACATACATGACATATGTCGATCACATAGGCATTAGGCCAAATCCTTTCACTAGGGAGTTGCCCCAATCATAACACGCGTACACCCACGACGGATAGTCATGGCAAGCAGGAATCCAAGTTCCATATTCATTCAGCCATTTCCACAAACACTTGGGCCACACATTTTAGCATATATAGTGTATATTGGCCGTGGCGTGATTTAGGGAAAATCCTTTCGTCAAAGGGGGTATCGCCAATACATCAATCATGAATCCATGACAATTAGTCATGGCGAGCACGAATGAGAATTTTATACTCATTCAGCCATTTCCACAAACACTTAGAATACACTATTACAACATACATGGTGTATGTTAGTAAAACATGTATTAGGGTTATCCTTTAGCCAAACGAGTATTTTATCCATGTATACCATAATCATACAACAAATAATCATGACAATTACATTTCCAAAACTTACACATATACGGTATTTCTAGAATACACAATTTCAACATACGTAGCATTTACAAGTGAACATGTATTACGGCGATTCCTTTCGCCAAACTAGTATTTTATCCATATATAGTATAATCATACATTAAATAAACATGCCAAACATTTCTCAAAAAAATACGTATACGGTATTTCTACGTATACCTAGAGTATGTGAAATTCCATATTCTACAACGTTAATCGAAAATGAAACGGAAAGCACTTTGTACATGTGCAATTGCATGCAGATCATGAATCTATCATTATCTGACATTGAAAGCGTTGAAAACCCTAACCTATACACCTAAAGTCCGTACCTTTTGTCGTAGAATCGCAACGGAATCGATAGGTTTGCTAAGCTTCCGTATTCGGCAGTTTGGCAACCTATAGAACGAAATAGGTTAGCTATTTCACAACCTACAACAGTCTAAACCCCAAAACAGATTAGGGTTAGGGTTTCTTACCTAGAAACGACGCCGGAAACGCCGGAAAAAGCGTCAAGGAAGGGATGGTGCAGCCCGTGTGGTGGCAGGGAACGATAGTAGGGAGATCCTCCCACTTCTCCCTCACTTTCTCTCTCTTTTCCCTCTCTCAAATCCCAAATTCGTATGGCTGCCATGAGAGAGGGTTTAAGGTCCTTATATAGTCTCAAAACTCACCGAAATAGACTCCTGTTCAAGGGTTACTGCTAATATAGGTATTTCGTCACTTTTCCAGCTCAAAAGAGAGGTTCTGGTGGCCCTCCTTGAGTCAAACGTCAGACTTAAGCTCACCACACATGGATCTATGTGGGATTACGTTTTCGACTCGATCGGATTCCCAGATCGCACGTGGCGGACCACTTTCAGTTCAACGGTCAGTGGACCACGATCCGAAATTCCAAGTACATGTAAATGTTCCTGAAATTTTTCCTGATCCGAGGGTGTAATTTGGTCTGATTCTGACGGTCTGGTTGCTTAATACTGATGCGCAAGCGAATGGTGCCAGATCACTATTCCAGATATTTATTTTGTAAAGGGAATAGTGTTTTTCACACTCCCTCGCTCCGGATCCAAACGAATGGCCGTGGGACATCGGCTGGACCTGATTTTCGAGATGATTGTCAAGCCCAGTGAGGCGGTCCTAGTTCCTTACCTTCATGTTAATCGGACTTCCGAGGTGCGGCCTAGAACTAATACGAAGTTTCATTTCATTCCCGAGAGCAGCCGGGAAATGAGTTTGGTTCTAAACTTTAGGGTAACCTAGAGTCACTGATTTTGCAAGTTTTGGGTCTTGCAGATCGTATTTAAAGCGATCCCAACGGATTTCATGGCTAATCGAGTTTTGCACTTAGTTAACTTTGTTAAATTTCTAAAGGATTTAATCCTAATTGTTTTCTAGTTGAGATGGTACTTAGGCCTTTGTAGTTTGTATATAAAGTGATCCAAGTTTTACTACTTAGCTAGTTTAAGTTAGTGTCTAGGGCGAAAGTGCTTTGAAAAATTGAAAGCATAAGGTAGTGAAGGGTGGGATTTGTGAAGAAAATGGTTTAAAGAGCAATTTTAGACTGTGGGATTGAGTTTTGACAAGTTGATAAGGTCTTAGGATCAACCCATTGCCCTAGGACGTCTAATCCCAGGTTGGCAAAAATCCGGGATGTTACAATCTACCCCCCTTAAAATAAAATTTCGTCCCCAAAATTGGCTAAGGGTAATAAGGGAAGATTTCTATTATTTCACTTGCCTAAGACTGATTGATTTCCAAGTTTCTACGCGTGGTAGGGTATATACCAGCTGATTCATTTTAGTCTACCCCCCTTAAAACTTATTTCTCTATCCATTTCTCATACCCTGATGGTTTACTACCATTTATTTCTTTACCTATTTGGAGGCTCGACGATAATTCCCACAATTTAGAGTAAGATAGTTGTTTTCATTGTTTGACCAACACGGAGAGACGATAATAGTGGGCTCGATCCCGATACATCGATCATCTACCTGACCAGGGTAGAAGGCTCATCGTATCCCTTCCCAGTCCTGGTAGATCCTGGTCTTCTGCTCGGTCAAGCAGGGAGTCCGCTGGTAGTCACCCAGGATTGAGAATTGGGTCAAGCCGCGAATGTTTCGCAGTTGTATATTTCAGTAACTCCGTAGTCCGATCACTCTCTAAGAGTAGGGAATGTCCATCATTGAAAGGTCAAATTGTTTATTCTAAGGTTGCCCTTTAGGTCTTAGTCTAAAAGAGTCCTCGATATTATCTATGTCCAAGGAAAGGGTGAATCAAATCTTACTAAATCATCCTAAAACGGGTTCTCATAGTAGAACTTGCTAGGGCTTCTATAATGTTCGTATTCATTGAGCACCGATTCGATCCTGGGCCAGTGGGGTAGGGTCCACCACGTTTCCGCTGCGCCACCCAGATCAAAGAGGTGTATTAGGTGACCTAACTAGCTTGGGCTCATAATGTTCTACCCCCCTTAAAATTTTATTTTCACCCTCAAGGCTCAAGAGCTATGTCCTGATCCGTAAGTAGGATCAAGGTGTAATTTATAACCTATCCTTGACATGAAATGGGAAATACATTGGTCTGCCTTTCATCGACGATGTGTACCATGACATTGATACCTATGGGTATCGAGAGGATTCAACAAAGGAACGGGGTCTCGTTCCAACCTATTCAAGCCAACTAACCACGTCCATCACTCAATTATCTTAGTATTGTTAGTCGTTTATATTTCTTAGTCTAATCAGCAGCCTAGGCTCAACATATGCGTAGCGGTAATCCACTAGTTGTGATCCAAAGTCTATGCCTCTACGCTAGATGATTTCACTTCATTTCTAATACAAGGAAGGGTTTTGTCACTTAGGGTCAAAGTTGTCTAATTGGAACTGAGTTGCCTATAGTTGAATTTAACTACGCCCGAGCATTTCACATATGCTCATACCAGCTAAGAGGATCCTAAGGTTCACATTATTAATTTGTTGGGTTTCCTCTACGGTCAGGTCTGTCGAAATCTAGGAGCACTGCTCTAGGTCCAAAACTCTGAGGGTCTATTTGTCAAACAACCATGTACTCAAAAAGCTTTAGCTATCAGAGTGCGGTAGGTTAATGTATATCAAGGGACTTTATCACTTCAACACTATTTGGCAAGTGGTCTTAAAGTTGTATTGAATGGGACCCCATTACTAATCCTACCTTGGAATTAGAAGTGGCTTGTTTGGTAGGAGGGTGGGAGGGGATTAAAATTAATGGTATAGGCTTTGGAAAATGAGCCTTGTGTCGGAAAGTGTGAGATGGAATTTCCAAATCCCAGGAATCGGAACTCCTAAGTGTAAGAGGAACACCCGGGATATACCCTTTATTGCATACATTCCAAACATGGCATTGGAAAACATGGGATACAACCAATCTAGGGCCATAACTACACATACATTTATTGTTACCTTTTCAATTCTATCCACCCTAACTCACCTAATGCAATTGGCCGAACGGGCCCTAAACGTCCTCAAATATCTAAAATATTCTACCAACAACTACAACCATCAACATGAAGTCATAAGCACCCTAAGACAGTAACCCATGTGAACTACGAGGCAACAGTATGGATGATTAGACATCCAAGAGAATAGTCGTACATGCTTAGATAGAGCCATGGAAAAGCGAATGAAAAGTGATGGAGAGAGAGAGGTAGGGCTAGAGGTTTGGTTCTCCATAGATTTGGTTCTCATCAGGGGTTGTAGAGGCCCAACTGACAAGAAAGAAAGAAAGGAAAATGAAGAAAATGGATGGGTTAGAGGGCTTGCCCGATTTTGAGCTCCAAGTGGGCGTGTGGGAGTCCAAATGAGGGAAACGGAGAGGGTAGAGGGTGGGTGTTACTGTGAACGATGGAAGGGAGTGGGTGATGACCGAAAATGGGAAATCAGATGATTAGAGGGGCGTTTGAGAGAGAGGGGAGCTCCAGACCTAAAAATCCCAAACCCCAGCCAAAACCGCACGTGCCAAGGGGTAGGGGAGGTCGGGCCGACCCATCCCAGGCCCGGCCCCACACCAGAGGGCCCACCTGACCGCGGTCCACCGCCGGAACTGCGGTTCCACCGCGGTCCAAGGTGGCCGGTGGGCTGCCGCCGTGGGTGGGGTGTGTTCTCCATGGTCCCAAGGTGCCAAACGCACCCTGGTTCGACCCTGGGTCCCATCGAATTTAAGTGGGGAGGCCCCCGAATCCGGTTCGTTCAATTTCAGGTAGTTTCGGGTTAAACCGGACGTAACTTGCAATCCGGAATGAGTTATCTGACGTAAAATATATGAATTTGGGGTAGAACGAGCTAATGAAGCCAACCAACCCCACTATGCTGGGTTGCGCAGCCCTGGAATTGTGAGAAAACCCCCCGATTGATGGTCATTTCCCCGTTTCAATTTCGTTTTGCTAAAAATGGTAGTTTTACTTTAATTACTCTTCATCTGTTGGGCTTTAGGAGTTGCGCTCATTGTGTAAAGAGCTTAGAATAATTAGGAGAATGGTTTGGTGAAGTCATTTAGGACACTTACTATTTTTGACCAAAAACTTTACCCACTAGTAGACATCACGACCCATAGTAAGTCGCGAATTCTAGAAGTTTTAGTTGTAGTTTGTTCCTGATTTCTTTCCCATTACCTGGTATCTTATTTAAAGGGTTATGAACTCGTTTTTAGTCATTCATTAATCAGTTTTGAATTTGAATTTATTTCTACTTTCTGCTTTCTTTCCTCGTGGATTTGAGAAGTCTCTGTGAGGAGTACACAGAAGCTCCGAGGATTCGGAGTAGTTATCTTCATCACATTTATCCCGTATTCTATCTATTTTCAATGGTTAGGGTAATCTAGAATCTTTAATAGACGACCTAGGAATGTTTTAAGGTCGACCCGTGCGACCATGGTTGAATACGGACTTGATTTCGGCGTTCGACTTTCGTGAACTTCGCCGATTGGCGAAATCGGAATACCTATGACTGTTTCTATGTTCCGTCGCTCCCTCCTAAGTCAGAGTGCGTCAGTGTGCGTCGTGTGACCATAACCCAGGTCCGGTTTAATCCAAATCATGCTCTGATACCATCTTGTAACGCCCTGAAAATCGGGGGTCGAGCATAAACTCAACTCCCGAGTTCCAGAACATCACTTATGCAACAAAATGAATGATGATTGAATGTTGACTGTATTCGTGCATTGAACATGAGTGAGATTAAGCCAAAACAGCATATCATACTCCAGAGACAGTTAATTTGCAAGCGGAAGACTATGATAGATAGATAAAATATATAACCTATGATGAGTCTCCAGAGTGTGATAACATTACCAGGTTAAATAAATACAAGTGCAGTTCTAAAATATACCAAATGTGAGGAAGTGTAATGTCTCTTATCCCAAGTACCATAGCCCCATCAATACACTATCAGGTCTTCATTGACCCGTCAGAGAGATACAGATAGGAGAACTCCTCCTATCATCATAGAAGTAGTCCGGCTCTGCTTCACAAACATCGCCATCACCTGAAACTCAACAAATCTGGTTGGTGTGTACAACACCGTTCCGTAACGTGGGAGTGAGTGATCAACTCAGTGGAACAGTAAAGCATAGGTTAACATGTTATCAATTCAATCAAGCAGTAATGATAAAGCAGTACAAATCAAACAATTCTAACTACTCTTATTAAATGCAAGAATGAAATGACATGATGCTGTATGCCCTTGCCAAACCACCCTCATGCGACATCATCTTACGTTCGCGAATGCTTAACTCCCTCAGTGCGCCACATCTACTAAGCACATGCGGTGCGATGATGCTCATGATTACCAAGTTTTTATTAGTCCATTTCAAACAGCAGTATTGGGAAACTAAGGTACCTCCCTTGTATCATTCCCAAACATGATCCATTCTAGGGTCGTCAATCCTAGTTAATCTCATACGATATTATGGTTTGAGAAGCATAGTGAAGGCATCGCAAAGGGCTCGTCACCCGTCAGCGCGGATACAGATCTCACCGTATGCGGCTCAATTGCTGGCCGTCAGCTCGAGTACAGGTCTCACCGTACTCGGCTCAATCACTAGCCGTCAGCTCGAGTACAGGTCTCACCGTACTCGGCTCAACTCATACTCTAGTTGCTGTGAAAGACTCGTCGCCAATTACAGACCCTTGAAGTATACTCGAAGATACTACGGAGGACTCGTCGCCCGTCAGCACGAGCACAGGTCTCACCATACTCGGCTCTCGCCGTAAGTATCGACAGCTCGAATACAGTGTCCCATACCACCGTATTCGGCTCACGAGTTTGGTTGCGCAATGGTCACTACGGGGAGGCACATGGCCCCAGCGTAGGCCGACAGCTCGACCACGGTGTCCCATACCACCATGCCCGGCTCATGCGTCTTAGCGGATCGAGGTACCATGGTTAAAAGGGGGTTTCACTGGTAAGTTTGGTACCCTAGGTTCAAGCAGTAGCGTCCAAACAGGGTGAACATGCATAAGGCAGATCGGGTTACTTGACGAGCTCGACTAGCACGATCACCCGTTGAGCTGCATAAACAACTTCGTGTGGCCTAGCCACTGCCGACAGGCAACGCACGACTCGAGTTCGTCGAACACATCCCACGTGGCAAATGAATCTCAACCACGAGTTCAATCCCGTTACCGATTGCCTGGGCCATAATCATAGCCCCAAACACAATCAATTGCAGATAGATAAAGCAGTAATGGATCAAGATTCAACTCATACAGTCAAGGTCTGGTATTATCCGTTTAGGGCTGCCAGGGCTGTTGCACGCACTCGTTGCTCCGCTCCCCCATCACCCATGATGGATCATACAACGTAAATATAGATTAAACATATGCATTACATAGTTAAAATCATAAAGCAGTTGAGCATGTTATGAATCACAACACAAGCATGAGTTTGTACATGTTCAATTCCTAATCACACAACTATCAAAGGAGATCATACACATAGTTAAAAGAGGTTGAGAATCATATCTCAACATCCTTATACATTACAATTTGCTAACTACTACTCACTCAGACATTTCAAGATACACTTGAACTACATACATCACATACATGACATATGTCGATCACATAGGCATTAGGCCAAATCCTTTCACTAGGGAGTTGCCCCAATCATAACACGCGTACACCCACGACGGATAGTCATGGCAAGCAGGAATCCAAGTTCCATATTCATTCAGCCATTTCCACAAACACTTGGGCCACACATTTTAGCATATATAGTGTAT
Source organism: Magnolia officinalis (assembly GCA_021015155.1). Lineage (NCBI taxonomy): Eukaryota > Viridiplantae > Streptophyta > Magnoliopsida > Magnoliales > Magnoliaceae > Magnolia > Magnolia officinalis. The sequence continues at coordinate 29,986,597 of JAJHSJ010000008.1, forward strand.
ATTGGCCGTGGCGTGATTTAGGGAAAATCCTTTCGTCAAAGGGGGTATCGCCAATACATCAATCATGAATCCATGACAATTAGTCATGGCGAGCACGAATGAGAATTTTATACTCATTCAGCCATTTCCACAAACACTTAGAATACACTATTACAACATACATGGTGTATGTTAGTAAAACATGTATTAGGGTTATCCTTTAGCCAAACGAGTATTTTATCCATGTATACCATAATCATACAACAAATAATCATGACAATTACATTTCCAAAACTTACACATATACGGTATTTCTAGAATACACAATTTCAACATACGTAGCATTTACAAGTGAACATGTATTACGGCGATTCCTTTCGCCAAACTAGTATTTTATCCATATATAGTATAATCATACATTAAATAAACATGCCAAACATTTCTCAAAAAACAATACGTATACGGTATTTCTACGTATACCTAGAGTATGTGAAATTCCATATTCTACAACGTTAATCAAAACATGAAACGGAAAGAACTTTGTACATGTGCAATTGCATGCAGATCATGAATCTATCATTATCTGACATTGAAAGCGTTGAAAACCCTAACCTATACACCTAAAGTCCGTACCTTTTGTCGTAGAATCGCAACGGAATCGATAGGTTTGCTAAGCTTCCGTATTCGGCAGTTTGGCAACCTATAGAACGAAATAGGTTAGCTATTTCACAACCTACAACAGTCTAAACCCCAAAACAGATTAGGGTTAGGGTTTCTTACCTAGAAACGACGCCGGAAACGCCGGAAAAAGCGTCAAGGAAGGGATGGTGCAGCCCGTGTGGTGGCAGGGAACGATAGTAGGGAGATTCTCCCACTTCTCCCTCACTTTCTCTCTCTTTTCCCTCTCTCAAATCCCAAATTCGTATGGCTGCCATGAGAGAGGGTTTAAGGTCCTTATATAGTCTCAAAACTCACCGAAATAGACTCCTGTTCAAGGGTTACTGCTAATATAGGTATTTCGTCACTTTTCCAGCTCAAAAGAGCGGTTCTGGTGGCCCTCCTTGAGTCAAACGTCAGACTTAAGCTCACCACACATGGATCTATGTGGGATTACGTTTTCGACTCGATCGGATTCCCAGATCGCACGTGGCGGACCACTTTCAGTTCAACGGTCAGTGGACCACGATCCGAAGTTCCAAGTACATGTAAATGTTCCTGAAATTTTTCCTGATCCGAGGGTGTAATTTGGTCTGATTCTGACGGTCTGGTTGCTTAATACTGATGCGTAAGAGAATGGTGCCAGATCACTATTCCAGATATTTATTTTGTAAAGGGAATAGTGTTTTTCACACTCCCTCGCTCCGGATCCAAACGAATGGCCGTGGGACATCGGCTGGACCTGATTTTCGAGATGATTGTCAAGCCCAGTGAGGCGGTCCTAGTTCCTTAGCTTCATGTTAATCGGACTTCCGAGGTGCGGCCTAGACCTAATACGAAGTTTCATTTCATTCCCGAGAGCAGCCGGGAAATGAGTTTGGTTCTAAACTTTAGGGTAACCTAGAGTCACTGATTTTGCAAGTTTTGGGTCTTGCAGATCGTATTTAAAGCGATCCCAACGGATTTCATGGCTAATCGAGTTTTGCACTTAGTTAACTTTGTTAAATTTCTAAAGGATTTAATCCTAATTGTTTTCTAGTTGAGATGGTACTTAGGCCTTTGTAGTTTGTATATAAAGTGATCCAAGTTTTACTACTTAGCTAGTTTAAGTTAGTGTCTAGGGCGAAAGTGCTTTGAAAAATTGAAAGCATAAGGTAGTGAAGGGTGGGATTTGTGAAGAAAATGGTTTAAAGAGCAATTTTAGACTGTGGGATTGAGTTTTGACAAGTTGATAAGGTCTTAGGATCAACTCATTGCCCTAGGACGTCTAATCCCAGGTTGGCAAAAATCCGGGATGTTACACAGGGGGAGTATGTTTGAACTGGTTGAATGTTGAATGTTGAATATTGAATATTGATTTGCAGGTAGGTAAGCCAGTTGATATGAACTGGTTCATATCTCTTTAACCAGTTGTTTTATTTTTATCTTGGTTATGTGTTTTGTCACTAATTTGACAAAGGGGGAGATTGTAAGTGGTATATTTTATATCCCTGTTTGTTGTCAAATTTATGGTGCCAAAATCACTGTTATATATCTTGCATAAGTGAAGCTCTCTCAAAGATCAACATTCATGAACAAGCGAAGCTCACAACAAGCAAAGCTCACGAGTACAAAGATCAAACTTGAATGCAAGAACTACTCACAAGACATGACTCAAGCTGCAAGACTTCAAGAAGAGTACAAGGCTGTTCATAAAGAACTCAAGACACTTTCAAGATTGATCTACATCAAGATTTCAAGATTGAACTACATCAAGACTTCAAGGCTCATTCTTCAAGGTCACTAGTTCTTAATGTTTCAATGTCCTTACTTCATGGTTAAGGTTTGACTGACCTTAGGTTGACCTTAGAAGTAGGTCACTTTGGATACATAAATCGAATGTTTATTTTACATAAGTCTGGTCTGTTCTTCGACTAGTCCTATGCCTTCTTCGACTAGTCCTAGAGTTCCTCCGACCAGTCTAAGAAATTCCTCGATCAGTCGTAAGTTTGTTACAAAAATCGGATAATTTCTGTTAGGTTTCGACTAGTCCAGGAATCTGTTCGACCAGTCGAAGGAACAGTGTCGACTGCATCTTCGACTAGTCGAAAGTCTTCGACTCAAAGTCCAGCGATGAATTTTAAGTTCTTTGACCAGTCGAAGGTGACCTACGACCAGTCGAAGGAGTCCTTCGACCAGTCGTAGAACGGTCAAAGCTTATCGCGCCTGATTTTTCAAATATCTGTTATTGCTTCGACTAGTCGAAGAGCTCTCTAGACCAGTCGAACACGCGATCTGATCACCTATAAATAGAGCACGAATCTCAGAAGAAATCATCGAATCAATTAATCCATTCAAGCCAATCTTTGTCAAACTTCTGAGAAGTAATTTTGTGCTCCATCTAAGCTAAGTGTGCTTATTTTATACTCTCTTTCTTTAGCTTTATTTAATTGATTTTGTTTCTGCTATTCCAATCTAATTTGATAAGAGGAATTGTTATTCCCTTTCTTTGGAATCAAAATCAATTAAGACAAGCCCTATTTGGTCTAATTTAAAATCTATTAGAACTAGAACCATTGTAATTGAGTACTGGACATTGAACTTGAACATTCAATCATTTACTCTGATTTGGTTCTACCGGGCTGCTACAACGAAGGAGTTAATCAGGTATTTTATGTTTAAGTGTAAAATTCTTTCTGTTTTGGTTTCTTTCAAGATTTGCCAGAAAAATCTTGTTGTATTGGTTATCTGAGGAGAGCCAGGAAAACTCAGAAGTGGGGTTTTTTTTTATTGTGTAAGCCCACAGACAAAGACACAATTGTAAAGGTTTTGGGTGAACCTATGAAAACCTATTTTGTGAGTGAACGCTAATATCCCCTGTGTGAGGATATTAGGAGTGGAGAGCATTCTGTGTGGCTGTTGTTTAACAGTTGGTGAACACACAGGCGAACCACTATAATCCCTTGTGTTGTGGTTGAATGATTTACATTTCTAATCTCTAATATTCATTTGTGGGATGTATGTGTGGTGGTAAATGTTGTAATCTTTTAATTCAAGCATTGTGAGAATTTTGTAATAATTTAGAATTTACTTTCTGTTATTCCTTTATCTACTTGAATTTAAATTTCCTTTGAAGTTATTCCAGCAAGGTTGCCCTGCCACTTTTATGGTGTATGGCTGTCCCTAGAACAATACATTTATGATTACACTTTATTTCAATTTGTACTTAATTTTGTATTCCTCTTTGGTTTGAGATTTGATACAAAGATCTTTCTAGAAATAAGGTTGTCCTACCATAAACTCTGGTTTTTGGTGAAAGGTTGTCCTTAGAATAACATTTGTATTAATCCCTCAAGATCAGATTTTTGAGGTTGTTTTACTTTCCTGCATTGTGATTTATTTTGGCTATCATATTGTTTTTTAATTCCGCTTCTATAACATTTATTTGGCATAGTCCTATTCACCCCCCCCCCCCCCCCCCCTCTAGGACATATAGCTAGGCCTTTTCAGCTTCCCGCAATGTTTGGCTTGCTTCTTGTTTGTCTAAACAACGTAGTAGCACTTCATTGTAAGATTTTCTATATAATACTTTACTGCATATGATGAATCTACTTGACCGCTGCTTAATTTGCTGCTTCTGTACTTGATCTTCTGGCAGAATATTATATTTGAGATAATCAACGAAAGGCTGACGCCAATCATTTGTCGTTATTTCTAAGCATGATATCGAAAGTGTATCAACGACTTCTTCGATGACCACTGAAGATGGTAGAAACCTTCTTTCTTCGATAGTTACCTAGAGAGGACTTCGATTAGGGAAGGACAGGGCTGCCGCCAAACTAGCCAAAGCATCCGCTTTCACATTTTCAGACCACGGTATATGCTTGATTTCTACATGGCAGAATTGTTCTAGTAACTTCTGTGTTTTTCGACAATAAGGCAATAGTTCCTTCTTTCTTATCTCAAATTCAGTCGTCAATTGACTTATAATCAATTTAGAATCTCTGAAGATATGCAACATTTTTATCTCCATTTGTTGAGCTATTTCCATCCCAATGATGAGAGCTCTATACTCAGCCTCATTATTCATGCATGTAGTACCCAATGCAAAGGAGTAAGGTAACAAATCACCTTGAGGAGTAATGAATATCACTCCTGCCCCCGCTCCTGATGTTCCAGCAGCACCGTCAAAATACATCTATCATGGGCTTTGCGGCTCGGTCAGCATTACTTGTTCATCCGGGAAGTCGTCGTTGATGGTTTCGCATTCTGCTATAGGGTGTGCTGCAAGAAAATCCGCCACTGCTTGTCCTTTTACTACTTTTGACGATTCATATGTAATAGTGTATTCTAAAAGCAACAACATCCATTTGGTCAATCTTCCCGGCAATAGTGGTCTTGTCATCAGAAACTTTATCGGATCTACTCTTGAGATTAAAGTTATCTCATGGGAGAGACAATAATGTCTTAGTTTCTGTACAGCGAATATTAGCGCCAGACACTCCTTTTCGATCAGGGAATAATTACATTCTGCACCCACCAATGTTCGACTTAGATAATAAAGAGCAGTCTCTTTCCCGGCGTCATTTACCTGAGCCAACAATGCACCCAAAGAATTTTCAGCTGCAGATATATATAAAATAAGTGGCTTTCCTTTTATCGGAGCTGTCAGTACTGGCGGTTGTTTCAACAGTTCCTTGATCGAATCAAATGCATTCTGACAGGCTTGATCTCATACGAACTCTATATCTTTCTTTATTAAATACGAGAATGGTTGACATCTTCCCACCAAATTTGAAATAAAATGGCAAATATACGCCAGTTTTCCTTGCAAGCTTTTCAATTCTTTCAGTGTTGTTGGTGCAGCCATATTTTGAATGGCTTTAATTTTCTCGAGGTCAATCTCGATACCCCTATGTCGTATAACGAAACTAAGAAACTTTCCCGAAGACACCCCGAATGCACATTTAGCTGGATTCATCTTTAATTGCTTCTTTCTCAATCGGCGGAAGACCGATATCAAGTGTTCGCGGTGCTTCTAATGATCTCCCGACCTGACTACCAAGTCGTCTACGTAACACTCTACATGTTTATGCATCATGTCTTAGAAGATATTTTGCATTGCCCTTTGATATGTTGCTCCCGCATTTTTAAGACCGAATGGCATAACCTTATAGCAATAAATTCCAAGCGGCATTCTAAATGTTGTTGCTTCCTCATCTTCAGGTGCCATTCTAATCTGATTATATACCCTGCATAACCGTCCATGAAGGACATAATAGCATACTGAGTCGTACTATCAATCAACAATTCTTTTATCGGGAGTGGAAAATCATCTTTCGGACAGGCCTCGTTCAGATCCCTAAGTCAATGCACACTCTGACTTATCCATTTTTCTTTTTCACTGGGACAATATTCGATATCCATCTAGGATATTTGACTTCTCTGATGAACCCAACTTTTATCAGCTTGTTAACCTCTTCCTCAATCAATGGAACTAGGTCTGGATGGAATTGTCTTTGCACTTGCTTAACTGGCCTTTTCTCTTTAGAAATATTTAATCGGTGCATTGCTACGGATGGCTCTAAACCTGGCATCTCTTCATAAGTCCAAGCGAAGATGTCTTTATTTTCTTTGAGAAGTTAGATGTATTTCTCAGCTTCCTGTTCAGAAAGACCAACACTGATAAATGTGTTCCTCGGTTCTTCTTCCGTGCCCAAGTTTATTTCTTGCAAACCGTCTATTGTTGGTTGTCCCCCGTCTTCCATTTGCCTCAGAGCCGTTTCAGGATATTTGATCGCTTCAGGGTCCTCTTCTGATACTTGCGCGGCTACAGTCATATTTACTGATGATTCTGCCCCCAGTCCTTGAAATTTCCTTCACTTTCCCTAATCAATCCCAAGAGGGATATGCATTCCCTTTCCTCGATTCAACCCAGTGGATTCTTTACAATCAAAACTCATGTTTCTCATGATTTTCTTACTCACTGAGCTGTATTTTTCTAAATTTTGTGGTGTCAACCTACCGTGATATACATTACTCTTAATTTCTTCTCTTGGCTCTGTTTTCACTGCGGCATAGAATTCTATTGGCTCAAGGTGTTTTGCGCTAGCCTTGACTTGGAATCTTCTCAGAGCGGCTGAAAATGGCTTACACCTTTCAACATTTGGCAGCGGCACTGTATAATTAGATTGCAAAATTCTCAGCTGTTTTGGTGATAAAAAGGTTAGTGGTGGTTGCCCTGGTTGTCTCAAACACTTTGGTACGAAATAGAACTTCTTCTTTACTTCTGCGGTCCCAGGAGATTTTTCCCTTTCTTCTCAGACATTGTTTACTTGAATATCTTCCAGAATTCTATTTTCATCATTATCTCTCTCTTCTGCAGCAAACCCTTTGTAATAGCTTGCATCTGCAAAGAAAGACTCAGCTTTTGTATATGGTTTTGCATCTGCCATCACCTTATACTGTATTCCATTTTTACAGTATTTGAAGCATTGGTGCAGAGTAGAGGGTATAATACCGTACTGATGTATCCATGGCCTTCCTACGAGAAGATTGTACGCTGTCATGGCGTTTATAACGTGGCATACGACATTGGTCATTAGTTCTCTAGCTTCTAACGTCAATGTAATCTTACCGAGCGCGCGTTGCCCATCTTAATTAAAGCCCTGTATCATCATTCCACTAGGGCGTAGGTCAGAACGGCGATAGCCTAGCTTACTTATCATTGAGAGTGGTAAAAGATTTACTGCAGATCCATTGTCTATCATAATCCGTTTAACCTTCTTTCCATAGATATGTCCTTCTATCATTAATGGTCTGTTATGTTCAGCCTCGCAAATCAAATCATCATTGGAGAATGAGACAACTGGCAGGCAATTCACTTGTCCACCGTGCTCTCTGCGCTTCATCTCTGTTAGTAAAGTTTCTCTAACATTATGATCGGACAATGCTTGGACTAAGCTCTGTCGAATTCCTCTGTAACCTGAGTGCGTCATAGATGCTTAGCCGTGTCGGTATTCCCTTCAAATGACTAACTACGTCATATGTTACCTTCGCTGTTTCACCCCTGTTTTCATTTTCATCGTCATTATTCTGCTTTTCAACGACTTCTTTCTTTATGATCCCTGCCTTCTGCTTCACAGGGCTTGTCGTTTTCTTTCCCGATCGTAACGTAATAACTGCTACTTTCGTTGTTATCTTTTGGTCTTCTTTTTCCTTCATTGCTCTGGCCTTTTCCCGGATCGTGAGCATATTTACTGTCGCCCTTGTGTTCTTCTCTTTTCCTTCACCAGTTATTACTTCGCCCTTATTTATCATCCGTTGTATTATACACTTCAACGTATTGCAATTCTCCATCGGGTGCCCTACCAGGCGATGATAACGGCAGAAATCCCTTTCTCTGGTTTTCGTCACATCTTCGGGGCGCTTGGGTTCTGGTAATTCTATCGTGCCAGCTTTTAGCAACTGTTTCATCATGGGGACAACATCTTCTTTATCGAAGTCAAACCCTTCATGAGAGTTAAGTATTTTGGGTCTTTTTTCGTCATATCTATTTCTTGACTGATTCCATCCCTCTTTTCGTTCTGGCCTTTTGTCCCTTGAGTCCCTTGCATCTTTACTCTTCTTATCGCGATCGACAATATTCACATTCATTCTACCAGGTACCCTCCTAGCTGTCTCGTGATGGAATGCTGGCATTTTACGAGTCATTAATTCTAAAGCATGAGCCTTGGTGGCTAGATCACGGAACATTTTGATGTTGGCGCTGGTGAGTCCGAACGCGATTCTCGTTTCCATAAAATTCAGACAGATTTTGACATGTTCCTTTTCTTCTAACAACTGTCTGCACGAGGCTCCCAATGTTTTCCATCTATCTATGAATTTTTCTACTGGTTCTCCTTCTCTCTATCGTATGGAGGCCAATTCTGTAATACTAACATCATGTTCTGAGGAGAAAAATTTTGACATAAAGGCATCCTACATTTGCTCCCAAGTTCGCATTGACCTTGGAGTTAGGCTGGAATACCACCGAAATGCTTTGTGCGTTAATGATGACCCGAACAATCTCAAGCAATACTGTGGTATCGTAGAAAAATTCCCCATACTGGTAATGAAGTGCATCAGATGCTCTTCTGGTGAGCCTTCCCCATTGAACTTCTGAAAATTTGGATGTTTGAAGTTGGCCGGGAACGGAACATATTCTACCTCCCTTGGATATGGCGTACGATATCTGAAGCGGCCAGTATTTTCACGCTTTCTTTCTATTCTCACTTTTCTTCAACGACTTGTCTTATATCATCTTATGTTATGGTTCTCGAGGCGGGAATGGACCCTCTTGATCCTTCCCCTTGTGGATGAGAGCCTTCGGGTCGATTTTCCTACCCATTCACCGTACCCATCATTGGTGAGGCCGCCATTTTAGCTACGTTATGTGCAAGGGTTGTCAAGGCCTCTCTGAGGTGTCTGCACTCCTCTGTTAGCATTCTTTGTGCTTCTGCCATCTACGATGTGATCCTCTGCAGTCGGTATATTGTTTTGGTTTGTCTCAGTCACATATACCGTAGCTTTGCCACTCTTTGATGAAGCTGTAGTTAGAGTAAGGCGAGAGTATGCAGACATAACAGGACTTACAAAGAGGGGAGAATATGGGGTTTCATTTGACTTCTCTACACTCTTGGAGTCATCAATCAATTGGGGTGATAGGGACATCGGTGAACTTGTCTGCGGGGAAATGGATGTTGGTGAAACTGTCATTAATGCTTTGCCTTTCTGCTCTTTCGTCCACCTTACCCTTGGGGCGACTAAAGCCGAAAAATCACGCAAAGCCACCTGTGGAATTACTCGTTCGAGGTATATTACAGGTGGAGCGAGTTCAGGATACTTCCTGACTATGTTGCGTGTTACAGGCCCTCTTACTCTTGGCGAAGGCAGATTTTTCGAGCATTTTTTACATAACGCGCCCTTGTCTTGTGGGACATCACAACGGTCTAACCTTCGTCACCATCTGATGGTTGGGCCGAAGCAGATACGACCCCAGTTGTCGCTTGAATCATGTTGATTTTGCTTGTGGGAAACTGATTCATGTATGCGGGAGCTTGCTCCGGCGTATATTCTATCACGAACCTGGTTGATGTAAAATGAAAGCTTACTTCTCTTGCAGGAATCGCCATTGATTATAACTTGCAGATGAATTTAGACACCTTCGAAAGTGAAACACATTTATAGTTAGTATTTAGAGGATAAGATGATCTACCTTAGAGATGAAGGGGAGGATGTTCCCACTGAGAGTCGTCATTTTGGCGTCATAAAGATGCCAAACTATGGTGAGAGTTCCTAATCGTCTTAATGTTAATGCTAAAATAAGATAAAGTTCCCCAGCAGAGTCGCCATTTTGTTTCGACAAGGAAACAAATGTGTTTGATTTGGGAACTGATCTTATTTAAACATAACAAGAAGAATACTTGGAACAATCATCATACTTTCATTGATATTGAGTTCATTTACATCCTTTCTATATCCCTTGATTCTAAGGTGGATCATTTAGAATAGAAGAATTATCCTAAGTGCAACTGTTATAGTCCAATATAAATTTCAGCTGCATTCCGGCGCCATTTCAGTCATCTCCTAGATACTTGGAGGAATTGCTGAATTGATCATCCAATCTCCCTGGAGATAGAAATTTAGCAGTACTTCGACAGTTTCTTTGGTCATCTCCCAACACTTAGGAGGAATGTTGAATTCATCAACTGATCTCTCTCTTCAAAGAAGGAGACTTGAAGATCAGATCCTGCAGCATTTCGACCTTCATATGAAGTTGGTCAGCCGACCTAATTTTGCGACCCGCGCAATCATTAAATTGGTTGCGCGGTCTACGCAACGGGTAAGCTTGTTGTGCGGTCCGCGCAACTGACAACCATGTTACGCGGTCCGCGCAACTGATCGTTGCCTCTACTCTCTACCTTCAGATGCTCCGCTCCAGTTTTTCAAAATCTTCAATCCTCTAAATGAGAGGAGAGGGTAATTTATAGGCCCCACACACGTGCCAATCCTTAATTCTTAGTTAGTAGATTCCTTGATTGCATAATCCGCGCAACTGACTTCTTAGTCTAGCGACCCGCGGAACGTGTCATCTTGATTGCGCGATACGGTGAACCCATCTTCTTGCTTCCGCGACCCGCACAACTATCTTCTTGCTTCCGCGACCCGCGCAACGGATCGTCTTGATTCCGAGACCCGCGCAACCGATCTTCTTCCTTCCGTGACCCACGCAACTTATCTTCTTGCTTCCGCGACCCGCGCAACAGATCTTCTTGATTCTGAGACCCGCGCAACCGATCTTCTTGCTTCCGCGACCCGCGCAACGGATCTTCTTGATTCCGCGACTCGCGTAACCGATCTTCTTACATCCATGACCCGCACAACCAATATTTTTTATGCTCCAACAGACAGTTTGTATCATTTTTCTATTCTATCTGTATTTTCCTGTAAGGTTCAAACTGAAATTGGATTGAGTTCTCCCAGTAGCAACGCATTCGAATTTATAATGACCAGAGTCGCCATATGAATGACAAATAGGAGTAGTCCTGGTATTACTTCTTGATGTAGCACTCTTTCCTACAATTGGTTGAATTTTTCATATCCCAGTCCTCTCTTATCTTTTTATGGTCTTCCCACCCCTAAGAGCCTTTCTAATTTTTCACTGCTTTGGGAGATTTTGTAACTCAGCTCAATAGATTTTTTGGATTTTTCTGCATCAAATATAAGTGTGTGATTTTCATTCTTAAGATGCATGTTTTCATCTTTCAATGACTCAATCTGTTTGTTTAGTTTCACCGACTCAGATTTTAGAAATGAGTTGATTCTTTTCAGCTTATCATTATCTGAGTGGTATTGCTGAAGATCATTAATTATGTGTGTATTGGTCTCTAAAATTTTATCTAGATCCACTTGCAGCAATTTATTCTTATTTTCAGTAATGCCAAGTCTTTTAAGGATATTGATGTTATGTATGTAAAGTTGATTATACACATCTTGTAAATTATCCTTTTCTTCTTCATCTTTCTCTTCATCTGATGGAAGTGTCCCTTCGACCCTTGGTTCATCAATTTCCTCGGTTATCAATGGAATGCTTGTAGGTGTGGAGACCATGAGTATTTTCAGGGATTTCTGGTATCCATCACTCTTTGAATCACTGAAGTCCGAGTTTGATTCTTCAGTGTCATCCCAAGTGGCTGCCATAGCCTTTCCTTTGATTTTTCCGTTGGGGCATTCAATGGACATTTTCGGCATGTGTAACACTATGGCTCTTTGGACTTTTTAATAGGTTTACCTATATAACGCTTGTTGTCCAACTGCTTCCCTTTGAATGGTTGGCCACAGTTTTTGTGGAAGAATTTTTTGAACCGTTGAGCGAAGAGGGCCACTTCCTCATCTTCATTTTTCCCTTTCACTTTCCTCCTCCTCATTATTGTTGATATGTTTTGCATCTTTGAGGGCATTACTTTTGGATTTGATGGTTGGTTTGAAGTGTAGTTCAAATGTTTGTAGGGAACCTACTAGTTCTTTTACTTTCATTTCATCTAAGTTTCTACATTCTTCAATGGTTGTTTCTTTGGAGATGAATCACTCCGGTAGGGATCTTAGTATTTTCCTATAGAATTTTGACACCGGAACCTTCTCTCCCAGTCCACCCATGGAATTATAGATGATATTTAGTTTTGTAAAGAATTTCATGAAGGTCTCATGTTCCTCCATTCTAAAATGTTCAAATTGTGAAGTTAGGAGTTGCGGCTTGGATCTTTTCACTGTGCTTGTCCCCTCATGGGTTGTTTCCAACAAATCTCATGCTTCTTTAGATGTGCCACACATGCTAGTTTGGTTGAAGACTTCTTGGGACACAGCAAAGTAAATAGCATTCATTGCTTTTTCTTCTGATGTTTATTTTTCTTTGTCGTATGTTATCCACATTTCTTTAGATTTAGGTTTGGAGATAGTTGCACCAGTTTCAAGTACTACATTGTCAGTTGGTGGTACATATCCATTTTCAACTATTTCCCAAACCTCATGATCCAGAGATCGCAGAAACTAGTGCATCCTAGCTTTCTAGTAAGCATAATTTGAACCATAAAAAACAGGAGGTCTAGTTACAGATGAGCCCTCTCCTTTGGCCATGATTCCAACTTTAGTCAAGATCACTCTCTAGGCGATTAAGCCCTTAAGAGAGACCCTCTCTGATAACAATTGAAATTGCAGTAATAACCGTTCTAGTAGAAGTAAGAATTGGTCAAAGTGCCCTAGAGGGGGGTGAATAGGACTTTATAAAATTTTATGACAATTTAAAATCCCATTAACCTAATCTTGATCTAATATGGAACTTATTAAGATATCTTCAACTTAACTCTAATGGCTTCCAAGCTAAATAGAGGATCCAATCACATGACTATTTAATATTTAACCAATATATAAACTTAGTCTATGATTGATGAACACTGCGACTGTGTGTGGGATGTGATTCTTATCAATTCTAAATAATCATGTTAATATTCTTCATGAGAACATTCAAAGTAAATACAATAGAGTAATATGAAAATAACAATCCCAAACACAGTCATTTATAGTGGTTCGGCTACATGACTACTTCACTCCCGGCGAATGCACTCAACCCTTGAGTGTACCAGATTTCACTAACGGAGGTTTTAAATCAGGTTCACCTCTGACCTTTATAACCTACACAAGGTTGACTCTAGGACCTATGCAAGGGACCTAAATGTGCCTACATAAAGGCACACTTTTATACCCTACACAAGAGTAAAGGATCCACACAAAGAACCTAGGATTTTAGGCCACACAGGCCAAGGATCCACACAAGGAACCTAGAGTTTATGCCCTACACAACAGCAAGGTTCAACACACAACACCCACAAGTACTCTCCTGTCGGAGGCCTACTATGAGGACTTGAAAAGGGTGAGAAGCACCTGTGACCCAAACCTACACAAGGAATGATCAACAAGGTCTCTAGACTCTAATGACTTACAGATAAGTAGGTGAGCCCCGTTAAGCACGTTCATGAAGATCTCCTCCTTGATGATGAAGATTCTTTAGGTCCCTTGATCCACAACACTCGATGATATTCCAATAAAGGCGACGAGTTGGCTCAAAGTTATCTTAGAATCTACTCTAATAAATATTACCTATTGAAGCGATGGAGAGATTCCAAGTTGGTTAAGCATTCAAGGGATCCCAGCTCAATGAGTTGCCATTAAGGTGGTAGCTGGAAGATCCTTGAATGAGGAAGTTCATTCACCAATCCACTCTATTGAATATCAATGATGAGGGTGGATTGAGGAATGAACTCCCTATCAGAGAAAGGGCTTAAGGTAGGTGATATGCAGTTACTCTCTCAATGCACTCTCTCTTTTTCTCTCTGTAGCAACTAAGGGCAAGCTTCCCTTATATAAGCAAAAAGAACCAACGGTAATAAAGATGTCAGTTTCTGACTGAGTTCGATATCATCGGACGTGCTTCAATTTCATCAAACGTATACTTTCGATTCCATCGAATCAAGGTTCGATTATACGAACTCAACTGAAGTATATACCTAGACCTTTTTGACTGAAGATCGATGACATTGAACATTCATCGATGTTATCGAATTTCAAATCTCGATGTCATCGACAATGGTTTCGATACATTGATCTTTTCAATGAGTATTTAAGAAAGCTTGCTGGACATGAACAGGATGGATTCGATGTCATCGAGCCTACTTCGATAATATCAGATTTCAATGTCGGTGATGTCGAACCCTAGTTCGATACATCGATCTTTTCAGAAGATTTTCCTTGAGAGATTGCTGGACATTCCTTTGTCCGAAATCGATGTCATCGACATAGTTTCGATATGATCGATATTTAAATTTCGATGTTATCAAGGGTAGCTCGATTCTTTGATCATTTCCAGATGATTTTCTTATCAAACTTGTTGGTCATGTTTTGTCTGAATTTGATGATATCGAATCTCCCTCGATGTCATCAGGATTTGAATTTCGATGTCATCGAGGCTCGTTTCGAGTTATCGACGAAATTTCCATTTTACTTTTGAAGCATGCTGGACACAGACTAGCGTATATTCGATGATATTGACCCTTGCTTGATGTCATCAGAATTTGAATTCCGATGTCATCGAAGCTTGGTTGATTCATCGGGAATATTGTCCAAATATCGTTTTGGTTGATGGACATGAAAAACCTCAATTCGATGTTATTGAGGTTGTATCGATGTTATCAAAAACATTGGTTCGATATCATCGATGTAATCCCGATACATCGAAGAAAGCTGAAAACTCAAAGAATTTTCCTGTTTGCAAAATCAATTTTCATATTTATACTCCTATGTTGTTTTAAGCTTTTTAAGGATTTATATACCTGAGTGTTTTGGGATAAGGGATGTGAGGCTATGTTTACCAGTGATGAGCTTTGAACACACATCCGATTGAAGCAATGTCTTGAACGATCTTCATATGAGGCCCACTTGACTCATTGACTCAACACTCACGCTAATTGACAAACCAGGGCACTTTCACTTTCCTTTCGCTATTGTAGTTTTTTAGTAAAGCAGGAACGACTTTGATGTCATTCCCACAGACGGCGGCAAACTGTTGATGCAAAAATTTGGTCCACCCTTTTGAAACCTTTGAGTACCTGCACAGGAAGAAGACAAAGGAGACCCTGCCTAGAGCAGGGGACCTTAAAATTCCAAAGTTAGGCTAAGAATCTTGGTGTGGTAGTATCAAGGGGTTTTATGTGAGAGATTTTACATACCTTTCACCATTAGAGATGTATTTATAGTTGAGGAGAGGTAGTCGTATAGAGAAGATCTTCCTATTGTAGAGGGAATCGAGTCTCGGATATGTCGGGATGACCTTCCGAGATCCTCGGCGAAGATCTGGGGAGATCTGTATTTCAAGCGTGTCGTAGTTGTCCCTGAGATCTTCGACAGATATCTTGAGCTGGTCTTTCAGATAAGACCTGATTAATAGGAACCGGGTCCATCGTGCAATAAGAGGCCGAGGCTGACCTGACCAAGTGGTAATCTACCGACCTGACCAGGGGACTAGTATGCCGACCTGGATTCTCTGGCAAGCCCTGACCCTTCTCTCTGTGTTGTGTAGATTGATGACCTGCTGACCTGCCCTCATGTTAGGATAGTGAGGACGAGCTCCTTTCCTTAGTAGAGTTCGAATGAAGTATGTTGTGGCGTCGATCTCAAGAGTCTGAGGTGGTCTTGGCCGACTTAGATACTCGAATGAGATTTGAGCCTCCCCTTTTCATTGAGTAAATGGCCGACCTGCCGACCTACCTTCACACGTAGTAGGTGACTGACCTCTCTTTGGTGGAGAAGATCTTTCTTGGCCATTAGGGAGCTCATTGGTCATGACCGGCGCTGTCCGACCTTGTGTCCCATGGAGATATCCGAGCTAACTTCTTCTCTTTAGCTAGTCCATTTTTACCCATCATCCTCTTTCTTCTCCACATGTGTGGTGTCTCCCTTTTACTCAAGCGATGTCGTGATTCATGTAGAAGATTTCCTACATCGACATCTACATAGGATTTAGATTTAAAGCTAAGGTGAGGGATTCCTTTATGCTTACACTAATTTGAATTGATTTATACATGATTTGTCTTACTTTTGCATATTTTCCTTTACTATGATTTCTATAGAATTAATTGATGGACCATTATGAATTATTTATCTATACAAGAATTATGGTTAAGGTATGATTTTAGATTGGCCCATATGAATTCATAAAAATCACGCATAATTAAAATAATACCATAACCATAATTCTTTTATGGATAAATAATTGATAACAGTCCATCAATCAATTGCATAGAAATCACAGTAAAAGGAAAATACATAAAAATAAGACAAATCATGTATAAATCAATTCAAATTAGTGTAAGCTTAAAGGAATCCCTCAACGTAGCTTTAGATATAAATCCTAAGTAAATCTTGACGTACGAAAGCTTCTACATGAATCACGACATTGCTTGAGTAAGAGGGAGACACCATATATGTGGAGAAGGAAGAGGATGATGGGCGTCTAGGCTTATCTCTCTCTTTCTCCTTCTTTCTCTCTTTCTCTTTCTCTTTCTCTTTCTCTCTCCTCCTTGGATGTTGGGAGTATAGGTGTGTGAGTGGAGAAGGGACTTACGTACTCATTTATAAAGGTTTTCTCAAATTTGGTTTTTTATCCTACTTGATTTGGGTTTCTCCAATTAGCCTCTTATGGTGATCTTTCTTTAAATCTAATTTGTTCTTAGTGTCAGGGTTGTCGAATAGGGTCATGATACATGATTTTCTTGTTAATCTAAAATTTAGATTGGCCTATCTTAAAAATTCTCCAAACGGGTGTTAAAACAAAGTTAATGTCAATTAACAGTCCAGGTTTAATGATTAGGGCCTAATTTTCGAGAAAATATATATTTAGAATAAGTAAAAAATTGGGAAATTTTTTGTGGTTGATCAATGGTGGAAAAAGCCTAAATCTTAAATTTCACCATTCGCAACAAAATGAAGGAATTGACATTAAGGCAATCAACATTTGACGATGTTGGAACATAAATTGGGGTCTAAATTTTTCATAATCTCGTAGTCATATGAGGACAAAGTATGGTCCAAATTTGATTTACGATTGATGGTGTAAAATAGGTCAATCGGAAGCTGCATATTTAGAAAGAGTTAGTAAGCTAAAAATGCTAACTTCACCTGTAAGGAAAATGCCTACCAAGGTGGGGTTATGACATTTCACACTTAGTTCATATGATGGACAATCGAATTCATTTATATGAAGGAAAATATCCCACTACGACTACCCGCGAACTTTCCTTACTTGATGGACACCAAAATCAACGGTTGAGGGGCTGATTTGTCAATTGGACCACTTTTATAATGATATAAAGGCTAAAATTTGATGTGTATGGTTAATTTATGATAAATAAGCAAAGTATAAAATTTCACATGATAATTATGTGATCTAAAATTGAAGGGTCTAGGTTAATAACATTAAGTATTTATGATTATGTCATCTTTTATTTCTCTAAATTCCATTGTCCGTAACGTTTGACTATACTATCTAAATGTATTAAAATTTTGACAGACATTTTTTATTTTTCATGCTCTTTCCATCGCCCCGGTTTGGGCCTTGATCGCTTACAGATGACCAAGATCCCTTTTTAATGGGTTATACTACCCTGATGTGTAAATTAATGCTTTCATATATCTAATAGAGAAGTTAGTCGATAGTTATGGCATATACCTTACGTATCTTTGAACTGAGCAGTTCATTCTGATATTTGGGCAGCCCATTTTACGGATCCAAATATGATGGACTGTCAAATGATATGTTAAAAATAGAAAAACTTGATCGTTAGTACTCTGATCATGTATGTAGGTGGGTGTATGGTCAGTTTTATAAACAGATGAACACAAGTAGGTTTTTATAGTGATCAAGAGGTAGAACATGTATACCATTAGATTCAAGTGACTTTATTCACACGTGCAAGTTCCTCATATTGTAGTTCTTACAGTGGGTTAAGTATAGTCATAGGTTGTGAATAAGATGAACGGATCAACATCTCGATTTGATATGTATACGAGCGGATGTAGATATTAAGTAGTTAGTTTATATGATCAGGTGGTCCAAACTCAAAGTGGATGGTCAGATATCTTTACCTAGTAGTGAATAGTTATTAAACGGTTGGTTATGATGAACAAGTGAGAATACTTGGATATATGATGATCTTATCCTAAAAATCAAGGGTTGAATGACTTGATCCATGAATGAATATTATTCTCAACGGTCAAATTCAAGTTAGAGAATAGATGTAAGGTTAGGATATGCTAAATTGGTGACATACACATGTATATACTAAATTAAAGTCTATGGTAACACTCAAGAACTTTTAATACTCGAGTATTGAAAAGTTTGGGGTGTTACAATCTAACCCTCTTAAATAAAATTTCGTTCCCGAAATTTAATTACTTCTACCATTTATATTGATTCATTATGTTTAAGTTTTTCACTGTATTCCTTATAATGTAGATATATATATGTTTATGTGTGCATATAATTGGCTACAAGAAATTGGGATGTTATAATGTACCCTCTTAAATGAAAATCTCGACCCTATGATTTATATGTGTATAAGTATTTTATTTATTTCCGTATTTAATTTTATAGCATTTCACACATTAGTTCCCCCACTATATAGATTTTTTTTTCTAATATTTTGAGCAACATGGAAAAATGGTTATAGTAGGGCTAATCATGATATAATAAACTCTTGCCTAGTCAGGGCAGTAAGCTCTTTGGTATCATCCATTCCAGGTGATTCTCGAATTTGTGCTTGATAAGGGCATTAAGTTCATTGGTAAGTGCCTAGGATTTGGTATTTGGATCAAACCGCTTATACCGTTCTAGAATATGGTTCCGTAAGTTTGTGGTCCCGATTGTTCTATATTCTTGGTGAATATCATGTACCTTTTATATTCCATTTTAAAAATACCCTAGGTTTCATAAATGATAGGCCTAAATTGTCCATCCCTTGTTGAACCTAAGCTATTTTATTTATCTGAACAACTGTAAATTCACAAAATCATTTTATATTGACAACCTATGACTCTTGGAATTTTAATTTCGAAACTATATATCGGAATAAGATAAAATTAAAAAATTAAGTTCATAACTTATTCTTAAAATTACAAAAAAAAAAAAAAAAAAAAAAAAAAAAAAAAAAAAAAATCAAATTAAAATTCTGCAGTTTTGTTGGTGTTTTATCCCTGTAAGGTGCAAAAAGGCTTACTCTCTAGCAGCAATTTTTACAAATTTTTTCTATCATTGGATTTTTATAGAATTGTGTACAAATCAAATTGAGCCGAAATTTAGAGGGAGGTTTTTGGAGACCTAAGTGAGCTACCCAAAAAGTTTCAAAATTTTTTAATAAGTCCACCCATGGAAATCAACAGAAGAATACTAATGTGTTAGTTCTCACCGAAATAATATTTGTTTTTTTGAAAATTGGAAAGACTCCAATTCCGACTTGGGAAATCTATTTTTCTTGCTTGGAATACCATTTAAGGATGAATTTCAGTCAAAAATAAAATTATTTGGAGGTTTGGGAATTTATTCCCAATGTACCTAAATTCATAGTCTTTTAAAAAAAAATTCTAGCTTAATAGTTTCAATGAGAAACCTAAATATGGGTTTTTAGTTCCTTAACTTCCTAGTTTCTTTAGGAATTCACCTACGCATAGATATCTAATTCAAGATCATATCCTAGTCGCGTAAAGTTTATGATGATACATGCCCTCAGGCCCAGTTAATCTTATTCTCATGCTCTGATACTAACTGCCCCAAATTTTCATTGCCCGAGTACATACTCATGCCCGAGAATTTTGGGTGTTAATAATGCAATAATTGGATGCTTCAAAATCGAACGTTATTGTTTTCATTTAAATTAAATTCACTTACATTCACAAAGGCAATAATTCACAAGAATAAAGTCAACTGTACTTCTTATTCCTTTAAAGTATAAAATCAACTAATTGTCTAATGCCCTCTTAAATGGGAGCTTGTTACATTATTCAAAGTTTTGCAATGGAAATTAAATAAAGCTAAACATAATGTTAACCTTCTTCTTTATTCAGAATAATCTTCCATAGTGCAATCACCACCTGCATATTTGGTATGTTTTTCACTTACAATGTTTATATGGTTGAAGAGGGTCAATGCCCTACTCATAGTCATGGTTATCCTTTAAGATCAATAATAATTCAAGAGATCCATAAGAACAATCCAAGGGTTCCGATACATCTCGTACTCCACCACTACGAGTAGTATTGGCATGTGCAAGCAATCTACATGAATGCATACCTAGCATAGTGTGTGTGGTCCATCATACGTAATGATCATCACAATGTGGAATATGATTTCATAGAAAAACCAGCTCGCTCTGCATCCCATACTATGGAGATTCGTCGGCGTGTCCAACGCAACTGTAGATTTAAGTGAACACCTCAAGACGACACAACACATGGTCAGATGAATTACATGACATGATTTATTCATAGAGTGACTATTTGCAACATCCAATCCTGAAAGTGATGTAACACATATTACGGATCACTTACATCGATTTGTACAGCACTACTCAAAATCCATGGAATTACGCGTTGACCAAGAGGGTCACTACCCAGAGCGCATTACGTCCACGATAAAATATATGAATCACTAGATGTGAGACGTTCAAAACATTACTTGCATCAATAGATAAGTAAATTGAACTATGGGAGTTTTGGAATTCCAAGACATGCCAAAGCCATAAAGGGAGATAACATAAGGCTAATCTAATAAAGGAGAAGAGTAACAATAAGCTATCTTAATAAAAGAGAAGATTATAAAATAGGTTAACTCAACTAAATAAGGAGAGAAAAGCAAAAAAGCCAACTCAATATAAAGTGGAAACACGTGTCACTCTTAAAATCGAGGAAGGGCAAGGATTGTATCTATCACCCCACATGAATTCATAAAAGTCACGCATAATTAAAATCATACATTAACCATAGTTCTTGCATGGATAAATAATTCATAATAGTCCATCAATCAATTGCATAAAAATCACAGTAAAAGGAAAATATGCAAAAATAAGACAAATCATGTATAAATCAATTCAAATTAGTATAAGCTTAAAGGAATCCCTCACCTTAGCCTTAGATCTAAATCCTAGGTAGATCTTAATGTAGGAAAGCTTCTACATAAATTGTGACATCGCTTGAGTGAGAGGGAGACACAACATGTGTGGAGAAGGAAGAGGATGATGGGCGTATAGGCTTCTCTTTTCTTCTCTCTCTCTCTCTCTCTCTCTCTCTCTCTCTCTCTCATCCTCTCTCTCTCTCTCTCTCTCTCTCTCTCTCTCTCTTTCTATTTCTCTCTCTCCTCCTTGGACGTTGGGAGTATAAGTGTGTGAGTGGAGAAGGGATGTACGTACTCTTTTATAAAGGGTTTCTCAAATGGGTTTCTCATCCCACTTGAATTGGGTTTCTCCAATTTATCTTTTCTAACGATCTTTCTTTAAATTTAATTCGTTCATAATGTCGCGTACGTCAAATATGGTTGGTGTACATGATTTTCTTAGTGATTCGAAATTTAAATTGGCCTATCTTGAAAATTCTCCTAACAGGTACCAAAAAGAACTTAATCTCAATTAATAGTCTACGCTTAATGATCAGGGCCTAATTTTGGAGAAAATTTGTAGTTAGAATATGTAGTTAGTGAACCTCCCGTACTAAAGGAGAAGATGCAGGTTCAACTAGTGCTCGAGTTGTTGTCGAACCAAGTACCTGATCCTCTAAATCAGGATAGGCCATCATCATCTCTGACTAATCCACTTGAGATAATATCGGATGGGCTACGCGATATGCAAATGGGGATTCAACATATTGCAGAGTAATCAAGAGCTCAGGCCAAGTAGTCTCGAATTCAGGCTGAAACTTTCAATAGGTAGATGGCCAGTCAGATTGATAGGTTAAATTGGATGGTGGTTATTTTTGCTAAAAGAGCACCTGTCATGCCTCACAAATTGTGCCTCCACCAACTGTGCCTCAACAAACTTTTGAGACTAGTTCTGTCGGAAACATGGTGTTGATACCGCCGGCACCGTCAATGCTTATTCCACAATGGAACACACATCTTGCTCCATTAAAGGATATGTGGAATGTTCTTCCACCTACAGAGTTCGGACAATTCAACTGAGAAAACATGAATTGCATTTCTGAGGTCAGAAATTAGGGAATGCCCAAGGGGCAACATATTCCTAAGAATATTTCTTACAATGGGGAACAATACCCGATAGGTCTTAAGCCACCTCCTACGACTGAACCTCAACATCTAAATCACAAACAATTTTGCCATTTAGATCGCGCCCAAGTTTTACAACTGGTCCAAGAGGTGGCAAGCCAAGTTCTTAGCCGTACTACTACCCTAGTCTACCATAAGCCTTATCCAGAATGGATTGACTAATAGTCTCCATTGCCACGATCGAATTTAATCTTTTTTTCGATCAAGATGGTTGACTTTAATGTTTCTCGACTAAGATGGTTGAAATTGATGTTTTTGTCCAGTGGAGAAATCGCATTTATTGTGTTGACGATGAGTTATCGTCGCTTTCACCTTTTTGCCCAAAGACGAAGCGAGGGGGGGGGGGGGGCAAGGTTGTACCCTATTTTTGACCATTCATAAAATATTCAATTACAAAAGGATAGTATTGTTGCATGGGAAATATATAACATGTGAAAGATCTTTACAAATATTTGGAGTGCTTTATATGGAAGTACGGCTAGCACTGAGCTGAATAATACATGTCAGCTAATGACAAGTCGCGGCCAATAAGTCCAAGAGGCGGAAAGCAGTCAAGTGGAAAAGAACGATTAGAGGGACAAATGTCAAGAGGAAAAGGAAGGATCTGGAAGACCGATATGGTAATGATTCAAATGTCATAACCGACGAAGTAAAGAAGAGAAACGCCTTAAGAGAAGCCACAGTAGAGATCTATAAATAACAGAAGAATTCAACAAAGCAAGGCATCTCGTGCAAATCCAACGAACCAATCAAATTTATCTTATTGAATTTATCTTTCCTTATCATAGCTAAGCTTTATCCTAGGAGTAGTAATAATCTTTAGATCTAATCCAACTCTAGGCTTTTGCACTGCACTTTTCCCAGTATCAATATAATAACTTCATCTTTTAGAAAGGTATCTTACTATTGCTCCTTGTGATCAACTATAAGAATTTTCTTTCTGTATGACTGTTTCTATTTATAAAAGTCCTTTTTTTATGGAAGGTAAGGTGAAACTTATTTTTAGAGGAAGAACCCCACCCTCCGAAAATTGCATGATTATCCTATAATTATCTTACAAGTGGCTAAATAGGTGACGGATCTTCTCAGGTCTCAGTCATATACGATTGCATTCGATGTATCTACTTATCTTGACACTTGGGGTCAAGTTGTTTGGTTTGAATCGAGCCGTACAACCGGTTCTGACATAGCCGCACACTTCCCATGTGACCAAACAAGCCGAGTGCCAACAATGGTGACTTCAAATCATGTGTTATCTTATCTGAGTCCATACCACACCCAATTGTACCCCCAAACAATAACATTCAATAGAGAGAAGCCAAAATGTAAGGCTGCTTGTAGGAGCATTCACAGCTATAACATGGAAGACCAAATTGTAGCCATTTGCGTAAAAGCACTTTCAAATGATTTTTTTTTTACAAAATGTATGCACTCCTCGATGTTGGAATAGTTTAAATTAAGGAGCATATTAAATTTTATTCAAACGGTCCATTGCTTAGACAGTCCACTAGAAGATTGATATAGAGCGGGTCGCAGACACTTTCATGGCAAAGATAGACCAAATAAGGCCCGATCGGAGGTGGAAATGATCTGGACTGCAGAACAGTAAAAGAGTCATATCTCGCAAATCGGGATGAGTTTTTTGACATATCATGTAAGGCCCGTATCCTATTCCGTACCATTCCTTAGACTCCCGCGATCCTCGTCGAATTCCGGCAACCCACCACCTATAATTGGTATTTGCGCGTGACCCTAAGTCACATCCCATAGATCTGAGTCGACTCGACTTGAGACTTGTACTATTATGACTGCGTCGTCTCCACAGTTCCAACGCTGCGTCTTGTGCACCGATGCGATACCCAGGACAGGAGTTGTGGGCCCACATTTATTTCGAGAAAAATGCCCCACATTGCGAATCCCAAGAGAATCTCTACCCAATTCATCACATCAATCAATCAGTCACAGGTCAAGTACATCCCATCACAACCCATACCTAACCCATCCCTCTCTTACCAACAAGGCATGACACCCATCCCTCTCTCATCCAAAAGTCAACACACACCCATCCCTCTCTTCACACACCCATCCCTCTCTCCTTACATCTCCTCTCTCTCTCTCTCTCTCTCTCATTTTCTCCACCACTTTCTAAGCACCAAAGAGAGTGGATGTCCAAGCTTCCAAGAGAGCCAAGTGTGGCCCACTTCCTACTCCCTCATCTCTCATCTCCACCCTTCAATCTTTATCATCCTCCATCAAAGTCGAAGCTAAGGAGCTAAGGAAGCCATAAAACCAAGAAAAAGTCAATCGGTGGGGTTTTTTATAGGATTAGATTTGTATTTTGATGATGGGCCAAGTGGGGCATGCCGATTGATGGTATGAATCTCACTTTGGACCCTAGGTGTGGCCGATGGCCCACCACGATTTATATGATCACCCCATGATGGGGCCATTCTCCATGAACCCCATCATGATGTTTATTTCTCTCATTTATGGAAAGGTCATCTAGACCGTACATCTCTTGGTGGGAAGGGATCTCCATAGTTGATTTTTATAATTTAGGGCCCATATGATTTGGGACCCATTTTGATGTATGTATTGTATTTACATGGCCCACTTAGGGAGGGCTCATAGTGGCGGAGTCCCTCCCCTCCATCTCACGTCTCTCTCTCTCTCTCTCTCTCTCTCTCTCTCTCTCTCTCTCTCTCTCTCTCTCTCTCTTTCTCTCCTTCTCTCTCCCCTTTTCGTGTATGATGGCCCTCCTCGATGTATAATCCACACTGTCCAACCAAGTGGACCAAACAGGGGCCCACAATGCAGCCACCTTGTTGTTGGTCTGGGCAGACCCTGTCTGAAGGGAATCACATATATCAGCTTGATGCAAAGTAGTGGGCCCATGTGTGCATGGACCCCACCTAATGCATGTGTCATCCACACGTCCGTCCAGCAGGCAGGGCCAGCCTTGCTGCTGGACTGATTGTCCACCGGGCAGGCCCACCTGCCTGAACAGCCTGGATGAAGGGACACCATAAATATCAACTTTATCTTAAAACTAGTGGGCCACCACGTGGCCCCACCTTGATGATATGCATTATATATTCAGTCCGTCCAGCAGCAGAGGCTGCTAGACTGTGTGAAGGGAAAACACATCTATTTAAAAAATACAAATAATAATAATAATAAATAATAATAATAGTATATAATATTATATGTGGTGGGCCCCACATGGGACCCACCTGATGTAAAAGCGGATTGGCTGGAGTACCTTACCCCATCTATAAAGCTATTATTTTGACATCAGCAAAGTTATGTGGGTCTGATCATGAGGTATGTGTTATATCCATACCGTTCGTCCATTTTTCCTGAGAGTGGGACCCACCCCACACGTGTTGTACGTGTGGAGGTGGGGCCCACATTGATGTACGTATTCTGTATCCCCACCGTCTAATCTGCTGGACGGTGGGATTCCACCATGATGTATGGGTTTTATTAGTCGTCCGTCCATTCAGCTGGACATGGGACGTGGGACCCACCCCACACGTGTTGCACGTGTGAGGGGGGGGGGGTTGGGCCCACCTTGAGGTATACGTTGTATACACACCGTCCCTCCATGGGACCCTTATGATGTATGTATTTTACATCCACACCGTCTAGAGGACGGTGGGACCCACCTCACACGTATGTGTGCTCTCTACACGTGGAACGTGGGGGCCACGTGATGTACGTATTTTATATTCACACCGTCCAGTTGTTTGGACGGTGGGAACCACCAGGATGTACATGTTTAATCCAAGCCGTCCAACGGTTGTGGACCCCACATGATGTACGTGTTTTATCCCCACTGCCCATCTGATCAAATGGTGGGCCACGCATGTGTGGACCCACCTGATGTATTTTGTCCACGCTATCCAGTGGGTAAGGCCCACTTGCTGCGCGTACATGACGACCATGCAATGCGGCCCATGTATGAGGCCCATTGTGATGTATATGAGGCCCATGAGATGTGGCCCAATGCGATGTATTTCAGGCCCATGAGATGTGGCCCAATACGATGTATTTCAGGTCCATGAGATGTGGCCCATTGTGATGCATATGCGGCCCGAGTATGGGGCCCACTGTGATGCACATGTGGCACATATATGAGGCCCGATGTGATGTATTTGCAGCCCGTTTATACGGCCCATTGTGATGCACATATGGCATGTATATGGGGCCCATTGTGATGTATTTGTGACCCGTGTATGGGGCCCATTGTGATGCACATACGACACGTATATGGGGCCCATTGTGACGTATTTAAGGCCCATGGGCTGTGGCCCATTGTGATGTATTTCAGGCCCATGTGATGAGGCCCAACGTGATGTATTTGAGGTCCAATTGTGATGTGTAAAGCCCACCATGATGTATGTGTTATCTTCACACCATTCATCCATTTCTCTAAGGTCATGGGCCCCATTGCCTTGAGAGGCCCACCCTGATTTATGGATTATATGCCCACCATGGGGCTGTCTTATGAAGCCTATCATGATGTATATGTTACATACATGATGTCCATCCATTTCCCCGATTCATATTAGGGTCGTGGGCCCCATAGAGAGTTAGATTCAAATCCCAAGTGGACCACACACTAGGAGACAATAGTGGTTAAATGTCCACCGTTGAAATCCTCTTTAGGTCCCGTTGTTAAGCCCATTACCTTGGAAGCGATAATGGTTAAATGTCCAAGTTGTAATCTCCCTAAAGCCCATTGTTAGGCCCATTCTCATCTCCTCTTATTGGGCTTACCCCTAACCGTTAGGCCCCCATTGATGATTATATTACCCACCTTCCCTTATTAGGCTATCTCAAACCTTTGGGCCCTCATTGATGATACCCATCTCACCCCACCAAGCAAACCAAAACTTTGCCCCCCCCCCCCCCCCCCTCTATTAATGCTAGTGATACCCACCTTTCCCTTGATTAGGTTATTCCAATCCGTTGGGGCCCCATTTGATGATGGTACTTTCCACCATACCTTATAGGATTATCTAAACCTTGAAGCCCACCTTGTGTTCACACCAGGCCTTCTATAGGAAGTGTGGCCCATTTAGATACTTGTGCTTGCCCAAGTTTAGTGACCATACCCAAGGTCCACTTAGGTGTTGGGCGGGCTACCCAATCTGCTGGGAAGGACACATAGTCTTAAATGTATGGACCCCGCCAAGCCACCTTGTGTACGTATCAGGCTCCCCGTAGGAAAGCCTAACTTATTACATGATAGAGAGGGTGAGGAAACCCACTTGTTGTACATAGATTCACCCTCTTAACTCACCTTGTGGTACACCCACTTGACTCGCCCCATGAGACATGTCTTATCCTTGTATCCAGTTGTTAGGACCTCGGTGTCACGTAAATATCATCCACACCGTCCATTTACTTTTTGGGACAATTGTGAGGCCTATCCTTGACGTTAATACACCATCACCTCTTGCCATAGATGGAAGAATATGTGGTACCAAATTTAGTAATCCACTGTGTAGAGTCTATCTCGACGTATGGGTTAGATCCGCCATCCTTCCAGTGGACCCCGTCTTGGGATATATGATACATTAATACTTAGGAGGCTAATGTTATTCTAACATAGGACTCCTATTGTCACGCCCCAAACTTGAAAACCGGGCTCACAGAATTCCCGATTACCGAATCCGGTGCCAACAGCCTCCGCAGTACCCCATTCTCGACTCCTAGCGCCCATATGCTAGATTCCGATCCTAGAATTCTACAAAGAGGATTTTCCAACGTATATTTATCTCGTTATAAGCATAACCACAAATTTACCCAAATCACAAAGGCAACATCATCATCAGATATCCACTAATATAAACATTTGAATACAGTGCTAAAAGGGAAATACATATATCGAAATTCAAAGCTCCAGAAGACAACTGCACACTCCAAGCTCAACGCTGCTACGACCTAACGCCACCTGCATGCATCTATCGTACATAAGCTTATAGAAAGCTTAGAGGGTGGTGAAAGTGTGTGTAAGTGTCAAGTATGCAATATCAGAGCAAAACGAAAATATGCTGGTAAGTCCATAAATACCATCAATCTTATTCAAGCTATGTAATACAGGAGCATAATAAACCAAATGTTATGTGTTGAGGATACAATATAATATGTGGTGCGAATGAAATGACTAAGCTGGAGTGTGAATTCGAGATGATAGTACGTAGTATCGCAGGCTATGGGGTCCATCACAAGGGACTTCTATCCAAACCAGTCTCATACCTAAATTTGGATAGTCAGACTTAATGTGGTAAACTCCTGATCTCAGGTTAGTTGCGCGCCCCAACCGAAATCCTGGCCATTACGAAGGTACACATAACAATTAGTTGCACACCACCAGCCTGAGTGGATAGTGAATGAATGAATGAATGAGTATGCAACTCCTGCTTAATAAGTCCACATATTAGTACCGTACATCTCTAGGGTCATCACTGGGGTCTAGTACACTCTACGCCAGCTTACCGACCCTATCCGAGCGCACAACTGGGTAAGTGGAAGAGACCTCATTATCCACCTGCCAATATCAGGCCCGGCTCGTCGATAGCGGACCCATTCCTCAAGCTGGTCAAACTCAACTTAGAAATTGCCCCCCTCACTCAGGCGGATAACGTCACACCCCCTCCCAACCGACTACGACACATTAGGAGACGCGACCTACTGGTATACGGCCCTCATGCGCTCATATATATCCAGTCGGTCTAGATGTTGGGGCATCTCCTGGCCACGGAGGTTTAGGGATTTTCACTCAGAGATATTTATGACACCCGTATGGTAGAACCAAACATTTTTGGTGTCCCATCTGTCCATCCACACATGCCTGTGGAGGCCATGACCCTGATGTCGTTAGGGCGTACAGTAGTCATATCACAAAATACGAGATGCATAAGTCATATCATACAGTCATGCAGCAATCCTGAGCGTACCGTGTGCTCATGTGGTCAACTCCTCCTATCAGGGAGTCCCATGAACAACCTACCCTATGACATATGCAATAGTCCACATCTCATAACAAACATGCAGATGATGCTTATAGGCATGTATCATGATGTTACGTTGTCACATTCTCATAATCGGTATCGATAGCCGACACCAATAATCAACATCTATAATCGGCCTCAATAATTGGCATCGATAATCAGCCTATATGCAAGGCGAGGTCTATAGATGAATAGTCAATCTAAACTAAAATATAAAGATCGGCCCTCGGCGGTGGATATGCTAATCCAGTAGCACGGAGCCATCCGTATATGGCGATGATGGACCATGCAACATCAATGGGGCCCAATGATTTAGGTTAACCCACTTAGAGAATGATGAGAATGGGCCTAATAAGGCCTAAGGGAAGGTCACAATGTGGACATTTAACCATCATTGCCCATCAATGTGGACATTTAACCAACATTACTCATAAGAAGTGGCCAACATAGAGCCTAACGCATAGTGGGCCCATGGCCTCGCACAAGGTGTAAGCCCCATATCTTAGACCGTACCATTCCATAGGCTTCCGCGATTCCCGGTCGAATTCCGGGAACCCGCGATCTGTTAGCGGCGTTTGCGCATGATCCCAAGCCGAGTCCTGCATATCTGAGTTAACTCGACCCGAGACGTATACCAGTGCGACTGCGCCGTCGCCGCGATTCCGATGTCGCGACTCGCGTGCCGACCCGATACCCAGGCCAGGAGATGTGGGCCAGCGTTCAATTCGAGGAAAACACCGCGCGTTGCAAATCCCAAGAGAATCTATCAAATCCATCACATCAATCACTTCACTTGTCAAAAGTACACTCCCATCACTCACCATTACTCACACCCATCCCAAGTACAACCACCATCCACCATCCCCAAAAGTCAACCTTTTCTTACAACAAAGTACCTACTCACATCACTCACCATTACTCCTCTCTCCCATCATCTCTTCTCTCTCATTCTCTCTCTCATTTTCCTCTCCAAGCAACCCACGTCCATAGCTCTCCATGGGAGGAGCTTTGTGTGGCCACTCTCTACCATCCAATCCAATCCCTCAAAGCCGATCTTAGCCGTTGAATCTCAACCATTGGAGCCTTAAAATGCGTTGGTGGAAGAAGAAATCCAAGAAGATCAAAGGTGGGTGCCTCTTTCTCCCTCTCTCTCTTCTTCCTTTATTTTGTGGCCCACTCAATGAGTGATGCGACTTCCAACCGTCCATCAAACGGACCCCATGGCCGTCCAAGCCATGTGGGCCCTACCTTCTTAGTGATGGGAAAACACAAATATCAAATTGATCTTAAATCAAGTGGGCCACGTCTGTGTGGGACCCACCTTGATGAAATGGTACACACAACCGTCCAGCGTCCAGTGACGCTGGAGGTGTTTCCAGTTAAGTGTGAATTGTCGTTGGGGTGTACTAACAAGTTGAGCTTGGAGTGGGCCACACTTATAGGCCCCACCTTTATGTATGTAATTAATCCAAGCCATCCATACTTTTCCTCAGATGATTTTAGGCGTTGAGATAAAAAATGAATCCAATCCAACTATCTAGCAGGCCATACCATAAGAAATAATATTTCCCACCATTAAAACCCACCTGATGATTCTACACACCGAAAGATGCCCAATATTAGGCTTGTTGTAGTCGGTTTTGAGCCATGAGAGGCAATGGCTGGATCAGATTCTTCGGATGTGGCCCCCACCTAGTAAAATCCATTGAAAAAAAAAAAGAAAAAAAAAAGAAAAAAAAAGAACGTGAGGCAGCAGCACCTGCTGCTGCCGCTGACCAAAGACGCAGCAGCGTCTGCGTGGGCGCTGGGTGGGCAGAGACCCACGGCCCCAGCTGTGGGCCCCACCGTGATGCATGTGAAGCATCCACACCGTGTATTAATGGGTTCCCTTTAATCAGAGGGTCATCCCAAAAATCATCCATTCACGGCACTTAGGTGGCCCACACCATCTTAAATCATGTAAGGACATGTTTAACATATAAAAACCCTTGTTGTGAGGGCCACCGTGATTTTGGGTCTTATCCACACCGTCCAGATGCTGGACTGTGGGACCCACCGTTGATATGTCTTCCCACACGTGTGGACTTTCATTGAGATAGCCACACGTTGATGTCTTTTATTTTTTTGCTGTCTATCGGGCCACTGCAGAAATCAGTAGAGGTTTGACGTCCCCATTGAATCTTTTTTTTTTTGACCACAGAAGTTTTGGACCCATATGGAATGTGTTTCCTGTTAACTCAGGTATTTGTGACCTTGTGATCAGATTAGATGGAAGATAAACATTATGGCGGGCCCCACATGGGACCCACGTGTGAAAGGATTGGTTGGTGTACGTGAACACCAGCTAATATAGCTGTTGTATTGGTGATCAGAGGGTCTGATCATGTTGTATTTAGGCCATTCTTGTGGGTCCACCTTGATCTTTATGGTCTATCTAGACCGTCCGTGCATGGCCCCACTTGATGTACATGTTCTTCCAAGCCGTCCACGTGGGACCCACCTTTAAAGCACATGTAGATCAGCACCGTCTAGAGGGTCTAGGCGGTGCCATGGGACGCTATCACACACCACTCTCCCACCCATATACACAGTATATATGATATATCATTATATATATTTATATGTATATTTATAAAAGATATTGGTGGCCACTTCCACGTAGGATCCACCTAACCCATGTGAACTGCACCGTCCAGATGGGTCTGGACGGTGGTGTAATGTATTTTTACATAATATATATTATATTAATATTATACAATATATTATATTGTATTAAAATAAATGTTGTGTGGGCCACTCCCACGTGGGACCCACTTGTTTAGATGATGATGAGATGGTTTTGACGTTGGTAAGGTCCCTACGACCCACTGCTGTAAAGGTCCTATCCACGCCGTCCATTCACCATCTGGACGGGCGTAGCCCACCATGATATATGTTTGTATCCATGCCGTCCATTATCATCTGGACGGGTGAAGTCCACCGTAGGTGATGTATATTGTATCCCACGCCGTCCGTCCATCTGGCGGCTCATCTTTGCTAAAGATAAAAAAAAATGAAGCAGATTCAGTCCTCTGGTGGGCCACATACATGGAACCCACCTCTGATGTTTATATTACATCCATACCGTCCATCTAGTTGGCCACCTCACCACACGGCTTGAGACTAAAAATAAGATAGATCTAGTATCAAGTAGACCACACTGACAAAACACGGAATTGGATGTCTACCATTGAAACCCTTTTGGGTTATAGAAGTTTCGAACCAATATGATATTTGTTTTTCCTCACTTTCAGGTCTTTGTGACCTTATGAACCGTATGGATGGAAAATAAATGCGACGGTGGGCCCTCTAAATTTTAACATGGGAATTATTATCACTACGGTTAAGTGCGGTATTGTTCAAATGATCCTTTGGATATGATTTATTTTTCTCTAAAATGGTCTCTAACTATGGACGAACGATGCAATTGATCCAGCCCAACTGATTTGGCCCATTAGTGCGGCCCATTGGTACAGCCTACTTGTTATATATTAGAGTCATTAGTGCAGCCCATTGGTGCGCCCCAATGATGCGACCCACTGAGATGTGTATGTTATCCAGGCCGTTCTTTGGCTGGACCCGCTGGTAGGCCCAGTTGTGATGAGAAGGCCCACTTGCTGCATGTGCAAGGCCACCTGTGATGTATATTTGAGGCCCACCTACTGTGTATTTCCGACCCATTTGGTTGAGGCCCAACGAGATGTATATATGGCCCCGTTACATTGTGTATGAATCCTTTGTATGAGCCACTCCTTGGGAGCAATTTGGTTGAATGTCCACATTGATGGGCAATGATGGTTGGACGTCCACATTGTGACTTTCCCTTAGGCCTTGTTCGGTGCGATTGCCGTGACCGATTTGTTAATTCTGATTACCTTGACCGATTGCCGATTTCGATTGACGCGACCGATTTACCGATTCCGACTATTGATCGGTGCGATTGTCGTGACCCATTTGCTGATTCTGATTATCTTGACCGATTGTCGATTCCGATTGATGTGACCGAGTTACCGATTCCGACTATCGATCGGTGCGATTGTCGTGACCGATTGTCGATTCTGATTGACGTGATCGATTTGCCGATTCCGATTATCGATCGATTTCGTGTATCAAGGCCAATTCCGATGATTTCAATTTGTCGAGGCCGATTGTATATGCCGATTCTGATTGTTGAGGCTAAGTATCGAGGCCGATTCTGATCTGTCGAAAACCGAGTATCAAGGTCGATTCCGATTGTCGAGGCCGATTATCGATGTCGATGTCGATCGTCGATTCTGATTCCGATTGTCGAGGCCGCGTATCGAGGCCGATTCTGAGTGTCAATTCGATTGTTGAGGCCGAGGCCGATTGTCGAGACCTATATGATGTATATGCGACCCATAGTTGGGGCCCACTGTGATGTATTCGTGGCCTATGGGCAAGGCCCATTGTGATATGTATTAGGCCCATGATGCATGGCCCATTTGATGTATTCGAGACCCATGTGTAGGGCCTACATGTCATGTATTTAAAGCCCATGAACAGGGCCCACCCGTTGTGTATATATGACCCTTAAGTAAGGCCCAATGTGTTATATATTAGGCCCTTGTGTGAGGTCATGGGCCCATTGTATGTTTGGCTTTGTGTGAGCCATTTCTTGGGGGCAATGTTGGTTAAATGTCCACATTGTCGAGGCCGATTGTTGATACCGGTTATGATACCGATTGATGATATGAGTATGACTGCATAGCATCATGATACATGCCCATACGCATCATCTGCATGTTTGTTATGAGGTGTGGTTGACCATTGCATATGACATTGGGCAGATTGTTATGAGACTTCCTGATAGGCAGAGGTTATCTCACTTGAGCGCACGGTATGCGCATGATTGATGCATGATTGGATTGTATGACTCATGCATCTTACATTGTGTGCCCTAGTGACATCAGGGCCGTAGCCTCCACAGGCATATCGTGGATGGCCAGACGGGACACCGGAAATCTGTTCTACACATGGGTGCTATAGATATCCCTGGGTGAAAGTCCCTAAACCCTCTTGGTTCCAGAGGTTGCTCCAACGTCTAGACCGAGTGGATGCATGAGCGCATGAGGGCCATGTACCGTTAGGCCGCGTCTCCCACTGTGTCGTGGTCGGTTGGAAGGGGTACGGCCTTACCTGCCCGAGAGGAGGGGGCAATGCTAGGCTGAGTCTGACCAGCTCGAGGAATGGGTCCGCTATCGACGAGCCGGGCCCGATATTGGCAGGCGGATAGTGAGGTCTCTTCCACTCACCTTGTTGCGCGCGATGGGGCTGCAATCTGGTTTGGAGTGTAATAGACCCCCGGTGATTTCCCAGAGAGGAACCGTACTGATATGTGGACTTATTGAGTAGGAGTTACATATTCACGCATTCATTTCATTCACTATCCACTCGGGTTGGTGGTGCGCAACTAATTGTGTTGTGTACCTTCGCATGGCCAGGATTTCGGTTGGGGCGCGCGACTAACCTGAGATCAGGAGTTTACCACGTTGAGTCTGACTATCCAAATTTAGGTATGGGACTGGTTTGGATAGAAGTCCTTTGTGGTGGACCCCGTAGCCAGCGATACTACGTACTATCATCCCGACTTCACTCCAGCTTGGTCATTTCATTTGCACCGCATATTACATTGCATGTGCAGTACTTATCATTTTTGGTTGTCATGTTTCTACATTGATATGGTCGTTAGTACTCATACCTTACATCGCATAGCCTTGGTACGGCTGATCGCACTCATAGACTTATCAGTATATTTTCGCTTATTTCGATATTGTATGATTTAGAACATCGTATCTTTGGTATCTAATCTTGACTCATTTCGACTCCTCATTTGCATAACTGATTTACATTGTATACCCTGATATTGTATGACTTATGGGCTTGTCAGTATTTTCGCTTACTCTGATTACTCTGATTACTCTGATATTGCTTACATGGCACTTACCTCCTTGTGCCACACTTTCTCACCACACCACTTTCTCCTAAGCTTATGACACGTTCTGAATGACTGCGTAGATCAGGTAACGATAGGTATGAAGCGTTAGCTTGGAGCTGTGGCAGTGACTTCTGCGAGTTCTGTAGTTTTCTGTTACTTTCATTATACTGTATTTTCCTTTCATACGCATTGTACTTAAAGTTTTTGATATAGTGGATATGTGGTGATGTTGTTTTGTGACTTGGTTATGCTCCAGTACAAACAAAACTCACACTGCAAATCCTCCTTGTAGGATCCAGATCAAAATCTGGCGTATGTTGAGGATCCGAGAATGGGGTACTACGGAGGCTGTCGACTCCGATTCGGATCGGGAATTTTGTGAGCCCGTTTTCCGAGTTTGGGGCGTGACACAAGGGCCTAATATACATTACCATGGGCCTCACTCAAGGGCCACATATACATCACATTGGGCCTCAACATATGGGCCTCATATATATCACATCGGGCCTCACACATGAGCCACGTATACATCGCATCGGCCTTATCATATGAGCCTCTCATTCATCACATCGGGTCTCATCCAAGGCCACAAATACATCACAATGGGCCTCAAACGTGGGCCGCATTATATCAAGTGGACCGCATTGCATGGGCCTCATATACATCAAGTGGGTCGCGTCGCATGGGCCTCATATACATCACAATGGGCCGCATCTCATGGGCTTCATATACAACACATCGGGCCTTATATACAACACATCGGGCCTCACTCGTGGGCCGCATGTACATCACAATGGGCCTCATCACATGGGTCATAAATACATCACATTGGGCCTCATTAGATGGGCCTCATCATATTTATAGTAGGCCTGATGGGGTAGCCCATGGCCCAACAAAACAGATGGGTAGCATGAATATACATCAAGGTGGCCCTACACATATAACAGGTGGGCCTGCACCTCCAAATGGGCCTCATGAGGCAACCCATGGTCCAACCAAACTAGATGGGCAGCAATGCACATACATCAAAGTGGCCCTGCACAATGGGCCTTATCTAGATGGCCTGGACACACAATACACATCGTGGTGGATCTCACAGTCCTACGTGGACAGTGTGGATACAACACTTACATTATGGCAGGGTCCACGTCTAGCAATGGACTTGACGATGTGGATGAAACACTATAACACGGGGTCCCACGTCCTATGAACGGTGAGGATGAAACTCATGCACCAGGGTGTCCCACGTCCTCAGATGGACGATGCGGACATAATACATATACATCACAGTGGATCCCACCATCCTTGCACTGGACAGTGGAGATGCCACACGTGTGTGTCAGGTGGGAGCCCACCGTCCAGATGCTGGACGGTGTGGATGAAAGACACACATCACAAGTGGGTCCCATACCCAGATGGACGGTGGATAAAACTCATATCAGGGTGGGATTTCTACGTACACGTGGTGGGTCCCACTAGAAATTTAGATCTATCTCATTGTCTTCTTAATGTCGTAAAACGATATCTATAAATGGCTAGACGATATGGATACAACACATGCGCAAGGTGGGCCCCACCCCACACGTGCAACACATGTGGGTGGGTCTCACGTCCAGTCACAGACGGCTTGGATATAAAACATATCTCATGATTAGACCTGCAGAACTTGTTAACGTTAATACAGTAGCTATATAGCTGTGTAAGGACACCAGCCAATCTGCCAGCATGGTGGGTCCCACGTGGGGCCCACCATAACGTTAATTTTCCATCCCATCTGTTCATAAGGTCACAAAGACCTGAAATTAAGAGGAAAAACAAATTTCATTTTGATCGAAAAATTTTGTGAAACCAAAAAGTGTTTCAATGGTAGACGTTCAATCCCCCACTACTCTTGTAGTGTGGACCACCTGAGTTCCGTGTACGGCTGATTTTTGGGGTGACCCACTGATTAAAGGGGACCTATCAAATGCACGGCGTAGATGTCCGACATACATCACGGTGGGACCAGTGGTGGGGCCCAAGGTCCTTGCCTATCCAAGCAGCAGGACGCTGCTTGCTGCAACATTCTCTGGACGCTGGCAGCAATCAGCGTCCAACCTTATTATTATTGTTGTTGTTTATTCATGGATTTTCATAGGTGGGGCCCACATCAGGATGATCCAGTCCGCCTGCTGGGTTCTCCGGTTCATGATCGGTCCAATGAGTCCGATATACAATACCTTTTGGTATATGGAAACATCACAGCGGGCCCTAATAGTCTATATCACCAAAACCGTTGTTTTCTACAATGCAGCCCACTAGAGATTCGGTTGGGCTTTATTATTCTGCTCAATGCCTAAAATGAGCTGGGAAAATGGATGGACAGTGTAGATATAACATACATCAAGGTGGGGTCCACGTGAGTGTGTCCCACCATATTTGAATTAAACTAATATTTATGTTTTCCCTTCAAAGCACAGGCCCACACTGGGTAGCACGTGGGCCCTGTTGCTGGATGCATGGATTAAACGCATACATCCAAGTGGGGTCCATGTATGTGGCCCACTAAGCTTGGGATCAAGCTAATATTTCTGTTTCTCCCTTCATTTGGGCCTGCTGGATAGCAGGGGCATCCCCTCTGGGTGGACAACAAGGGTGTCCACCAGATGGACAGCAGGGGCGTCCACTAGTTTGGACAGCGTGGATTAAATCTAGCACCAAGGGGGGCCATCAACAGGGGGAAGAGAGAGAGAGAGAGAGAGAGAGAGAGAGAGAGAGAGAGTGAATGAGTGAGTGAAATAGAGAGACATGTGAAGGGGAGGGACCCCACCACTATGGGCCCTCCCTACACTCAATACAAAGCATACATCAAGTGGGTCCCACCATAAGTGGGCCCATAAATAGAAATCAATGGAGGAAATTTCAAGATCACCCACCGATTTCCACTTTTTGCTCCATGGACTCCTTAGCTCCTAGGCTTCAACTTTGATGGAAGATGATGGAGATTGAATGGCTAGGATGAGAGATGAGAGGGGTAGGAAGTGGGCCACACCTAGCTTTTCCATGGGAAGCTTGGACGTCCTCTCCTTGAGAGTTGCTTGGGAGATGGACTTGAGAGAGAGAGACACAGACAGAGACAACGAGAGAGGTGATGTAAGAGTGAGTGATGGGTGATGGGTGAGTGTAAGAAAGGGACGGGAGGAGAGAGAGAGAGTTGACTTTGGGAATGGGAGAGGGATGGGTTGTGTATTTGTTGTACTTGACTTAAGATTGATTAATTGATTTGATGTTTGGTAGAGATTCTCTTGGGTTTTGCAAGGCGCAGCATTTTCCTCGAAATAAAGGCAGGCCCACAACTCCTGACCTGGGTATCGCATCAGCCCGCGAGACGCGGTGTTGGAACCGCGGCGATGGCACGGTCGCAATGATATAAGTCTCTATTATTTGTGTTTTCCCTTCATCCATGTCTGTGTGATCTTATGAATAGGTTGGATGACAAATAAACATCACTATGGGCCCTACCAAGGTTTTAACGGTGGAAGTCATTATTCCCCCTATTTCCTGTGGTGTGGCCACTTAAGCTTTGGGCATGCTTCAATTTTCGGCTCAACCACTAAAATGAGCTGGAAAAATAGATGGACGGCGTGGATAACCCACACACATTCACAGTAGGCCCAGCTGGGTTTACTCAGTATGATAAAAGCATACTGAGTAACTTAGTACACAGATCCATAGCTCAACTGGTAGACTGAGTGGAGATACCTCGTTTCAACACTTGAGGTCTTGGTATCGATCCCTAGTGGGGGTGGCTAACATGGAGTGTGTGTACTGACATGGGTGTGTACTGACATGGGTGTGTACTAACAAGCTAACCCAAAAAAAAAAAAAATAATAAAAAAATAAAATAAAATAACTCAATATGCAGTCCGATTTCGGAGTACATTGGGTCCAGCCTGTCCTCATGCAATATTGTGCATCCCTGATCCTGGGCCTACCTTAATAAAGATCTTATATATCCATTCTCTACGTCTATGTTTTTAGCTAATGATAGGACATGATTTGAAAAATGAAATAGATACATATTTCAGGTGGACCACACCACAGAAATAGTGGTGATTGGCCATTAAAAACTTTTGTGGGCCAAAAGTTTTGGATTAAGCTGAAATTTAGTTTTATTTTTATTTCCTTCATCAAGGTCTTCGTGACCTTATCAATAAGTTGGGTGGAAAAAAATTATGGTGGGCCTCAGGAAATTTTAATGGTAAAAGTTCAATTTTCATTATTTTCTATTTGGTGTGGACCACTTGACATTTATAATTGCTTCGTTTTTGGATAATGTTCTAAAATGAGCTGAAAAAACCAATGGACCGCGTGAATATACAATACATACATGAAGGTGGGCAGCATGGTCAGGGACGAACTGTGTTGCATAAGCAATGGACTACACTTAATCCACTCTATATATTTTTCCTAACATGGCTCTTTTTTTCTTATAAGGAAGCCTGAAGAAGCTTAATGGTGGAAGAGGAATGTCTAACCTTATTTTTATTAGGCCCACCATGATGTCTTGATGTGCATGTGAGATCCACTACGACCATCAGATGTCTGATCTTATTCTACATCTAGAGACAAAATATCAAGCTGACTTTTAATTTAGGTAGGACACACCAATAGAACAATAGAGGGAGATACATCTACCTTTGATTTTTCAGGACGGATGATCATGAGTAAGTGAAATCCATTCCAACCATTAGATAATTAGGCATAGAACTCAAAAATCAGGCCCATACTTGATTTAAGTGTGCCTCATGAAAGGAATTATTTTAAAAGATGAGCTTTTTTTTAACACTATTTCCAATTGTGCATTCCACTTGAGCCATGGATGGAGTTGTTTTTCAGTTCTTAGATCTAACATGGGGTGACACACGTGATGGTCAAGGTAGATTTTACATTAACACCATAGTGGGGCCTACCCAAGTCAGAGATCATTTTCAAAAGACCTCTTAAAAGGCTAATGTGAACAAACGCCCCTCTCTCTCTCTCAGCATTAATTAGCATATAAGAAAATTTTTCTCATTAAATGCCCAGCTAGTTGGACCAAAATGCATGGTCCAACTAGTTGTGTGTGAGCATTTCTCTCTCTCTCTCTCTCTCTCTCTCTCTCTCTCTCTCTCTCTCTCTCTCTCTATATATATATATATATATATATATATATATATAGAGAGAGAGAGAGAGAGAGAGTCTTACTCACCTGCGCACCTACGCACGTGCGCACCTTTGTACACGTGTCATGGGCATCAAATCTGAATGGTCCATGTGATGCAGAATCCCATGAAACCCCAAAGGACAAATTTTCACCCTGCTCTAAAATTATTGTGGGCCATAGAAAAGAGAAATGCAAATTAAGGGAGAAAATTGTTTTCATTTTTCATGGCCCACCAAAGTTTTGGATCAAAGTAAAAATTGGGCCCCGTGGGTTTCATGAGGTGCTACATCATGTGGACTATTCAAATTTTGAAGTCACATCACATATGATGAGCTCTCAAAAAAGTCGCATGAGTTCCGTGCGAACTGGTGCGCAGCTAAGCATTCGGATATATATATATATTATATATATATATATATATATATATATATATATATAGAGGAACGCTCAGTTACGCACCAGTTCGCACGTTATTATGTGTGAACTTTCCTATTAACCGTACGATAAGGTAGACTGTTTGGATAAAGACGCTCTTAGCGCAAGCCTAAAAAAGCGAGTTTCCTTCTCTCGCACGCTCTTCACCCCCTCTCCGAAGGATGCGGCGAAAGCCTTTTACATAAAATTCTTTTGCTAGGATGCTAGGTGGGTCCCACCAATATGTTAATGATAAATCCACGCCGTCCATGCATTTTTTAAAAATAATTTTATGATATGACCCCAAAACTAAGGTAGATCAAATTCTCAAGTGGGCCACACAGTGCTGATTGAACTCTCACCAATAAAAACTTCCTGGGGCTACCAAATTTTTAGATCAAGCTGATATTTGCTTTTTTCCATCATCTAGGTCTGCATGACCTAATGTACAGGTTGGATGTCAAATAAATATCACGATGGGCCCTAAAAAATATTTAACAGTGAGAATCATTATCAGCACTACTTCCTGTGGTGTGGTCCACTTGAGATTGGATCTGCCTCAGTTTTGGGTTTATGCCCTGAAATGATAAGGAAAAATGGATGGACGAGGTAGATTTCTCAAAAACATCATGGTTGGCCCCACCTAGATTTTCAACCAACCTTGCAAATTGTGAGCGCAATTAGGGGGCAGATTTGATTTCACGTGAAAGCCTTTCGCAAGAAGTTCTTACGCAAGGATGCTGGGTGGGGCCCACCACCATATTTTTGGGAAATATACTCCATTCATCCGTTTGTCAAGCTCGTTTTAGGAAAATCGACCAAAAATGAGGTGGATCCAAAATTAAAGTGGGCCACACGAGAGGAAAAATTAGAGAAAGAAATACCTACCGTTGAAACCTTACTGGGCTCCGCCTTGATGTTTATATGCCATCAAAACCGTTTATAAGGTCATTAACACAGGGATGAAGTGAAAATATAGAAACTTTATCCTGAAAAAAAGTTTTTATGATCATAAAAATGTTTTAACGGTTGTCACTGAAACCCTACTGTTTCCTCTCGTGTGGCCCAATCAAGTCTTGGATCCACCTCATTTTTTGCCGCCTATCCTAAAATTAGCTTACAAAACGGATGAACGGAATATATTTTCCAAAAACATGGTGGTGGGCCCCACCCAACATCCTTGCTCACGGAATTCCGGCCAAAGGCTTTCGCATGAAATCCTGAGGTTGACGCGAATTGGATTTTGGCGAAGGTTGAGGAGCCACCGTACCGAGTAAACTTCGTGGGGTCTACCGTGATTTATGTATTTTATCCAGTCTGTCCATCCATTTTATAAGATAATTTTAGGGCGTTAGCTCAAAACCTAAGCATTTCAAAGGCTAAAATCGACCACACCAAAGGAAACAGTGTGAATTGAATTTATACCGTTGAAAAATTCTTGGGGGCCACAGAAGTTTTGGATCAAGATTATATATATAAATATTTTTAACCTTCATCCATGTTTTTTTTTATCCTTTGAACAGTTTGGATGAAAAATAAACATCACTGTGGGGCCTGGAAAGGTTTCAACGGTGGAAATCATTATTTCCACTGTTTCCTGTTGTATGGTCCACTTGAGATTTTTACAAGCTTCAATTTTGGGTTCAACGCCTAAAATTAGATGGAAAGACAGATGGAAGGTGTGGATAAATCACGTAAATTTCAGTGGGCCAACTGAATTTTCTCAGTATGAAAATCCAGTTTCATGGCCGAGCGGGTGCACGGCAGAAACGGAGAAAGATCCGTTAGCGGATCTAACGGAGTAGCATTTAAACCCAGGAACATGTCATTGGTATCTAACCAATGCCGTTTTGCCACATCACTTCAGTAGCGTTTTGGTACGCGGATTTCGGACGCGGATTTCCTGCGAAACCCTTTCGCAGGAAGTTCCTGGGCAAGATTCTGTGTGGGTCCCACTTAGATGTTTGTGAGAAATCCAACCCCTCTATCCATTTTTGAAGTTCATTTTATGAGGTGATATCAAAAATAATGAGGATCCAGAACTCACATGGCCACACGAGAGGAAACAGTAGATATTTAATGATCACCGTTGAAATATCTATATGTCTATAAAAGTTTTTTAACGATATAATTTTTTCATTTTTTCACTTTATCTAAGTGAAAATGACCTTATAAACGGTTTAGATGGCATAGAAATAGCAAGTTGGAGCCTAGGAAGGTTTCAACGGTAGGAATTCCTTTCCCCACTGTTTCATCTCCTATGGCCCACTTGAGTTTTGGATCCTCCTCAATTTTGGTAGCATGCCTTAAAATGAGGTCGAAAAATGGATGGACGTATTTGATTTCTCAGAAACATTGCAGCGGGCCCCACCTAGAATCCTTGCACAGGAACTTCCTACGAAAGGGTTTCGCAGGAAATCCGCGTCCGTGGATTTCATGCTAAAGCCGCGTTTGATTTCAGTAGCGTTTTGGTACGCGTTTTGAGCAAGGATGCTGGGTGGGGCCCACCACCATGTTTTTGGAAAATATATTCCGTTCATCCGTTTTGTAAGCTAATTTTAGGATAGGCGGCAAAAAATGAGGTGGATCCAAGACTTGCCTGGGCCACACGAGAGGAAACAGTAGGGTTTCAGTGAGAACTGTTAAAACATTTTTATGATCATAAAAACTTTTTTTCAGGATAAATTTTCTATATTTTCACTTCATCCCTGTGTTAATGACCTTATAAACGGTTTTGATGGCATATAAACATCAAGGCGGAGCCCAGTAAGGTTTCAACGGTAGGTATTTCTTTCTCTAATTTTTCCTCTCGTGTGGCCCACTTTAATTTTGGATCCACCTCATTTTTGGTCGATTTTCCTAAAACGAGCTTGACAAATGGATGAACGGAGTATATTTCCCAAAAACATGGTGGTGGGCCCCACCCAGCATCCTTGCGTAAGAACTTCTTGCGAAAGGCTTTCACGTGAAATTAAATCTGCCCCCTAATTGCGCTCACAATTTGCAAGGTTGGTTGAAAATCTAGGTGGGGCCAACCATGATGTTTTTGAGAAATCTACCCCGTCCATCCATTTTTCCTTATCATTTCAGGGCATAAACCCAAAACTGAGGCAAATCCAAATCTCAAGTGGACCACACCACAGGAAGCAGTGCTGATAATGATTCTCACTGTTAAATATTTTTTAGGGCCCATCGTGATATTTATTTGACATCCAACCTGTACATTAGGTCATGCAGACCTATATGATGGAAAAAAAGCAAATATCAGCTTGATCTAAAAATTTGGTAGCCCCAGGAAGTTTTTATTGGTGAGAGTTCAATCAGCACTGTGTGGCCCACTTGAGAATTTGATCTACCTTAGTTTTGGGGTCATATCATAAAATTATTTTTAAAAATGCATGGACGGCGTGGATTTATCATTAACATATTGGTGGGACCCACCTAGCATCCTAGCAAAAGAATTTTATGTAAAGGCTTTCGCCGCATCCTTCGGAGAGGGGGTGAAGAGGCGTGCGAGAGAAGGAACTCGCTTTTTTAGGCTTACGCTAAGAGCGCCTTCATCCAAACCGTCTACCTTATCCTAT
This sequence comes from Magnolia officinalis, assembly GCA_021015155.1. Lineage (NCBI taxonomy): Eukaryota > Viridiplantae > Streptophyta > Magnoliopsida > Magnoliales > Magnoliaceae > Magnolia > Magnolia officinalis. The sequence goes on from JAJHSJ010000008.1 coordinate 30,031,328, forward strand.
GGTTAATAGGAAAGTTCGCACATAATGACGTGCGAACTGGTGCGTAGCTGAGCGTTCCTCTCTCTATATATATATATATATATGTGTGTGGGGGGGGGGGGGGGGGGGGGGGGTCCTTACTCTTGTTCTGGTGGTAGACTCTTAGGAGTTTTAACACCTGGTCAAGGGTTTGAGTAAACATAGGTGGTGAAATCCCACTACAGCGCGAGTGTGTGGGGGTGTGTGTGTGTGTGTGAATATATATATATGTGTGTGTGTGTGTGTGTGTGTGTGTGTGTGTCAGCGACAAAGTGGCTTTTCTCTTTATTTTGCAATTTGCCAATAGATCAAGGGAAATTAACTGTATTGACCTTGATGTATGGTCAAATTCCCTAAAGAGATTCAACCTTTCAAATATTCCGTAGGTGGCCTTCTAACACGCCTTCGAAAATTATTCTGACTAAAATGCCCTTGTCCTTGTTTCAGTAGTTGTACGGTTTTTTAGGGAATAAGAAGTTACATCATACTTAATGCCAAGAAAGTGATGTGTACGAAACCCTTTTTTGTCGTAGGCAAGGACCAAACTCATGGGGCCCACATTAATGTATGTGTATAATCCATGTTGCCCATCCTTTTTGCCATGTCATTTTATGGTTTGGGTCCAAATATCAGCCTAATCCAGAGCTCGTGTGGGTCATATAATAGAAAATAATGGTGACAATGGAACCCACTGTTGAAACTTTCTAGGCTCACTGTAATGTTTGTTAGAAATGGACACTGCCTAAGTCAGGCCTTTTTAAGCCCACGGCGAGCTGGCCTATAAGGTGGACGGAACGGATCACCCCATTGTGGGCCTTAGGCTATTATACCAATGGTTATCCTTTCGTTTAGTAGTAAAGGAAGTGAACATGTAACAACCGCGACCCATATAACATGAGAACCACGACCCATATTACATGATAACTACGATACGACCCATGACAACCACGACCCTTACCTCATGACAACCACGACCCTTACCTTATGCAACCATGTGGGTCATGGTTGCATAAGGTAAGGGTCGTGGTTGTCATGAGGTAAGGGTCGTGGTTGTCATGTTATAAGGGTTGTAGTCTTCATTTTATAGGCCTTCGCAAGGACCAACTAGTAGGGCCTACATTGATGTATGCGAATAATCCATGCCGCCCATCCTTTTTGCCGTGTCATTTTAGGTCTAGGTTCCAAATATCAGGCTGATCCAGATCTCATGTGAGCCACATAATAGAAAATAATGGTGACAATGGCACTCATTGTTGATATTTGAACTCATGCGAGCTATGGATCAGGCTGATATTTGGGTCCTAGCCCTAAAATGACACGCAAAAAGGATGGGCGGCATGGATTATTCACATACATCAATGTAGGCCCCACTAGTTGGTCCTTGCCAAGGCATATAAAATGAAGACTACGACCCATATAACATGACAACCACGACCCTTATCACTGACAACCACAACCCTTTCCTCATAAAAACTACGACCCATATAACATGGCAACCATGACCCTTACCCGGGTTGTGGTTGTAATGTGATAAGGGTCGTAGTTGTAATGTGGTAACGGTCGTACTTGTCATGGGTCATGGTTGTCATGTTATATGGGTCGAGGTTGTCATGGGTCCTAGTTGTCATGGGTCGTAGTTACCATGTTATATGGGTCCTGGTTCTCATATTATATGGGTCGTGGTTCTCATGTTAAATGTAGTAAGTGAACATGTAACAACTGCGACTCATATAACATGAGAACCACGACCCATGTAACATGATAACTAGGACCCAAGACGACCACGACCCATATAACATGACAACTACGACCCATGACAACTACGACCCTTACCATATTACAACCACGACCCTTACCGCGTTACAACCACGACTCGGGTATGAGTCGTGGTTGTCATGAGGTAAGGGTCATGGTTGTCATGAGGTAAAGGTTGTGGTTATCATGCTATACGGGTCATAGTTTTCGGTTTATAGGCCTTGGCAAGGACCAACTAGTGGGGATTACATTTATGTATGTGAATAATTCATGACGTCCATTCTTTTTGCCGTGCCATTTTACGTCTAGGTTCCAAATATCAGCTAGATTCAGAGCTCGTGTGGGCCACATAATAAAAAAATAATGGTGACAATAACACCCATTGTTAATATTTGAGCACACACGAGCTCTAGATCAGGCTGATATTTGGGTCCTATCCCTAAAATGACGCACAAAAGGACTGGTGGCATGAATTATTTACATACATCAATGTAGGCCCTACTAGTTGGTCCTTTCCAAGGCCTATAAAATGAAGACTACGACCCATATAGTATGATAACCACGACCCTTACCTCATGACAGCCACGACCCTTTCCTCATGAAAACCACAACCCATATAAGATGGCAACCACGACCCTTTCCTCATGAAAACCACGACCCATATAACATTGCAACCACGACCCATACCCGGGTTGTGGTTGTAATGTTGTAAGGGTCGTGGTTGTAATGGGTCGTGGTTGTCATGTTATATGGGTCGCGGTTGTCATGGGTCCTACTTGTCATGGGTCATAATTATCATGTTATATGGGTCGTGGTTCTCATGCTAAATTTGGTAAGTGAAGGTTTAACAACCGCGACCCATATAACATGAGAACCACGATCCATGATAACTACGACCCATATAACATGACAACCACGACCCCATGACAACTATGACCCTTACCACATTACAACCACGACCCTTACCGCATTATAACCACAACCCAGGTACGGGTCGTGGTTGCCATGATATGTGAGACGTGGTTTTTATGAGGTAAGGGTCGTGGTTGTCATGAGATAAGGGTCGTAGTTGTCATGGATCATCTAGTGGGGCCTACATTGATGTATGTGAATAATTCATGCCGCCCATCATTTTTTGTCGTCTCATTTTAGTGCTAGGACCTAAATATCAGCCTGATCCAGAGCTCGTGGGAGGCTCAAATATCAATAGTGGGTGCCATTGTCACCATTATTTTCTATTATGTGGCCCATACGAGCTCTGGATCAGGCTGATATTTGGAACCTAACCCTAATATGACACGGAAAAAGGATGGGCGGCATGAATTATTCACATACATGAATGTATGCCCTACTAGTTGGTCCCTGCCAAGGCATATCAAAGGAAGACTAAGACCCGTATAGCATGATAACCACGACCCTTACCTCATGAAGACTACGACCCTTACCTAGGTCATGGTTTTAATGCGATAAGGGTCGTGGTTGTAATGTGGGTAAGGGTCGTGGTTGTCATGTTATATGGGTCATGGTTGTCATAGGTTGTAGTTGTCATGGGTCGTTATTATCATGTTATATGGGTCGTGGTTCTCATGTTATATGGGTTGTGATTGTTTCATGTTCACTTCCTTTACTACCAAATGAGAGGATAACCATTGGTACAATAGCCTATGACCCATAATGGGGTGATCCGTTCTATCCACCTTGTCAATCAGCTTGCCGTGGGCCCAAAAGTCATGACATGGGCAATGTCCACTCCTAACAAACATCACAGTGATCTTGAAAAGTTTCAGCAGTGGGTTCCATTGTCACCATTATTTTCTATTATGTGACCCACACGAGCTCTGGTTCAGACTGATATTTGGGCCCTAACTTTAAAATGACACGATAAAAAGGATGGCGGCATAAATTATACACATACATCAATGTAGGCCCCACGAGTTTAGTCTTTGCCCCTGCGCAAAAAAGGGCTCCGCACACATTACTTTCTTGGCATTAAATATGACGTTACTTCTTACTTCCTAAAAAACCGTACAACTACTGAAACAAGGACAATGACATTTTAGTCCGAGTAATTTTTGAAGGCATGTGAGAAGGACACCTACCAAATATTTGGAAGGTTGAATCTCCTTGAGGAATTTGACCATACATCAAGGTCAGTACGGTCAATTTCCCATAGATCAACCCCAATGGGGGTCTGACCGAATCCTGAGCCGGGTTTGCCGACTCTGCAGAGAAGATTTATGAGTGCGGATCCTCTGCCTCCCGGAGGTAGGAACTCCCTGCCTCCAGCGTTTTCATTGGTCAACGTCATTGTAAGTGCCATGTCGTTAATTTTTTTAAATATATTTAAAAAAAGTACATTTAATGAGAACTATAACGGACGTTAAATGAAAGGGGTTTACGCACTGAGTACCTCAATACGGAAAGTATAATGAGTAAAGTCTGTGTAGCCCACCATTATTGTCATTCGGGCATTGTATCAACTCCATCCATCTCTTTTATCATCTAATTTTAGGATTTTACAACAAAAATTAATCATATCCAAAGATCAAGTGGACCACACCACCTGAAACAATGTGAATTAAATTCTACCGTTGAAAAGTTTTTGGGGCCCACGAAAGTTTTATATCAAGATGATATTTGCTTTTTCAAGTCATCCATGCCTTTGTGATCTTATGAACAGTTTGGATGAAAAATAAAAATCATTGGGGGCATAGAAACACTTCAATGGTGAAAATCAATACTTCCACTGTTTCCTTTGGTATGGTCTACTCAAGCTTTTGATATACTTCAGATTTGGTCTCAACTCCTAAAATGATATGAAAAAATGGATGGACGGCGTGGATAAACCACATGAATTCATAGTGGGTCAGTACAATAAGACTCAGGACGCAATCTGATTTCACGTTTTAGACGCAGATTTCCTGTCAAAGCCTTTTGCATTAATATCCTGCGCAAGGATTCCAGATGGGCCCACTGCGACATTTGTGATAAATCCAACCTGTTCATCCATTTTTAGATATCATTTGAGGACATCATACCAAAACTATGAATATACAAAACTCAAATGGGCCACACGAGAGGAAACAGTGGGGATTTAGTGTCCACCGTTGAAATATTTATATGGCCACAAAAGTTTTGCATCGGTCTAATATTTTGGTGTTTTCACTTCATCCAAGTAAAAATGACCTTATAAGTAGTTTGGATGGCATATAAACATCAAGAGGCCTAGGAAGGTTTCAACGGTAGGAATTTCTTTCTCCACTGTTTCATCTTGTATGGCCCAGTTGAGTTTTTTATCATCCTAATTTTTTGTTACATGTCTTAAAATGAGCTCTAAAAATGGATGAATGGATAGGAATTCTTATAAACATTACGGTGGACCCCACCATACATCCAACGCTGGAACTTCATGCAAAACGCTTTCCCCAGTGAATCCACGTCCACGGTTTCCATTGGAAACGTATTGGCTACTCCCTTGCCACTTGGTGCTATGTGGGCCCACCATGATGTATGTGTTTCATCCATCTCGTCCATCTATTTTTCTAGATCATTTTATGGTCTGAGACCAAAAATGAGGTATAACCCAATCTCAAGTGGACCACATTACATGAAACAGTGTTGAATGAACGTTGACCATTAAAAACTTTTTGGGGACCATAAAAGTTTCAGATCAAGCTGATCTTTGATTTTTCCCTTCACCTGCGTCTTTATGACCAAACCACCAGATTGGATGTCAAATAAACAGTATGGTGGGCCTTAGGAGGACTTTAATGATGGATATCCAATCACCATTGTTTTCCTGTGGTGTGGTTCATATGAGATTTATATCCCACTCATTTTTGGGATCAACCCCTAAAATTATATGTAAAAATAGATTAACAGAATGGATGAAACACATACATCATGGTGGGGAAGTGATGTCACCCATTTATATGGGTCCCACTATGATGTATGTTTTGTATCCACACCGTCCATCCATTTGGAGAGATCATTTTAGGGCATGAGCCAAAGAATGAATTAGATTCAAAACTCGAGTGGACCCCACCACAGAAAATAGTGGAGAGAGTCATGCCCACCATTTATTACAACTGAATCCAATCCAAACTTCATCACTTTGTCTACCAAACCCCGTAACTTTGTACAGCAACCCCATCACTTTATCTACCGAACCCCGTCACTTTGTACTTCAACCTCGCCACTTTGTCTAGTGAACTTTGTCACTTTATACTGCAACCCTGTCACTTTGTCTACTGAACCCCGTTACTTTATACTGCAACCCCGTCACTTTGTCTACTGAACCCCGTCACTTTGTACTGCAACCTCGTCACTTTGTTTAGTGAACCCCGTCACTTTGTACTGCAACCCCGTCTCTTTGTCTACTGAATTCCGTCACTTTACACTGCAACATCGTCACTTTGTCTATTGTACCCCGTCACTTTATGCTACAACCTCGTCACTTTATCTACTGTACTCCGTCACTTCGTGTTGCAATCTCGTCACTTTGTCTAGTGAACCCGTCACTTTGCACTGCAACCTCATCACTTTGTCTACTGAACCCCGTTACTTTATACTGCAACATCGTCACATTGTCTATTGTACCCCGTCACTTTGTACTGCAACCCCGTCACTTTGTCTACTGAACCTCATCACTTTGTCTAGTGAACTCTATCACTTTGTACTGCAACCCCATCACTGTCTAGTGAACCTTGTCACTGTCTAGTGAACCCCGTCACTTTGTACTGCAACCCCTCACTTTGTCTACTGAACCCCATCACTTTGTACTGCAACATCGTCACTTTGTCTACTGTACCCAGTCACTTTGTGCTACAACCTCGTCGCTTTGTCTACTATACCCCGCCACTTTATCCAATAACTATACTTAACCCCATCACTTTGTCCAGTAACTCTACTTAACCCCATCACTTTGTCCAGTAACTCTACTTAACCCCATCACTTTGTTTAGTAAAACCCCATCACAAAGTGACGGGGTACTTTACAAAGTGACGAGGTTGCAGCATAAAGTGACTAGGTACAGTAGACAAAGTGACGATGTTGCAGTACAAAGTGATGGGGTTCAGTAAACAAAGTGACGGGTACAGTAGACAAAGTGACAATGTCGCAGTACAAAGTGATGGGGTTCAGTAGACAAAGTGACGGGGTTGCAGTACAAAGTGACGGGGTTCACTAGAAAAAGTAACGAGATTGCAGCACAAAGTGACGGGGTACTATAGACAAAGTGAGGAGGTTGTAGCATAAAGTGATGGGGTACATTAGACAAAGTAACGATGTTGCAGCACAAAGTGACGGGGTTGCAGTATAAAGTGACGGGGTTGTAGTACAAAGTGACGAAGTTCACTCGACAAAGTGACAGGGTTGTAGTACAAAGTGACGAAGTGCACTCGACAAAATGACGGGGTTGCAGTACAAAGTGACTCTCTCCACTATTTTCTGTGGTGGGGTTCACTCGAGTTTTGGATCTGGCTCATGCCCTAAAATGATCTCTCCAAATGGATGGACGGTGTGGATACAAAACATACATCATAGTGGGACCCATATAAATGGGTGACATCACTTCCCCACCATGATGTATGTGTTTCATCCATTCCATTAATCTATTTTTACATATAATTTTAGGCATTGATCCCAAAAATGAGAGGGATATAAATCTCATATGGACCACACCATAGGAAAACAATGGTGATTGGATATCCATCATTAAAGTCCTCATAAGGCCCACTGTACTGTTTATTTGACATCCAATCTGTTGGTTTGGTCATAAAGACCTAGGTGAAGGGAAAAAACAAAGATCAGCTTCATCCAAAACTTTTATGGTCCCCAAAAAGTTTTTAATGGTCAACATTCATTCAACACTGTTTCATGTAATGTGGTCCACTTGAGATTGGGTTATACCTCATTTTTGGTCTCAGACCATAAAATGATCTAGAAAAATAGATGGACGACATGGATGAAACACATACATCATGGTGGGCCCACATAGCACCAAGTGGTAGGGGAGTAGCCAATACGTTTCCAATGGAAACCGTGTACGTGAATTCACTGGGGAAAGCCTTTTGCATGAAGTTCTATTGCTGTGATGTATGGTAGGGTCCACCGTGATGTTTATAAGAATTCCAATCCATTCATCCATTTTTAGAGCTCATTTTAAGACATGTAACCAAAAATTAGGATGATAAAAAACTCAACTGGGCCATACAAGATCAAACAATGGATAAAGAAATTCCTACCGTTGAAACCTTCCTGGGCCTCTTGATGTTTATATGCCATCCAAACTATTTATAAGGTAATTTTTACTAGGATGAAGTGAAAACACCAAAATATTAGACCGATGCAAAACTTTTGTGGCCATATAAATATTTCAACGGTGGACGCTAAATCCCCACTGTTTCCTCTCATGTGGCCCATTTGAGTCTTGTATATTCATTAGTTTTGGTATGATGTCCTAAAATGATATCTAAAAATGGATGAACGGGTTGGATTTATCACAAACATCGCAGTGGGCCCATCTGGAATCCTTGCGCACAATCTTATTGCAAAAGGCTTTGGCAGGAAATCCACGTCTAAAACGTGAAATCGGATTGGAGTGATGTCACCTATTTATATGGGTCCCACTATGATGTATGTTTTGTATTTACACCATCCATCCATTTAGAGAGATCATTTTACGGCATGAGCCAAAGAATGAATCAGATCCAAAACTCGAGTGGACCCCACCACAGAAAATAGTGGAGAGAGTCACGCCCACCATTTATTACGAGTGAATCTAATCCAAACCTCGTCACTTTGTCTACTGAACCCCGTCACTTTGTACTGTAACCTCGTCACTTTATCTAGTGAACTCTGTCACTTTGTGTTGCAACCTCGTCACTTTGTCTAGTGAACCCCATCGCTTTGTACTGCAACCCCATCACTTTGTCTACTGTACCTCGTCACTTTGTACTGCAACCCAGTTACTTTGTGTACTAATATCTATCACTTTGAACTGCAAACATTGTAACATTGTCTACTGTACCCCGTCATTTTGTGATACAACCTCGTCACTTTGTCTACTGTACCCCGCCACTTTGTGCTGCAATCTCGTCACTTTGTCTAGTGAACCCCGTTACTTTGTACTGTTACCCTGTCACTTTGTCTACTGAACCCCGTCACTTTGTACTGCAACCCCGTCACTTTGTTTACTGTACCCCGTCACTTTATACTGCAAACCTGTCACTTTGTCTACTGAACCCCGTCACTTTGTACTGCAAACCCGTCACTTTGTCTACTAAACCCCGTCACTTTGTACTACAACTCCGTCACTTTGTCTATTGAACCTCGTCACTTTGTACTGCAACATCATCACTTTGTCTACTGAATTCCGTCACTTTGTACTGCAACATCATCACTTTGTCTACTGTACCCCGTCACTTTGTGCTACAATCTCGTCACTTTGTCTACCGTACCCCATCACTTTGTGCTGCAATCTCGTCCTTTGTCTTGTGAATTCCGTCACTTTATACTACAACCTTGTCACTTTGTCTACTAAACCCCGTCACTTTGTACTGTAACATCGTCACTTTGTCTATTGTTCCGCGTCACTTTGTACTATAACCCCGTCACTTTGTCTACTAAACCCCGTCACTTTGTACTGCAACCCCGTCACTTTGTCTGCTGAACCCCGTCACTTTATACTGTAATCCATTCACTTTGTCTACTGAACCCCGTCACTTTGTACTGCAACATCATCAATTTGTCTATTGCACCCCGTCACTTTATGCTGCAACCTCGTCACTTTGTCTACTATACCTCGTCACTTTATATTGCAATCTCGTCACTTTGTCTATTGTACCCTGTCACTTTGTACTGCAACCCCGTCACTTTGTACTGCAACCTTGTCACTTTGTATATTGTACCCCATCACTTTGTGCTATAACCCCGTCATTTTGTCTACTGAACCCCATCACTTTATACTGTAACCTCGTCATTTTGTGTTGCAACCCCGTCACTTTGTGCTGCAATCCGGTCACTTTGTGCAGCAACCCTATCATTTTGTTAATTGAACCCGTCACTTTGTCTATTGAAACCCCGTCATTTTATTTGACAAGTCGCTACTTTATCTAGTGAAATCTTCTCACTTTGCACAGTAGCATCGTCACTTTGTCTAGTGGAACCAAGTCACTTTATTCGAAAACTCATTATTTTATCAAGCAAAACCCTATTTTTCGAGAATCTGTAACTTTTTCTAATGGAACCCTATTTTCTTTGTCTTATGCTTTAAAACGATTTCTCCAAATCAATGGACAGTGTGGATACAAAACATATATCATGGTGGGACCGACATAACTATGTGACGTCACTTTAGTAGTGAGTCTCACTACTCAACTTGTGCACTGAATCCCTAAATGAAAACTTAAATAAAAATCACAGTGGACATTAAGTTAACATATATATTAAAGAAGGGAAAACACAAATATCAGCTTGATGGAAAACCTTTTTGACCCTTTGAAGTTTTTATTGGCGAGCATGACTCCCTCCACTATTTCTGTGTTGGGGTCCACTTGAGTTTTGGATCCGATTCATTTTATGGCTCATGCCCTAAAATGATCTCTCCAAATGGATGCACGGTGTGGATACAAAACATATATCATGGTGGGTCCCACATAACTAGGTGACATCACTTTAGTAGCAGTCTCGCTACTTAATCTGTGCGTTGAATCCTCAAATAGAAGGTAGCTGATTGCGGGAATGGATTGGCTATTCCCCTTACCACCGACCCGGTGGCTAGTGGTTATCCATTTTTACATATAATTTTAATGTTTTATCCAAAAAATTAGAGGTATATAAATATCAGATGAACCACACCATAAGAAAACAATAGTGATTGGATATGCACCATTAAAATCCTTCTAAGGCCCACTGTACTGTTTATTTGACATCCAATCTTTTGATTAGGTCATACAGGCCTAGATGAAAGGAAAAAAGCAAAGATCAGCTTGATTCAAAACTTTTATGGTCCTAAAATGGTTTTTAATGGTCGACGCTCATTTAACATTGTTTCCTGTAATGTGGTCCACTTGAGATTGTGATATACCTCGTTCTTTTTCTCAGACCATAAATGATCTGGAAAAATAGATGAACGACATGGATGAAACACATACATCATGTTGGGGCCCACGGAGCACTGAATCCCAAATGGAAACGGAAGCGGATTGGCTACTCCCCCTATCACTAACCCGGTGGTGGTGGTCGGTGCTCTGTGGACCCCACCGTGATGTATGTGTTTCAACCATTCCTTTAATCTATTTTTACATATAATTTTAGGGCTTCATCCCACAAATGAGAGGGATATAAATCTCATATGGACCATACCACAGGAAAACAATGGTGATCGGATATCCATCATTAAAGTCCTCCTAAGGCCCATTGTACTGTTTATTCATAAAGACCCAGATGAAGGGGAAAAACAAAGATCAACTTGATCCAAAACTTTTATGGCCCCCAAAAAGTTTTTAATGGTCTACGTTCATTCAAAATTGTTTCATGTAATGTGGTCCACTTGAGATTAGGTTATACCAAATTTTTGTTCTCATACCATAAAATGAACTAGAAAAATAGATGGACTGCATGGATGAAACACATACATCATGGTGGGCCCACATAGCACCGTTGAAACCTTCCTAGGCGTCTTGATGTTTATATGCCATCCAAACTGTTTATAAGGTCATTTTTACCGGGATGAAGTAAAAACACCAAAAAATTAGACAGATACAAAACTTTTGTAGCCATATAAATATTTCAACGGTGGTCACTAAATCCCCACTGTTTCCTTTTGTGTGGCCCATTTAAGTTTTGTATACACCTTAATTTTGGTATAATGTCCTAAAATGATATCTAAAAATGGATGAACAGGTTGGATTTATCACAAACGTAAAAGTGGGACCATTCAGAATCCTTGGGCAGGAACTTTACTGCAAAAGGCTTTGGCAGGAAATCCGCATCCCCGTGTCCGACGAAAACGGATGGGCTACTCCCCTGCCACCAGCCCGGTGGCTGTGGTTGGTGCTCGGTGGGCCCCACCATTATGTATGTGTTTCATCCATTTTTATGGGTCATTTTAGGGCGTTTTTCAAAAAAAAAAAAAATGAGAGGTAAGTAAATCTCAGGTGGACCACATCATAGGAAAACAGTAGTGATTGTATATCCTCCATTAAAATTCTCATAATGCCCACTGTACTGTTTATTTGACATCAAATATGTTGATTAGGTCGTACAGACCCAGATGAAGGTAAAAAACAAAGATCAGCTTGATCAAAAACTTGTATAGCTCTCAAATTTTTTTAATGGTCCACGTTCATTCAACACTGTTTACTGCAATGTGGTCCACTCGAGATTGGGATATGGATAATTGTTGATTTCATACCATGAAATTATCTAAATAGATGGACAGCATGGATGAAACACATATATCATGATGGGCCCCACATAGCACTGACCACTAGCCATTGGCCGGTGGCATGGGGAGTAGCCCGTCCGTTTCCGTGTCTAACGTCCCAGTTATACTTCTTATTAAATATATATTTTTTAATATATTAAAAAAGAGTGCGGATCATCTGCCTCCCGGAGGCAGGAACTCCCTGCCTCCAGCGTTTTCATTGGTCAACGTCATTGTAAGTGCCACCTCGTTAATTTTTTAAATATATTAAAAAAAAGTACATTTAATGAGAACTGTAACGGACGTTTAAACGAAAGGGGTTTGCGCACTAAGTACCTCGTGCGGAAAGCTTAATTAGTAAAGTCTGTGGAGCCCACCATTACTGTCATTCGGGCATTGTATCAACTCCATCCATCTCTTTTATCATCTAATTTTAGGATTTTACAACAAAAATTAATCATATCCAAAGATCAGGTGGACCACACCACCTGAAACAATGTGAATTAAATTCTACCGTTGAAAAGTTTTTGGGGCCCACGTAAGTTTTATATCAAGATGATATTTGTTTTTTCAAGTCATCCATGTCTTTGTGATCTTATGAACAGTTTGGATGAAAAATAAAAATCATTAGGGGCATAGAAACACTTCAATGGTGAAAATCAATACTTCCACTGTTTCCTTTGGTATGGTCTACTCAAGCTTTTGATATACTTCAAATTTGGGCTCAACTCCTAAAATGATCTGAAAAAATGGATGGAGGGCGTGGATAAACCACATGAATTCACAGTGGGCCCAATAAAGTTTACTTTGTACAATAAGACTCGGAACGCAATCCAATTTCACATTTTAGACGCAGATTTCCTGCCAAAGCCTTTTGCATTAAAATCCTGCACAAGGATTCCAGATGGGCCCACTGCGACGTTTGTGATAAATCCAACCTGTTCATCCATTTTTAGATATCATTTTAGGACATCATACCAAAACTAATGAATATACAAAACTCAAATGGGCCACACGAGAGGAAACAGTGGGGATTTAGTGTCCACCGTTGAAATATTTATATGGCCACAAAAGTTTTGCATCGGTCTAATATTTTGGTGTTTTCACTTCATCCAAGTAAAAATGACCTTATAAGTAGTTTGGATGGCATATAAACATCAAGAGGCCTAGGAAGGTTTCAACGGTAGGAATTTCTTTCTCCACTGTTTCATCTTGTATGGCCCAGTTGAGTGTATGATCATCCTAATTTTTTGTTACATGTCTTAAAATGAGCTCTAAAAATGGATGAATGGATTGGAATTCTTATAAACATTACGGTGGACCCCACCATACATCCAGCGTTGGAACTTCATGCAAAACGCTTTCCCAAGTGAATCCACGTCCACGGTTTCCATTGGAAACGTATTGGCTACTCCCCTGCCACTTGGTGCTATGTGGGCCCACCATGATGTATGTGTTTCATCCATCTCGTCCATCTATTTTTCTAGATCATTTTATGGTCTGAGACCAAAAATGAGGTATAACCCAATCTCAAGTGGACCACATTACATGAAACAGTGTTGAATGAACGTTGACCATTAAAAACTTTTTGGGGACCATAAAAGTTTCGAATCAAGCTGATCTTTGATTTTTTTCCCTTCACCTGGGTCTTTATGACCAAACCAACAGATTGGATGTCAAATAAACAGTACGGTGGGCCTTAGGAGGACTTTAATGATGGATATCCAATCACCATTATTTTCCTGTGGTGTGGTTCATATGAGATTTATATCCCTCTCATTTTTGGGATCAACCCCTAAAATTATATGTAAAAATAGATTAGCGGAATGGATGATACACATACATCATGGTGGGGAAGTGATGTCACCCATTTATATGGGTCCCACTATGATGTATGTTTTGTATCCACATCGTCCATCCATTTGGAGAGATCATTTTAGGGCATGAGCCAAAGAATGAATCAGATTCAAAACTCGAGTGGACCCCACCACAGAAAACAGTGGAGAGAGTCACGCCCACCATTTATTACGACTGAATCCAATCCAAACTTCGTCACTTTGTCTACCGAACCCCGTCACTTTGTACAGCAACCCCGTCACTTTGTCTACTGAACCTCGTCACTTTGTACTGCAACCTCGTCACTTTCTCTAGTGAACTTCATCACTTTGTATTGCAACCCCGTCACTTTGTCTACTGAACCCCGTTACTTTATACTGCAACCCCGTCACTTTATCTATTGAACCCCGTCACTTTGTACTGCAACCTCGTCACTTTGTTTAGTGAACCCCGTCACTTTGTACTGCAACCCTGTCTCTTTGTCTTCTGAATTCCGTCACTTTGCACTGCAACATCGTCACTTTGTCTATTGTACCCCGTCGCTTTATGCTACAACCTCCTCACTTTATCTACTGTACTCCGTCACTTCGTGCTGCAATCTCATCACTTTGTCTAGTGAACCCGTCACTTTGTACTGCAACCTCGTCACTTTGTCTACTGAACCCCGTTACTTTATACTGCAACATCGTCACATTGTCTACTGTACCCCATCACTTTGTACTGCAACCCCGTCACTTTGTGTACTGAACCTCATCACTTTGTCTAGTGAACCCTGTCACTTTGTACTGCAACCCCGTCACTGTCTAGTGATCCCCGTCACTTTGTACTGCAACTCCGTCACTTTGTCTACTGAACCCCATCACTTTGTACTGCAACATCGTCACTTTGTCTACTGTACCCAGTCACTTTGTGCTACAACTTCGTCACTTTGTCTACTATACCCCGCCACTTTGTCCAATAACCATACTTAACCCCATCACTTTGTCCAGTAACTCTACTTAACCCCATTACTTTGTTTAGTAAAACCCCATCACAAAGTGACGGGGTACTTTACAAAGTGACGAGGTAAATTAGTCAAAATGACGAGGTTGCAGCACAAAGTGACTGGGTACAATAGACAAAGTGATGATGTTGCAATACAAAGTGATGGGGTTCAGTAAATAAAGTGACAGGTACAATAGACAAAGTGACGATGTTGCAGTACAAAGTGACGGGGTTCAGTAGACAAAGTGACGGGGTTGCAGAACAAAGTGACGGGGTTCACTAGAAAAAGTAACGAGATTGCAGCACAAAGTGACGGGGTACAGTAGACAAAGTGAGGAGGTTGTAGCATAAAGTGATAGGGTACATTAGACAAAGCGACGATGTTGCAGCACAAAGCGACGGGGTTGTAGTACAAAGTGACGGGGTTGTAGTACAAAGTGACGGGGTTTAGTAGACAAAGTGACGGGGTTGCAATACAAAGTGACGAAGTTCACTCGACAAAGTGACAGGGTTGCAATACAAAGTGACGAAGTTCACTCGACAAAGTGACAGGGTTGCAGTACAAAGTGACTCTCTCCACTATTTTCTGTGGTGGGGTTCACTCGAGTTTTGGATCTGGCTCATACCCTAAAATGATCTCTCCAAATGGATGGACGGTGTGGATACAAAACATACATCATGGTGGGACTGACATAACTATGTGACGTCACTTTAGTAGTGAGTCTCACTACTCAACTTGTGCACTGAATCCCTAAATGAAAACTTAAATAAAAATCACAGTGGACCTTAAGTTAACATAGACATTAAAGAAGGGAAAACACAAATATCAGCTTGATGGAAAACTTTTTTGACCCTTTGAAGTTTTTATTGGCGGGTATGACTCCCTCCACTATTTCTGTGTTGGGGTCCACTTGAGTTTTGGATCTGATTCATTTTATGGTTCATGCCCTAAAATGATCTCTCCAAATGGATGGACGGTGTGGATACAAAACATATATCATGGTGGGTTCCACATAACTAGGTGACATCACTTTAGTAGTAGTCTCGCTACTTAATCTGTGCGTTGAATCCTCAAATAGAAGGTAGCTGATTGCGGGAACAGATTGGCTATTCCCCCTACCACCGACCCGGTGGCTGGTGGTTATCCATTTTTACATATAATTTTAATGTTTATCCAAAAAATTAGAGGTATATAAATATCAGATGAACCACACCATAAGAAAACAATAGTGATTGGATATCCACCATTAAAATCCTCCTAAGGCTCACTGTACTGTTTATTTGACATCCAATCTTTTGATTAGGTCATACAGGCCTAGATGAAAGGAAAAAAGCAAAGATCAACTTGATTCAAAACTTTTATGGCCCTAAAAAGGTTTTTAATGGTCGACGCTCATTTAACACTGTTTCTTGTAATGTGGTCCACTTGAGATTGTGATATACCTCGTTCTTTTTCTCAGACCATAAAATGATCTGGAAAAATAGATGAACGACATGAATGAAACACATACATCATGTTGGGGCCCACGGAGCACTGAATCCCAAATGGAAACGGAAGCGGATTGGCTACTCCCCCTACCACCAACCCGGTGGTGGTGGTCGGTGCTCTGTGGACCCCACCATGATATATGTGTTTCATCCATTCCTTTAATCTATTTTTACATATAATTTTAGGGCTTCATCCCACAAATGAGAGGGATATAAATCTCATATGGACCATACCACAGGAAAACAATGGTGATCAGATATCCATCATTAAAGTCCTCCTAAGGCCCATTGTACTGTTTATTTGGTCATAAAGACCCAGATGAAGGGGAAAAACAAAGATCAACTTGATCCAAAACTTTTACAACCTCCTCACTTTGTCTACTATACCCCGTCACTTTGTGCTGCAATCTCGTTACTTTTTCTAGTGAACTCCGTCACTTTGTACTGCAACCCCGTCACTTTGTCTACTGAACCCCGTCACTTTGTACTGCAACATCGTCACTTTGTTTATTGTACCTATCACTTTGTTTACTGAACCCCATCACTTTGTATTGCAACATCATCACTTTGTCTACTGTACCCAGTCACTTTGTGCTGCAACCTCGTCATTTTGTCTAATTTACCTCGTCACTTTGTGATGGGGTTTTACTAAACAAAGTGATGGGGTTAAGTAGAGTTACTGGACAAAGTGATGGGGTTAAGTATGGTTATTGGACAAAGTGGCGGGGTATAGTAGACAAAGTGACGAAGTTGTAGCACAAAGTGACTGGGTACAGTAGACAAAGTGACGATGTTGCAGTACAAAGTGATGGGGTTCAGTAGATAAAGTGACGGGGTTGCAATACAAAGTGACGGGGATCACTAGACAGTGACGGGGTTGCAGTACAAAGTGACAGGGTTCACTAGACAAAGTGATGAGGTTCAGTACACAAAGTGATGGGATTGCAGTACAAAGTGACGGGGTACAGTAGACAATGTAACGATGTTGCAGTATAAAGTAACGGGGTTCAGTAGACAAAGTGACGAGGTTGCAGTACAAAGTGACGGGTTCACTAGACAAAGTGACGAGATTGCAGCACGAAGTGACGGAGTACAGTAGATAAAGTGACGAGGTTGTAGCATAAAGTGACAGGGTACAATAGACAAAGTGACGATGTTGCAGTGCAAAGTGACGGAATTCAGTAGACAAAGAGACAGGGTTGCAGTACAAGGTAACGGGGTTCATTAAACAAAGTGACGAGGTTGCAGTACAAAGTGACGGGGTTCAATAGATAAAGTGACGGGGTTGCAGTATAAAGTAACGGGGTTCAGTAGACAAAGTGACGGGGTTGTAGTACAAAGTGATGAAGTTCACTAGAGAAAGTGACGAGGTTGCAGTACAAAGTGATGGGGTTCAGTAGACAAAGTGACGGGGTTGCTGTACAAAGTGATGGGGTTCAATAGATAAAGTGACGGGGTTGCAGTATAAAGTAACGGGGTTCAGTAGACAAAGTGACGGGGTTGCAGTATAAAGTGATGAAGTTCACTAGAGAAAGTGACGAGGTTGCAGTACAAAGTGATGGGGTTCAGTAGACAAAGTGACGGGGTTGCTATACAAAGTGACGGGGTTCGGTAGACAAAGTGACGAAGTTTGGATTGGATTCAGTCGTAATAAATGGTGGGCGTGACTCTCTCCACTGTTTTCTGTGGTGGGGTCCACTCGAGTTTTGAATCTGATTCATTCTTTGGCTCATGCCCTAAAATGATCTCTCTAAATGGATGGACGGTGTGGATACAAAACATACATCATAGTGGGACCCATATAAATGGGTGACATCACTTCCCCACCATGATGTATGTGTATCATCCATTCCGCTAATCTATTTTTACATATAATTTTAGGGGTTGATCCCAAAAATGAGAGGGATATAAATCTCATATGAACCACACCACAGGAAAATAATGGTGATTGGATATCCATCATTAAAGTCCTCCTAAGGCCCACCGTACTGTTTATTTGACATCCAATCTGTTGGTTTGGTCATAAAGACCCAGGTGAAGGGAAAAATCAAAGATCAGCTTGATCCGAAACTTTTATGGTCCCCAAAAAGTTTATAATGGTCAACGTTCATTCAACACTGTTTCATGTAATGTGGTCCACTTGAGATTGGGTTATACCTCATTTTTGGTCTCAGACCATAAAATGATCTAGAAAAATAGATGGACGAGATGGATGAAACACATACATCATGGTGGGCCCACATAGCACCAAGTGGCAGGGGAGTAGCCAATACGTTTCCAATGGAAACCGTGGACGTGGATTCACTTGGAAAAGCGTTTTGCATGAAGTTCCAACGCTGGATGTATGGTGGGGTCCACCGTAATGTTTATAAGAATTCCAATCCATTCATCCATTTTTAGAGCTCATTTTAAGACATGTAACAAAAAATTAGGATGATCATACACTCAACTTAGCCATACAAGAAATTCCTACCGTTGAAACCTTCCTGGGCCTCTTGATGTTTATATGCCATCCAAACTGTTTATAAGGTCATTTTTACTCGGATGAAGTGAAAACACCAAAATATTAGACCGATGCAAAACTTTTGTGGCCATATAAATATTTCAACGATGGACACTAAATCCCCACTGTTTCCTCTTGTGTGGCCCATTTGAGTTTTGTATATTCATTAGTTTTGGTATGATGTCCTAAAATGATATCTAAAAATGGATGAACAGGTTGGATTTATCACAAACGTCGCAGTGGGCCCATCTGGAATCCTTGTGCAGGATATTAATGCAAAAGGCTTTGGCAGAAATCTGCGTCTAAAATGTGAAATCGGATTGTGTCCTGAGTCTTATTGTACAGAGTAAACTTTATTAGGCCCACTGTGAATTCATGTGGTTTATCCACGCCCTCCATCCATTTTTTTCAGATCATTTTAGGAGTTGGGCCCAAATTTGAAGTATATCAAAAGCTTGAGTAGACCATACCAAAGGAAACAGTGGAAGTATTGATTTTCACCATTGAAGTGTTTCTATGCCTCTAATGATTTTTATTTTTCATCCAAACTGTTCATAAGATCACAAAGACATGGATGACTTGAAAAAACAAATATCATCTTGATATAAAACTTACGTGGGCCCCAAAAACTTTTCAACGGTAGAATTTAATTCACATTGTTTCAGGTGGTGTGGTCCACCTGATCTTTGGATGTGATTAATTTTTGTTGTAAAATCCTAAAATTAGATGATAAAAGAGATGGATGGAGTTGATACAATGCCCGAATGACAGTAATGGTGGGCTCCACAGACTTTACTAATTACGCTTTCCGCACGAGGTACTCAGTGCGCAAACCCCTTTCGTTTAAACGTCCGTTATATTTCTCATTAAATGTACTTTTTTAAAATATATTTAAAAAATTAACGAGGTGGCACTTACAATGACGTTGACCAATGAAAACGCTGGAGGCAGGGAGTTCCTGCCTCCGGGAGGCAGATGATCCGCACTCATTAAAAAAACTGATGATGTGGAAATTACAGTGACGTGGACCAATGAAAACGCTGGAGGCAGGGAGTTCCTGCCTCCGGGAAACAGACGATCCGCACTCAAGATTTATTTATTTTAAGCACACAACACTCAACTCTCATGAGACTACCACCGACGCATGAATAAGAACCGTGTAGAGAAGAGAAGAAAACGTTCTAAATGACAAAAATGAAAAATTTTTATTGCACGAGATGAATGAAATAAGAATACAAAACCTACCTTACAAGGTAACAAGCAGGAACAAAGAAGAAAGCTTACACATCCAAACTTTTCCGACGGTTCTCATCACAAAAGCTTCCCCCCAAAACCAAAAACGTCACAAGCAACGGCACTCTTAGCATTCAGACAGGGAGAGAGAAAGAGATCGAAAGGGAGATGCAGATGATCAATGATCACAACCAAAATGCCGCAATCGCAGCTGCTGCCACCGTAAATGACTCCAAAGCATGCACTTTCACATACAATGCGCTGGAAGCATCGTCCGATGAAGGTGCAGCCGATGAGCGGGAAGCCTTCTTGGGCTTGGAAGGAGCAGGTGCCGGAGCAGGAGGATGAGGGCCGAATATGCTGAGCGGAAGCAGCACCTTGTCGAGCTGGTAAACAGCGAGCTGGCCATCGGTGTAAATGGTGTTGGCAATCGTGGCATTGTCGATCCCAGTAGTGAAATTGACTTGGTTGCCAGCCGTGGATACATTGAGTGGGAACGCATAGTTGCTGACATCGCCAGCTTGGGTGCGAAGAGGGTTGGTAGCTGTCTGAAACTGCGAGAGGGGAATGTAGGAGGAGATGACGTGGAATTGGATGAGGCTTATCTTCTGCTGATCGGTGAGACTGTTGAGGGTGCCTGACTTGAGGCTGGAGAAGGAATTGTCGGTTGGAGCTAATAGGGTCATGCCATTGTTGGTGTTGTTGAGCTGGCTGTTGATCTGGTCGGCCACGGCGGTGCTCTTAAGGAGCCGGATAAAAGTTGTATACTGACCAGCCTTCTCAAGTATTGCAGTGATATTGGTCGGCCCTGCTGGTGCCGGTGCTGGAGACTGTGCAGTGACAATGGTGATTGTCTGTAGGATCTGGAATAGTGCAATGGTGAATGAGAAAACCAACGACAGTCGTTCCATCGTCATCGTTGTTGTTGTGGTTACCGCTGCTGCTGTGGTTGTTCTTCTTCCCTTTGCTGACTTGGGTTCTGGTTTATGATGGTGGAGGGGAGGGGTTTTATGGTAGGTTAAGAGAAGGAAGGTAGGAGGATGTGATCGATGTTGGAGTAATATCATATCGATCCACCAAACGGATGTGGTGGTGGGAGAAGAAAATTGAGAGAAAATGATTGCTGTTGGCATTTCTATTAATTCTATTTGTTACGCTTCTTTGTGGCCCCTCCAACGCCATAACAATCAGGAGCCGCGCCACTCGACTAAAAGGTATTGCTATCTGGGCCATTCAGTATATGATTATTTTCTTTTAGGCTGGCCAGTATATGTGGCAACAAGGACATGCGGTCGAATGATTATGACCGTCCATCTTCTAGTGGCTATTGTGGATGAACACCGTATAAAACTGTGTGGGAGTTTTACCACGGATTTTGTAATTGTACCTGAACTGCTGAGCGTATGACTCTGTTATTTATTTATTTTTTAACCAAACGTGTTTCAAGACATTTTACATTCAACTCCAAGAATCGATGGCAACATCAACCTTTCTGAATTCATTGACCATTTCCTGTCCGCTATAGCTACCGGCTGACAGACGTCCCCAGTCCCCACATCATCTCAGGGTGTGGACAACATGGGCAACCCTTGATAGATAGATGTTCATGAGTTTTTCAAGTGGGAGCAAAACGAAGGAGATAAAACAAGGATCGAAACCACCCAAGAACTTTTGCAAATGGGCCATAGTCCATAATGTGGATATTTTGTCATGACCATTAACATTTGAGGATAAACAAAATAATATTTTTAACTGTTCGCATCCAACTTAACAGATCCATGGTCAGGATCAACATCATAATGTGACTGTCGAACCATGACACATGGACAACGGCATCCAGAAAATGGACGGTTCATATCTTCTCACCGTCTAAGCACGTCACTTCTACTTCCATTGGTTACCAGCTTGATCGTCATTATGGTATCGGCCAAGCGAGCCTATGCCGAGCTGGCTTGGAAGTGCGTGTGAAATTACCTTTCCGTTGATAAAATCTGTGATACTCTGGCAAGTGTGTGATGGCTGATAAGCAGGCATTTAGACATTATCTAGATATTGCATCATGGCATTTATGTAATTCAAATCAGACCGTCCAAATTATGGATCTTAGTTTGGATGGACAACGACCAAAAAAATACTCTTATTCGATTACTCTACTTTCGGATTGGTGGACATTTATTTGGACGGTTAAAAAATGACAAATATCCAATGATCCCATTTCAACAAACAAGTACCCACAAATCAAAGGTTAGAATTGTTCAAATAATTTCATCCTGGGACTTTGACTTGATGACAGTCGGTTCCAAAAACTATTCCGTCATTTTGAATTAATAATATAAGCTACCTTTACAATTTGAAAGTGCCAGCTTATCAACTATCATACTCTACCCAAGTATCAAATAACTGGACGTTTGCATTATGAGTTATGGCAGGGAACGAGGGAATATCTTCGCTTAGTACAGCCGCAACGATCATGCCGCAGTGGGAAACAGCTAGTTTGCTTGGCAGGGCAGAAACGGATCTGGACGTATCATGTCCAGTCTCGCTCGAGTGCACTTTAAAAGTGCGCTCTCATCACACGTGTTAAAGATCAGACCCGTTCGTCAGGAGATCCTCACCTCTTAGATTCCACGCATGCAAAATCGGCTAAATACGATCATCATTTCGGTCATACTTGTACAAAGAATCTGGACCACAGGTCAATTTATTACGACCGTCCGTTCATCTTTAACAGGTTTAGGCCACCTAATAACCATTGTAACGTTGCTTTCAGATATATTTCCGTTGCCGTTGGCTTGATGTGCGGATTCGATATTGCACATGTATGCGTGCGAGGCAACTGCACTTTGAAAATGCACTCGAGGAGGTGCAATCACCAGTCCTCGTACCAGAATCCATTTATGGATATTTGAGTGGTGGGCGCTTGCTGTCCCCACATGAACAAGCACCATGAAAGATCAACAAAAGTGCTACCTAACTAGTGGGTCCAACGTGTGAGCGGCAGATAAGCTGGCAGCATCCATGAAGGAGACCGCATGCAAAAAATCAGGGCCGGCCACTAATCGTCAAGCGGCTAATGTATCTCAAAGGCAGAAAGTTAGTAATTTTAAGCTGCTCTTGCATTTTGTTCTTGCATTTTGTTCAGGGATGGCCAGATTGACGTGGAATGACATTGAATTTGCGGATGTTCATATTTTCCACAACGGCCCAAAAAAAAAAAAAAAAAACCGGCCTGCGCTAGCAGAGTTAGCACGCTGAGCGTGAAGAGAGCAGAGGCCGAAATCGGTTTGCGTACTTAGCTACGCAGTACCTCCTATCGGACTGCACCGTGAATGTACGTGGTTTATACACACCGTCCATCCGTTATACAAAACTAAGTGGACCATACTACAGGAAATAGTGAGAATAATAATTTCCACCGTTGAAACCTTGCTAGGCTCCAAAGTTATGTTTATTTGTCATCCAACTTGTTCATAAGATCACAAAAACATAGATGAAGGGAAAACACAAATATAAGCTTTATCCAAAACTTCAGCGGCCCTCAAGATATTTTCAACGGTAGACGTTTAATTCACACCGTTTCACATGGTGTGGCCCATTTGAGCTTTGGATAAGCTTCATTTTTGGGCTTAAGCCCTAAAAATATCCGGTAAAATGAATGGAATGAGTGGATAAAATATATAAAGTACGGTGGACCCCACCGAGTTTTCTCAATACCCTTACCGTACTGAGTTACTCACCACACAAACCGCTTCCGCAGAGACTGCGATGAAGCGGATTAGCTGGTGTACCACTAGAGGTGGGCACCGAGTCGAGTCGGACTGGATTGGGTCCAACTCGACTTGATCTGAATTTTCAAGTAATTGACCTGAACTCAATCCAATCCGGGACCGAGTCTGGGTCAGCTGACTCGATCCAATCCGATGCACGGCTAGCCTAACCCGAACTGAGTCTGGGTCAGCTGACTTGATCTGATCCGATGCATGGCTGGCTTGACCCGAACTGAGTCTGGGTCAGCTGACTTGATCCGATCCGATGCACGACTGGCTTGACCCGAACTGAGTCTGGGTCAGCTGACTTGATCCGATCCGATGCACGGCTGGCCTGACCCGAGCCGAGTATGACTCGGTCAGGGAAACCGAGTCGGATTGGGTCGGGTATGGTTTAGATCGGGTTAACAGTGAAAATCATTATCATCGCTGCTATTTTCGGTGTGGTCCATTTGAGCTTTAATATGATTCAGTTTTTTCTTCTTTTTTTTTTTTCTTTTTTTCTAATGCTCTAAAATGATCATGAAAAATGGATAAACGGCATGGATATAATAAATACATCATTGTGGGGCCCATGTAACTTTGATCTCATTTGAACAGTTCGTACAACTCGGAGCTCGAGTCACGTCTGCGCTCATCTTCGCACGACACGTATCTGCACCAGCTGGTGTCGTGTGAAACACGACATTAGATTGCGTGTTACTCAGTACGGGCGTGGATTAGATACACTGAAGTGACGTCACCAAGCTCTATGGACCCCACCATGATGCATGTGTTGTATTCATACCATCTATCCATTTGGAGAGATCGTTTTATGGCATGAGAAAAAGAATGAGATAGATCTAAAGTTCAAGTGGACCCAACCATAGAAAACAGTGGGGACAGTGACATCTACCGTTCAAAATTTCTTAAGGGTGACAGAAGTTTCCTATCAAGCTTATATTTTTGTTTTCACTTCATCTATCTCTATGTTAACTTATGAATACACTAGATCTAAAAAATACATGATGGTGGGCCTTATAAATGTTTCAACGGTGGGTGTGACTGATCCCATAGTTTTCTTTGGTGGGTCCACTTGAATTTTAGATCTATCTCATTCTTTTTCTCATGCCATAAAACGATCTCCACAAATGGTTGGACGATATGGATACAACACACATGCGTCATGGTGGGGTCCACATGGCTTGGTGACGTAACTTCAATAGCGATTTGGCTACTGACGTGTTTCCATCTTGCTTCGAACTTCTACCCAAATCCTCTCCCATTTTCCTTCTACTACTGACGAAACAGATACCTTCTTCTAAATCCAAATCCTCTCCCATTTTCCGTCTGCTACTGACGTTGTTAGTGTTTCATGCTCTATGCAGCTTAGGAATACATTTTTATATGAAAGTTTCTAATGCCGACTCCGGATCGGGTTGGATTGAATCGGTCCGGATTAACCACGATCCGAACTCGATCCGAAAATCTATCGGAACTAAATGGCCCTTATCGATCCGCACCGATCCAGGCCGTCGGTTTGGTTTGGATTAGGTCAGACCTGGTCGGATCAGGTCAGACATGCCCAGCTCTATGTACCACACACCACTGACCTTAGTGTGTGTTGCCGTCATCAAGTTCTATGGGCTCAAACATAAGGTATTTTTTTTATATCAAATCCGCCCATTCATTTGGCGAGATAATTTTAAGGCTTGAGCCCCCCAAAAAAAAAAAAAGAAGATACAAAGATCAAGTGAACCACAATGCAGAAAATAGTGCAGAATTGAACATCTACCATTAAAACATCTCGAGGATCACAGAAGTTTTGGATCAATCCATTATTTATTTTTCCTCTTCATTTATGTCTGTTTGACCTTATTAACATTGTTTATGAAAATAAACATTATGGTAGGCTCTAAGAATGTTTTATCTGTGGTAATAATTGCCCCACTTTTATTTGTGGTGTGGTCATCTTGGGCTTTGTACATGACTCAGTTTTTGAATAATGAACTAAAATAATCTTGCCAAGTGGATGGACGGTACGGATATAGTAAATACATCATTGTGGGCCCACATAACTTTGATCTCCTACCCACCGTTCGTACATTCGCTACTCGAGGAGCTGACGGGCTCCTCTTGGAGGGAGCGGATTGGACACTGAGCACTTCAGTAGCCAAAAGGCTACTGAAGTGATGTGGCAAAACGTCATTGGTTAGATACCAATGGTACGTTCCCTTGGTATAAATGCTACTCCGTTAGATCCATTGCCCTGTTTGGGCAAATGTTTTAAGCCGTATTAAAGGGTATCATGAGGGATAGGATTGTCAAATCCCACCAACCCTAACCCCCCTCATGTTTGGGCGGCATCGACTGCAAGTACTGGAGACTTCTTCAATGTATTCAGCGAGATATGGAGGGATTGCGAAATCCCTCCTTGGAATCGATGCCGGCTCTCTCACATCCTTCCCATCCACAGCGAAAGCAGAAGCCATTGTACGGAGATCGATGGGATTTCTCAAACCTACAACGATGCGTGGAGATAGGGTATGGCGGGAGAGAGGGTATGGCAGAGGTGTTTGGTGCCAAATCGGACATATATACATGGATGCATGTTCCTCCATCGTTCTAGCTGGGTAGAGAGGTATTACAATCACTTGCTGCCATGGGCGTTCCGTGAGGTAGGTGTTCCCAAACTATTCTTCAAAGAATTTTGGATTCTTCAGAGGCTTTGGGTTCCATATGGGTTTTGTTCTTCTCTCTTTGGTGTACATAGATGTTGCAGTGGTTTCGGTTTCTTGTACGCTATTTTGTTGTTGAAGCAATGGAAAGTTGCAAATGGGTATGACATTTTAGGGGTTTTGTTTTTTACGAAATGATTTTTGTTCTCTTTTGAAATTTCTGCTATTTTAGAGTTGGATACTGCAAATAAGATTCGATATCGAGAATGTCTATGCTGGAAGGAAATATTTTGATGTCTTTTGTTCTTAATATGGTGAATTTCCTTGTGGTTGGAGATTTCTGGGCTTCTTATGCATGTATATAGGCGATCTCCAATCTACAGATGGGCTTTTTACTTGTAAAATTGTTCCGATTTTGGAAAAATCAGACATGCTTGTTGTTTGTTATCCAATCTCCTGGCTTGAGACACCTGTGGATTTACTTCTGGTTGGAGTTTTCTGGGCTTCATATGGGCTTCTTACATGTCGAATTCCTGGGATTCTTCATATTACTTTTGTTGTTTGTTTGGTTAATTTTGCTTCTAGTTGGTCATCTCTGGGCTTCATAGACATGAGTATTGTTAGTATTGGGTGGAGGTATCTGACATGCAAATTGTATGTTGAAACATTGAAAAGTTACAGAAGATTACTGTTATTTTTGTGAATAATTTGTTTCTGGTGTCGGATGTTATTGCATTTTTTTCTG
This sequence comes from Magnolia officinalis, assembly GCA_021015155.1. NCBI lineage: Eukaryota > Viridiplantae > Streptophyta > Magnoliopsida > Magnoliales > Magnoliaceae > Magnolia > Magnolia officinalis. The sequence goes on from JAJHSJ010000008.1 coordinate 30,058,743, forward strand.
GACATTGGTATCTCTGATGTTGACAAGTAAGGTTTTTGTATCCTTTGCAAGCCTTGTGTATGATTCTCCAGAAGTAATGTATGCTTCTTGGTTTGAATTTTGTCCCTGTATTTAGTGATCATTTGTGCATCGGGTTGAAAGTGCTGAGGCATTTGAGGCTTCTGGTGTTCTTTGAAGGATAGTTTTTTTCATGAGTATAACTGTGATATTGCCTCTGCCTCTTCATGTTGTCCTTATTGATTAAAATGTTCGCTGATGGGGATTCTCCTAATGTATTCAAGTGGGCTTTCTTCACCATTCTGCAGATTTCCTGCTATAATTCCTAGACCAGTTTGTGCATTATCTGAATGCATGCATGCCTGGGTTTACTTCCAATTAAATACTCTTGTTGTCCTTTTATAGTTTGTAACTCATGCACAGATTTACAAGCTAATATGATAGTTGGATCCATTTCACTTGACCGAAGGTACTTGGACCTGAATATCTGATGGATTAATCTCCATAACTTTACTGTCAACTATTTCCTACATAATAGAATGGATAACTTTATTTGATACAGTAAACATGCAACTTTTGGTGGAAGTCCTCTTGGAAAACTTCCATTAGAAACGAGCTTTCAATTGGTTGCCAGAAACCCCCATTTGAAAGTGGGTTGATGATGAGATGTTAGAAGCACTCGATTGAAAAAAGTGGGGGCCTTTTTGGGTTTCTCACTATGGTTATTCATTTGAAAAAAAAAAACACTACAGGCAAAATCTAGTTTTTTCAAATGATGGCGGTATGATTCTTTTGCTTTTGATACCAATGAAATGTCAATGCAAAATAGATATAATGACCTTGTTGAAGTTGATGAAATGCAACATTACATTTTCCTTGTTTTGTACTTTATTTCAATTTCTTCTTCTTGCTGATTTTCTAAGGCATTTAAAGATACTGCTTGTTGGATTTATTCCACCAATGAAGAGAAGTACCATACTGACAGTAGAGATCATAAATGTCGTTTCCCGGTTGCCTAAGAGAGAGAACCATTTAGATTTCTTTCTTAGACATATTCTCTTCACTATAATCAACTCCATCAGACTTAGATTTCTTTGTATAATTGTGGGACGAAAAAACTGCGTCAGAAATTACTTTAAAGGCGTGGTGAAAAGGACAATGTAAGAGCTTAGCTTGAAAACCAGAAGACAGTCAAGATGCATTAGAAATTCATAGTAGCAATGTAACAGCGGCAGAAATTGTCCATTCCAATCACAATACCATTTGCATACAACATACTGCTTATTGTATTTCATGGATATGATGATGAAATGAACATGCAGGACAGAAGATTTTTCATGGAACTGTTCGTCTGTTATTTGCTAGACTAACAACAGTGCAGTGTCACCATTTGGTTGATAAGGCCCTGGATAGATGAGTTTCTGTTGAAGATTGTCCAAGTGGTTAACAAACAGTTGGCCATGTTGGCATGTAGAAGTGAATTTCATAGATATTCCAAACTTCTATATCATATGCTCTACTACCCTCTTCTTGCATTTACTGACTCTTTTCTTTTTCTTTTTTTCTTTTTCTTTTTTTCTGTTTTTAGCCTTTTCTCTTTACAACTAGACTCGTCCTCTTCTCTCGTCTTCCCTTGGCTCGGCTCAGCTTCATTTCTACTCTTCTAGCTCAGGTGATGGCATTATTGTCCTAAAAGTTTCCATGAATAACTGAAATATGCAGCTTTCTTGTAAAGGCCCAACCATATATATTATATGTACTAGGTAACTTTGAATCTCGGGCATTATGTGATGGATGATACTCAGGCACTTATAAGTTGCCTAGAAATGTGACACATGTCATTACATAAAGTCTAGTTATGATTCTCGGATCTACCATGAACCAAAACTTACACCAATCAAATTGGTAGACATTGTTTTGGTCCTATTTCAACATCTAAACCTCAACCAAACTGGTTTGCTAATTGTGACCTAACCACAGTGGTTTATACAATTTGGTCGGTTTAAGTTGAGTCTATACCTGCCATGTGTACAATTTTCCGAGTGCCCGCACATCAACTATCCTATACTGCCTGAGTATCATATAAACTCCCCCATATTTGAAGAGAGGTTTGTCCACCAATACCCGCAGCTACATGTGCTAGCCTGGACAGTGTTTGTAGCATGTGAGACGAAAATATGGTGGAGACAAATCTGGAGATGGCAAAATATGAAAAGAAGCCTTGCCTATTATTGATGAAGTATATATTTGCAGATTGAATGTGTACCGAGGTTGAGTTTTCTTTTAAAACATACGTTATTTTCGAATAGTGCATGTACTGACAGTTAGTGTGTACTAACAAGCTTACGAAAATATTTATCCAAAAAAAGGGGGATGTAGGCATGAAATATCTAGTTGGGTTTGGAAGAAATTATACCTGATCACATACTAGGTTGTTGACAAGGTACATCAACTTTATTTTCTACTTTAGGAGATGGATAGCGACGATGAAGACGACGTAGCCGAGACCATGGTGGTGTAAGCAGTGGCCGCATGCGTAGCTGCTGTTGGTGAATATTGTCGTCACTATATGTTAAGAGACCTGGCGCGTCAAGGGGATGACGAGCAGGCAAGGTTTATAAACTCCATCGTGCGTGCGAGTAACAATGATTGTTTTACACAGTTGAGGATGAGACGACAATGTTTCTTTTCATTATGTGACGTACTGCGTGACAGAACACACCTACGCGATACTCGACACGTTAGTCTTGAGGAGCAAGTAGTGATCTTCCTCCATACCATAGGACATAACGTGCGTAATCGTGTGATAGGACACAGATTCATACGTTCAGGCAAAACGGTAAGTCGTCACTTTCATCGTGTCCTTAATGCGATAGTGTCCTTGTACCCTAATTTTGTGAAGCACGCGGGTACTGAGACCCCCCCGGAGATTCAATCGAATCCTTACTGGCAAACATACTTTCAGGTAACAGTCTCGTCACTGTCGGCCATTTTTCGTTTTTGAAGAAGCTACTATTTGTCATATTAACAAGTTATCTGAAATTGTACCAAATCGACGATAGGATTGTGTTGGTGCATTAGACGACACGCATATTCCCGCTCATGTGGAATCATCCCAACATCCAAGCTTTCGCAACCGAAACGGTATCGTGTCTCAGAATGTACTTGCTGCTTGTTCATTTAACATGACATTCTTATACGTGCTAGCTGGATGGGAGGGTTCCGCTTCGGATGCACGGGTCCTACATAATGCGCTGACCCGAAGTGATGAGCCACTAATTGTACCAAATAGTAATTGTTTCTTCAGAAATAACATACAACATTCTTCACCCTAAACATCATTCTCAACACACAACCCCTAAGACCCTAACTTTTACGCAATGTAAGAAAATATTTTGTCGTCGACGCAGGATACGCTCACTCGCCTGGGTTCATGGCGCCGTATCGCGGTGCTCGATACCACTTGCACGAATATCGAACCGGGAGAGCACCTATGAACAAGAAGGAGTTGTTCAATTACTGACACGGCAATTGCGAAATGTAGTTGAACGTTGTTTTGGAGTAATGAAGGCACGGTTTCCTATCTTGAAGACAGCTGCGCAATATCCATTTGAAACCCAGGAGAAGATTGTAGTAGCATGTTGTATACTACATAATTTCATTCATGGACAAGATGAGGATGGACAAGATTTGGAGGATGCTGGTATAACTATGGGAGATGCGGAGAACAATCCTACACCAAATGAGATATCAACAATGGTTGAGCGCCAGTGGCTAGTGCAAGCGACACAACAGGAGAAATATGCATGGATTAATGTTCGAGATTAGATTGCAGAACGAATGTGGTCTGACACGCAAACAAATAGTAGGACTTCATAGAGTCCTTTATTTAAAAGATACATTAACTGATGTTTTTTTTTTTGAGAAACACACACACACACATATAATATATATATATATATATATATATATATATATATATATATATATATATATATATATATATATATATATAAGAGAAGACAGTCGATATGAAGTCTGTCATTTTTTTACTTACATATTTGCTCGATACAATTAAATGCTCTTTCCGTAATACGTAGTTGCTAGTATACTATTGAACTTCATTATTGTGTAAGTTGATTTTTAGTTGTTTGTTAATCCACGCAGTAGGTGACATGTCTGATTATTCTGTAAGAGATACACAAACTCCGACGCAGTCCCCAATAAGAACTGCAATTCTGCCGACAAGATGCTCTCCACGCGAGAAGACTGTTAAATCGCTTGCTGAGCCGCTTTCACGCGCTGCAAAAATCAAATGGACCCGGGCCATGGATTCAATTTTATTCGACGCTTTGCTTGAACAGATATCTCTAGGCCAAAAAGCAGATAACAATTTTAAGAATGAGGCATATAATGAGGCCGCTGCGGAGGTGTCGAGGAAGACGCAAATTACGATGAACTGACAAAACATTCAAAACTGAATGCGGTATCATAAGCATGAGTACAACGATCTGAAGGACATGCTGGCCGCAAGTTGTTTCGGTTGGGACAGCGAGCGTATGGTAGTAACCGCACCCGACGAGGTCTGGGATGAGTACCTGAAGGTAATCATTGCGTACAACCCCTTATATTGTAAATCAGGATTGTATCAAATATGTTTACTAAACTAAAATATTTATTGATTGTAGTCGCATCCAAGAGCAGAAAGGTTACGTGGAAAGCGGATTGAGCGAATGGACGATTTGGCGGCGATTATTGGTTCGAACCATGCAACAGGCCGCTACGCTCAGAGAAGCCGAAACATGGCTGCGTCTTCCTCGTGTATTCAGTGAGATTTGAATGAGTCTTGGACTGAGCAGGACGATGATACGGATGTACCCATCGATCTTTCCGAGGATCATCTCGGAGATTCGATTGGGAATTATGACTATTCAAATGAGTCTCGTCGGGCAACTGAAAATCGTTCATTCCGTAGCACTCCCAACCGAGCGAGTGACTCTGAGAGTAGTCGTGGTGGGAGTGCTTCTGCGAAACGGATGCGTGCTGCTCGTCCCTGTGACGTCCTTGGCACTTCCCTGGATGGTGTGGCGGAGGCAATGTGAAACTTTGGACTTGGAAAGGAGATGAACCGCACTGGTAAAGTGCTGGATGTCCTCGAGGAGGTTCAGGGACTGACCAATAAAGAGTTTATAGAGGTTGGTCAGATGTTGACTCGGGATAAGCAGCTAGCATCCTTTTTCGTAAATCTTCGCCCAGAGCGGAGGGTGGAGTGGTTGAAAAAAACCTTGTCTGATATGAATGGAGAAAATGGTGGGGGTTCTTCTTGATGGATTAAAATACTTTTATTACGCATCGAAACCGGAAAATCTATTTTGTGGTTTTGTAATAACTATATACTGAAAGGAGATGAACAGTTAGTTTAGTTTCTAATCTTTTTGTGATGTATTTATATCCGTGTTAAATGTTTGTTGGATACTTAGCCAGTATAACATTCTGCTTGCGTTTACATATTTATGATGCTTGCTTAAATGCGGTTTTATCAGTATATCATCTTCACATGCTTTCATTTCATACGTTATAACATGCATTTTCTCCTATCCTCGTCATATTTATGTGAATGCAGATGGGTAACAGTAAATATTATGTTGTAATCCATGGACGACGACCGGGTATATATATGTCCTGGGATAAGGCACGACTGCATGTGGAGGGATTTAGCGGTGCCAGACATCGATCATTCAAAACATTCCAAGATGTGACCGCATGGTGGAATGCAAACTATGCAAGTTCAAGTAGTGGATTAATTAACAGGGGACGTGGTGAGGTACATTCACCTACAGATGCTCGAAATTCTGTCCAAGAAATTCCGAGAACCATGATGTGCAAGAGTACACAAACAGATGATGCCACCCTGAATCTCGGGGAAGTGGTGGTAGCATTAGTAGTTGCAATCTTGGTTTTATTCTTCATATTGTATATAATAATTAAGCTGTAGGTTTGGATGGTGTTGAAGAACTTGCTGTTTAAATTTTGGTAGACAATAGATAACTTATGTTCGAACTCTTTGATATGGCATGTATAACTGCATCTTAGCTACAAATCTCATTATCTGTTTTGTGGAGTGTAAATTGTGATTGAATTGCATGCATTGATCCTTTCTTTTATCCATATCTCCCTTAACCTCCATTACTATGAGGTTCCTTACAAATGAAGTCCAGCCTCTTGCTCCCAGTTACACCAAGGGCCAGGTATGACTACTTGAAACCCGGATTGGTTACCTGTATCATTTCGTAGGTAACGTGTTTCTGTGTGTAGGCAACAGATGTGTGTTTGGAGGCAACAGAAAGATTAATCGACTTCAATGAGATGCAGCAAATTGGCTAGATTGACAATTTCCTCATCCTTGAGGTTACTCGTGAAGGTGAGATTCCAAACCATGCTAACACCAATTGACACAATGCACCCTATCACCAGGGCTTAACACTACACTGTCACCCTGAAAAGATCTGGGAAGCTATCTGCGGGTCTGCAACTGTCAACCCGGACATCTTAGCCGAAAGTGAACTTTATCCTTTCCATTAAGCAACTATATTTTGCCACAAATCATCTCTAAGGTGAGTTAAAATGCCTCCGTCACTTTCAAAGGAGACTCAAATTCTTTTTTTATGATTCTGCATATATTCAGTGGTGTGGATCAATGAACCATGGGCCTTGTATGAACAAAATTTGCATACATCGGGGTATGGATCATATAGTTCTTTTGCAACAAACACTTCTATCCTTGCATTATCTTTTGTGATTTTTACTTTGATTTGGCAGATCGCTACAGGGCACCTAATATTTACCGTCGAGCATCCCACAGAAAGAGTGTAGATGTCTTCTCATTCGCTTTAATAGTCCAACAGGTGTAGATTCATTTTTATGAAAACACAACGTTTGCTTTTCTTATCACTGATTGTCAGTGCCTGAAATAGTGATTAAACAACTAACTTGCAGATGTTTACTTGCATGAAGATTACTGTTTACTTACAGATGTTTGAAGGGAGGCCCTCAAATAAGTCAGAATCACCAGAAGCAGTAGCAGATTAGAATGAACACGAAGATTCCAGACCCTCTCTCTCATCTGATTCTCCAGAAACAATCAAGACGTAAGTAGCCCATATCTCTTTTAAGTCACCTTTCTACATGGATTGAACTTGAAAGGAGGGGTCCTTACTCATGCCTCAGTGGTAGACTCACAAGAGTTTCAACACAGGATCATGGGTTCGAGTACCATGTGTGAATGTTCCCATAGCCAAAAACCAGAATGATTTAATCTTCAAATTGGCAACAAGTGCGTGAGACCACTTATGGTTTAAAAAGGAAAGTTAGCCAACATGGGGCATTCAATATACTGAGTGTGGCCCTCCCAATGCATATATTCAGCACAGAGCCTTGGTGATGAGCCACCCCCGGATCATGCACACGTGGGACCTAAAAACATGCGTGGAGCACTTGCTTTGAATGGTTGCAGATAGGGCCTTGATGTAGCATTTCTCAAAGAGTCTTTTTCATGAAAAAATTAAATATAAAATAAAATCCCCACGGCTCAATTCAGGCTATTTTTTCTGTTTGCTATTTTCGTGCAATCTAAGGCCCTGTTATGTATTTTGTTTGATTGTTATTTTCGTGCAGATTTCAAACCATTCTATTTCTGTTTATTCTGAAGCGAACATTCTATGTGCAGGTCGGTTTGATTATCTTACATGGTTGACAGTTGGAACATCAACTTTGTTTTCATACAACGGCTTCGTTTCTTGATAATATGTCGATTGGGTGGAGAATCTACGCCGTTGAAATGGTAGAATAGCTCATTGAAAACACGTGGTGAAGAAGCTGAAACAATATCTTCATTAGAAGGGCCACATCAAATACCCAAAGGTTTCGATGGTGTACATATCGTGATGAATGGACCATCCAGTTTTCTCAGTTTATTTTAGGGGACCAATGATGAGCATTTATTTCTCAGTTTATTGTATAATGCGTTTGACCCTACAGTTTTGGGTTTCGGTTTGTATGAGTGCCCCTTATGGTTGAGTGATCTAAAGCGTTGAAACTATGGCGTCCACCGTGGACAGATAGTCCACCAGAGATATGAGCCATAAAATTTATGGATTGACCGTGATATCCACCGTTTTGGATCCTTGATATCTCTTCACTATATTGACTTTTTATCGTGTAGTGCATGGGCCATTCCAGTCATCCAGTGACCCAATGTATTGTTAGCATTTTCGAACCATCGATGGCCTTTTTACGTCCAACTAGCCCACCTGATCGATGGATGAACTAATTTTGTGGGCCACGTCACATACACAACATGGCCGACTGTTGAACGGCTTGGATCTCATCCAAGCATGTTACTCAATAGCTACTCCTGCGAATGGCTCTCTTAAAGATCATTTTCCAAGCTTTTGAAGAAGAGAAATCGACAAAGCATGATGAAGGGACATCCACAGCATTTTGGTCCACATGAACTATGTCACTAAAAATCAATGTGTACGTACTTGCATTTTCCACTGCTTTCTATCTTCTACATTTTATTTTTCTTGCCAGGCTGGCTAGTTGGCGAGTAGTTGGCGAGTAATACAGCTTATCCTAGCCGTGTGTTAGAGTTTCACAAGGACCTCATAGCCAATCATCCCATCGCAGGTTGGTGGATGGATTGGATGCATCCGTTTAACCGTAAAGAGTTGGAAAGATGGACGACTACTGTTTGTAGATGCAACACACATAAGTTGTGTACCCGATCAACCGGCCGGGCAGAATTTTTCCTCATGGGAAATATATGGAAGGACCCACGTGATGAACGGATTGGATCTGACTTTTTATCATGTAGTGCATGGGCCACCGAAAGCATGGCCCGTGATATCCACAGTTTTTGCACGGTCTAGACTGTGTAAAATTTTTTCCAAACATGCCGTGGAATTGGGACGGGACCAGATGAATCCCATCGCACTTAATCCCTTCTAATCCCAGTGCCCAAACACGCCTAAGTGGTGGGATGGTTGCAATACCACAACACCCAAACACGTCCAGACATTGGTCATGGAATTGGTGACTACAACCAGACCACCGACAGTCCACTGACAGCATTAAATACATCATATCAGCCAATTCCATACACCTCAATACACCTAAAAACATTTTCCCAAACAGGGCCTAATAGATCTTTCTCGGTTTCCGTCGTGCACCCACTCGGCCACAAAATCGGATCGTTATACGGAAAAAATTTAGTTGGGCCCACCGTGATTTTATGTGATTTATCCACACCATCCATCTATTTTTTCATATAATTTTAGGCGTTGAGCCCAAAATTGAAGCTTATAAAAACCTCAAGTGGACTATAGCATAGGAAACAGTGGAAATAATGATATCCACCGTTGAAACCTTTCCAGGCCCCACAGTGACGTTTATTTTTCATCCAACTGTTCAAAGGATAAAAAAACATGGATGAAGGCAAAAAACAAATATAATCTTGGACCAAAACTTCCGTGGCCCCCAAGAAATTTTCAACGGTATAAATTCAATTCACACTATTTTCTCTGGTGTGGTCGATTTTAGCCTTTTATATTATTAGGTTTTGAGCTAAGCCCCTAAAATTATCTTATAAAATGGATGAATGGACTGGATAAAATACATAAATCACAATAGACCCCACGGAGTTTACTCAGTACGCAATCTGCTTCCCTTCACATACCGGTGAACTGCACGTACGTTTATTTGGACGAAGATTTCCTGCTATGGGAACCAGGTTGATGTTTTTGAGAAATCCTTCCCTTCAATCCATTTTTTGAGTTTATTTCAGGAGATGATGCCAAAAATGAACCGTATCCAAAGCTTAAGTAGGTCGTACTAAAGGAAAATGTGGTTAGGGAAATTCCTACCGTTAAAATCTATCTGAGTTCGACAGTGATGCTTATAAGCCATCCGTACCATTAATAACTTCATTCCTACTGGGATGAACTGAAATAAAAAATATTAGCATGACTCAAAACTTATGTGGCCCACGAATATTTAAACTGTGGACATTCAATTATCATATTCTTGGCCCACTTGAGCTCCAGAAACGGTTCATTTTTGGTTTGATGTCCTGAGTTGGACTCAAAAAACGGATGGACGGGTAGGATTTCTCACAAACATCACAGTGGCCCCACCTGGTTCCAGCCGCATCCTTTTTTTTTCTTAAGATAAACCATTACCGTGCGTGGTCGAGTGCGTTCACGAGCTAAACGAAAAAACATCCCCTAACGTATCTCCGTAGCATATTGGTCTCCAGTAGCGGATTGGATACTGAGCACTTCAGTAGCCAAAAGGCTACAGGCTACTGAAGTGATGTGGCAAAACGCTATTCGTTATATACCAATGATATGTTCCCTCGGTATAAATGCTGCTCCATTAGATCCGTTAACGGCTCGGTTTCCGCCGTGCACCCACTCGGCCACGAAATCGGATCGTTATACGGAGAAAATTCAGTGGGGCCCACTGTGAATTCATGCGATTTATCCACACCTTTCATCTGTTTTTTCATATAATTTTAGGCGTTGAGCCCAAAATTGAAGCTTATAAAAATTTCAAGTAGACTATACCATATGATGCAGTGGAAATAATGATATCCACCGTTGAAACTTTTCCAGGCCCCACAGTGACGTTTATTTTTCGTCCAAACTGTTCAAAGGATAAAAAAACATGGATGAAGGTAAAAAGACAACTATAATCTTAAACCAAAACTTACGTGGCCCCAAGAATTTTTCAATTGTATAAGTTCAATTCACACTGTTTCCTTTGGTGTGGTCGATTTTAGCCTTTTATATTTTTAGGTTTGAGAAATTTATGACTGTGGACCACACCTTTTATCCAACAGTTTTTTTGAAGCAATACAAACTTAGAATACGCACTTGGACCTCCTCGTACGGACTCAAAATTTCAGGACGAAAATACCCCTCCTTTCACGGCTGTGGCTTTTCCTCTCCCATTTCCACTGCTTGTTTTTCCTCTCCCTTTCCACCGTTGCTTTCACCTCCTTTCCTCACTGTGTTTCCGGCAGAAAGACCTCAAAAAACCCTTTTTGTGGGCCCCCTTCAATCGCATTTTGTCTTCTTCTCAAAATGGTCGGTCCGGAGAAGAAAGCACGCAGCAAAGGTATATTTTAAACTCAGTTGGCCCCACATTGAATGTATGTAGTTCCTTTTATATTGTTTTACAAGAGGAAAAGGTTATATACGATCGAGCTCACGGGATCTCCCCATGAGGTCGAGCTGTGTGGGCCCCACCATGATGTATGTCGAACATCAACACCTTGAACTTGATGGGTCCCCTCTAAATTATGGGATAGCAGAAAAATCAGCCGTATACGGAACTCAGGTGGGCCATACCATCTAAAATCATGTGAAGACATGGCTAAAACATATAAAATTAGTTGGTGGGGCCCACCTGAAATTAGGATGTGTCTAAAACTTGGTCTGACCCCTCATCCAAGTGGGACACATTATGAATGGGTTGGATTTGTGAAACACATTTCGGTGGGCCCAAAAAATAAATATGAATGTTTTAATGAAAGGTAACCCCTCTCAAGTTTTCTACGTGGTGTAGCCTACAAAAGTCATGAATTAACTTGATTTTTAAGCTCTAGGTCCACCATGGAATGGTGCATCTAACTGATGGGGTAGATGTTTGACATACCTCATGATAGGGCCCACACAGCTCGACCTCATTGGTAGTTCACATGAGCTCGACCATATAAAACCTTTTCCCACACAGATGTATATATATACACGACACATGTGCATGCATGCCCGCTGATCTTCTAGTTTGCCCTGGTGATTTCCTTTAAATGTAATTAAGGGCATGTGCCAAGGTATGTCTATGTCTCCTTGTATATAACATGATGTGGGGTCCAACACTATAAAAGCTACAAACTTGAACAGATACATGCTTTGACTCCCTGTCATACGTCCATGTGCCTATGCTGACCGAATAAAGGCAAGTGTTCCCTATCTTTTGTGCTGACAAAGCTTTGCAACCTTGTGATGCGCTACGTTGACTAAGCTACGCAACCTTGAATCTGCGCCGAAGCAGGACAATGGTTATGACTGTGGTATATTCATAATGAAATATATTGACATTTTGTGTAGCGGTTTCACCTTGGCAGGAATAAACATGTAAAAATTGACCGCCGATTGGAAGAAGTCAATAGCATATGATTGTCTGTCTCTAGTTTGTAAATGATATTTGTGTGGGGCATGGGCTGAATTTTGGAAAGATGTTGTATACATTGTATTATATACATCGTTGAATATACATTGTAAGTTATGATGTATAGCATACTTTGTAAGTTTTGATGTATAGCATACTTTGTAATTTTGGTGGATAGCATACTTACAAAATTTTTCGTGTATTCGCCGGAATTGTAAGTTATGATGTATAGCATACTTTGTAATTTTTGGTGGATGATGAAATGAACTTTATACTTTGTCCCACTATATTTTTCGTTTGCCTCGTTATGCTCGTCGATCAAGTTGAATGCACATGGAACTCAATACACATCATTGGCCCACTCATTTTCATGTATCCCTCGCTGATTTTATAGTTTGCCCCGCTGTTTTTCTAGTTTGCCTCGCTATTTTTCTAGTTTGCCCCGCTGATATTTCAGTTTGCCTCGCTGTTTTCTTAGTTTGCCCCGCTAATATTTCAGTTTGCCTCGTTGTTTATCCTAGTTTGCCCCGCTGATATTTCAGTTTGCCTCGCTGTTTTTCCTAGTTTGTCCCGCTGTTTTTCCTAGTTTGCCCCGCTGATATTTCAGTTTGCCTCGCTATTTTTCCTAGTTTGCCCCGCTGTTTTTCCTAGTTTGCCCCGCTGATATTTCAGTTTGCCTCGCTGTTTTTCCTAGTTTGCCCCGCTGATATTTCAGTTTGCCTCGCTGTTTTTTCTAGTTTGGCCCACTTTTTTTCATAGTTTGCCTCGTTGTTTTTCCTAGTTTGCCCCGTTGATATTTCAGTTTGCCTCGCTGTTTTTCCTACTTTGCCCCGTTGATATTTCAGTTTGTCTCACTGGTTTTCCTAGTTTGCCTCGCTGTTTTTCCTAGTTTGTCTCGCTGTTTTCCTAGTTTGCCCCGGTGATATTTCAGTTTGCCACGCTGTTTTTCCTAGTTTGCCCCACTGATATTTCAGTATACCTCGCTGTTTTCCTAGTTTGCCCCGCTTATCATATAGTTCACGACTCAATCAATTTGATAGTTAACACTATCATTCCCACTAAGATAGCAATGGGAATTGTACTTGATCGAGGAAGACTACTACTCGAGGAAGATCCCTGAGAAAGATTCCTAATTCTCAGGGGGTCAAATCGTTGAGTGATAGCTTGAATTTCTTCGTTTACATTTACTATTGGTAATGACGTTAGATTAGAACTCAAATCGATTCTAGAAATATGAGTCAAATCTATTCCATAGAAGAAGTGCTGCAAGAATGCTTCTTGCGCTTTTATAAAATTCACTTTTATCTTTCTGGGCGAGTGAAGCCAGCTCCATTAAAAGAAAAAAAAGAATCCTCGCACAGAAAGACTTTTAGCCTTTAATTTAAGGCTATTGGTACTTTCGAAAGCTATTAGTACTTTCGAAGGATATTGGAGTATATTTCAGGGCGGTTAACCCATAAAAAGAAATTCTTTGTGGTAATAATCAAACTCAACTAAGGAACAGTTATTGAAAATGAAACCCCTATCTATACTAACTATATTAGGGCTTCATCAAACTAACTAACTATATATGCAATTAGTGACGTAAGATGATTGATATGCATGCTTGTTGTGACTTTTGAGTTCGCTAAGAGATTCTTTGTGCGAGGGGGTACTGTAGATTTCTCTCAAGTATCAGTTCGTGCCCTTAGGATGTCCAGATGGACTCTCGGGCTAGCTCTCCTTCGGGAGAAGTACCATAGAAAGTCTAATAGCGTACTTGCCCAATTAGGCGGAGCTGGTTACCGGACTTGTCAGTTCGCTACCACATCATCGTTCTCGACAATGGGAGCGATTGTTTGTGGTCTTGGACAAACCTGGCCGCTGTTCTCCACTCCCATTACAGTTTTGGATTGGTCGGGGCACACCCCTTAATCTATCACGTCGAAGGGTCTGCTAGTGCATTTCATCCGACGTGAGTGAAAACCTGAGTGGAAGTGACCTCCTGAGGAACTCACCTTTGATGGGGAGGTTGAAATGCTAGAGCATACCGTCAATGGCGTAATTGGGTGAAGTTATGGCTTGAGCAGCTTCAATGGTACCACACGGTTGCTTTAAAACTAGACATGCAGTTCCAAGAACTCTTCGAGGGGCCTGTTGTTGAGACCTCCTGGAAACGCCGTAATCAAAACCAATTTCAGTTTGCCTCGCTGTTTTTCCTAGTTTGCCCCGCTGTTTTTCCTAGTTTGCCTCGCTGTTTTCCTAGTTTACCCCACTGATATTTCAGTTTGCCTCACTATTTTTTCTAATTTGCTCCGCTGATATTTCAATTTGCCTCGCTATTTTTCCTAGTTTTCCTCGCTGTTTTTCCTAGTTTGCCTCGTTGTTTTCCTAGTTTGTCCCGCTGATATTTCAGTTTGCCTCGCTGTTTTTCCTAGTTTGCCCCACTATTTTTCCTAGTTTGCCTCGTTATTTTCCTAGTTTGCCCCGTTGATATTTCAGTTTACCTCGCTGTTTTTCCTAGTTTACCCGCTGATATTTCAGTTTGCCTCGCTGTTTTTCTAGTTTGCCCCGCTGTTTTTCCTAGTTTGCCTTGCTGTTTTCCTAGTTTGCACCGCTGATATTTCAGTTTACCTCACTGTTTTTCCTAGTTTGCCCTGCTGATATTTCAGTTTGCCTCGCTGTTTTTCTAGTTTACCCCGCTGTTTTTCCTAGTTTGCCTCGCTGTTTTCCTAGTTTGCCCCGCTGATATTTCAGTTTGTCTCGCTGTTTTTCCTAGTTTGCCTCGCTGTTTTTCCTAGTTTGCCTCACTGTTTTCCTAGTTTGCCCCACTGATATTTCAGTTTGCCTCGCTGTTTTTCCTAGTTTGCCCCGCTGTTTTTCCTAGTTTGCTTCGCTGTTTTCCTAATTTGTCCCGCTGATATTTTAGTTTGCCTCGCTGTTTTTCCTAGTTTATCTCGCTGATATTTCAGTTTGCCTCGCTATTTTTCCTAGTTTGCCCTGCTGTTTTTCCTAGTTTGCCTTTTCTCTATTGATGGATTTGATGTCTCCAAATTCGCTTCAAAATTAGAAGCTCAAGTGGGCCACGTCACGGGTAAAACACTGTCGGGGTCGACCAGGTCTTACCACATTTTTAAAGTTGAAGTTAATGTAATTGGAGTGATAATGGATGAAACCACATTTTAGTTATTCCTACTTTGTAAAACTAATAATCGCAATTCAATTCAATAGTTCATCGAAACATGGCCCTTTATTTTTTTATTTTATAGAATTCAGTTGATTTTTTTTTTCTTTTTCAGATATTTTAAGTGTCCATGGCTAATTTGGGGGAGTTTGTTAATATTTGGATTCAGAAATTTTAGTTTCGGTTCTTGGAGTGGGATTTGGCATATGGATGATGATTTGTAGTGGAAGTTAATGTTTTTTCCCCTTTTTTTCTTCTTCTTCCGAGTTAATCCAAATTGAAGCATATCAAAAGATCAAGTGGATCATACCACGGGAAACAGTGGGCATAATGATTTCCACCGTTGAAACCATAGTCGGCCCAATAGTGATGTTTGTTTGTTATCAAACCTATTCATAAGATCATACAAACATGGATTAAGCCAAAAAAAAAAAAAACAATTATAAGCTTGATCCAAAACTTCTGTGGCCCACCTCCTCCACTTCAGATCCTCCACCAGATGATGAAATTGGTTGAAATCATGATTAAGTCTTATTTTTGCTTTTTTAAGTTAATGGGTCTTAGTCCAACCTTGAAACAGGTTTGACTATATGGAACGAGATTGCCGAGCTTATGGCCTTGGTTGCAATTTTAAATTTCAGAGGTATGTCTCGAGAACTTTCAAATTTCAGATTACCTCTTTATTTCTATGGATTGGTTATGCAAAATGTATGTCCATTGTAATTTTCAATTTCATTTTGTTGCTTGCAGGTTAATGGAATGCATTTTTGGATTGTGTATTTTGTGTATTTTTTCTTGTTTTTTATTCTTTTCCTTTGTATATGTTTGGATACTAGAAACTAAGTTTGAAAATCTTGGATGGTTTTGAATTATATATATAACAGCACGACCTATGTTGCCTTGAAAGGAATTTCAATAAAAGATGGGATATGCAGGTTAGTACTCCTGTTTCTTTTGCGGCCTTCTTTTATCTACAAATCAGTTTTTTTTTCTTGCAAATATGTGGGAAACTAGGTTTTTGGAGTCTTCAGAAAATGGTGTATAAATTTTGGTTATGATCATCCATTAGAGGTTGAATTTCATAAAATGGTGTATAAATTTTGGTTATGATCCTGACATTTCTTTTGCAGTCTTCAGAAGAAGGTATTTGATGTCCTCTACCGGATAGCAGACATCCCTTCTTGGAAGCTTACAAGATCAAGATAATTGTAAGTGTAATCCCCTGGCTTGTTCAGACCTGCACCATTCTAACTGAATATGCTCTTTCCCTATTGTTAGATTTTGAAATACTGGTAGGGTTTTGGTATAAATGAGATATTCTGGTTCTCACAATCTGATTCTTGTCAACTTGAAGAGATGGATTTTCTTAGTGTTCTTCAAATGATTCCTTCATGTTTTCAACTAGCGATGACATGTAGGTATTAGCTTGAGGAAAAGCAATTTTAAATTATGCTCTTATATTAACAATGTGATCATTTAATTACTTGTGCAATTCATTACTCATCCATTGCTCTAACAATATATTGTTCAGTCATTAAGCTATAGTTGTATTCTCCTATGTGTTTGAGAGTGTGGATGTGTCTCTCTTTTTAGTTTTGGAATTCAATCTGCCTAGAGGATCATGCTGATATTTCTTTTATCCAGAACATTGGTCTGTTGGGCTCCACTGTGGATGGACCATTTCATAATATCTCCCAAGGTTAGAGATCCTAGCATTCCTTAAGACTTTTGTACTTGTGTGCTTCTTTACACATATTTTGCACGTGTTTTGGAGTGTAGAACTCCGTAGCAGCCATGAGATGAAACATGAACTTGTACTTTTGTACTTGTGTGCTTCTTTACACATGTGTGCTTATTTTTTAGTGTGGAACTCCATAACAGCCATAAGATTCAAGCTTTTATTGAAATATGTTTGTAGAATTATCTGAGGCCTGATATCAAGAGAGGAAAATTCTCCAGTGAAGAAGAGCGGATCATTGTCAACCTTCATTCGGTTCTTGGAAATAAGTAAGTTTTCAATTGCTTTAATATGTATTTTGATGCAATATTGAGTTGAATTCCAATCTCTAACTCTGATACCAATTAATTTCTTTTATGTGGAGTTATTTGGAAATTAAGAAAAGATAAAGGCAAACATGGAATAACATTTTTTTTTTCCTTCTGTATTTGCAAATTCTCACATAAGAAAACTATGTTTGCAAGAACGACATTCTTGATGTGCAGCTATTGCAAGTGACACGACGAGGCTTGGACGTGTTATTGTGGTATGGGGATTATAGGACCTGATCTGTTGGCATCCTTGTATGCCTCATGTATAGGCCTTAAATTGCTTAACTTCTAACTGTATTTGGCTGTGCCTAGAGGACTTGGTCTATTTGTTTGGATTGTGCTTGCACTCATGCTGATTCTAACCCCACTTTCCTCATTTATGGCCTTCAAAGAAAGGTCAATGGTCCAATATTGCCTTTTTATATCTGCTCTCTACACTGACTTCATATTCACTAGATTTTGTTAGAAGTTACATTTGAATTTGGAAGTTCATACATGCACCTGAACCCACTTGAGTAGACATATATTGGGATCTCTTCTCTTAGAAAAGGCACATTGTTCCATTGTCATTGAATGCAAGTCCCCATTGTGTATAAATATTCTCCTGAAATATATGGATCTTCATGTGCTTCTACATGATTAACATATTCATGTAGTTTTTCTTTTTCTCCTGAAAGGGTTTCAATGGTAGACATTCAATTTCCCACTGCCTTTTACAGTGTGATCCACTTGATAACTAGATCTATCTTATTTTTCACATCAAGCCTTAATACAAGTTCGCCAAATAGATGGACGGTTTGGATATAAAACATACCTCATAATGGGACCCACAAAAATTGGTGGGGATTACAAGGAAGAAAAAGAAGACAAAAAAAAAAAAAAAATGCCAGCGAGTTGGGGTCGACCGGGTTGGGACCCGGTCAACCGGGTCAGAGAAAAAAACCACGGCCAGCAAGTTGGGGTCGACCTGGTTGGGACCCGGTCGACCGGGTCAGAGCTTGGCCTATCGCTACGGATTATAACCGTAGCCATAGCTGTAGTGCTATGCACTTTTTTCTCTTTTTTATTTTTAATTTTTTAATTTTTATTTTTTACATGGAGAACATTTTCCCCTTTACATTTTTCTATAGTACATAATTATGTAAATATGTATATATAAGTATATAAAAATATTTTTCTATCTTTTAATTCATTTCTTTGTCTATTTATTTAACAAACATATCTCCTAAACTAGAATGATTTACTTAACTTACCATATATGATTTTGGGGTAGGAGAAGCTAATTTAGCCAACCAACCTATTTATTTTCCAAGATTCCATCGGGTCGATGGTCAAAAAATCTATTTCATTCAGTTCGTGATCAATTTCAATCAACATCGATGGTTCGGGTTGGTGCTCAACCTTAACCTAACCCAAGGTTCTTATACTTAAACCTTGACCCAAACCAACCCAATCTTGGGTTGGAAATTCTCAACCCAAGCCCAACCCAAGAGGGCTCGACGGGTTGATTGGGTTGGTCGGGTGTATATGTGCTAATATTTTCGTTATTACATTAGTTTATTATATTTCAATATAGGACTTATTTTTTGTATCTATGATTTTATTAATTATATACGTGATTATTCATTATAAAGAACTTCATTTTTTTCTTTAAAAAACCAAGCTAATGGCGGACAGTCGGTGGTCCGTGGGCCCCACCATGATGTAGGCTTTTCATCCATGCCGTCCGTATATTTTTCCAGATCATTTTATGGTATGAGACTAAAAACAAGGTATATCCAAATCTCAAGTGTACCACATTACAGGAAGAGAAATTACCCCTTGGTTTGCAACTTAGACCTGCGTGTACGGATAATGAATTTGAGGACGAAAATACCCCTCCCTTTCGAAGACGAGCGCTGACGCTCCTCTAGCCAAGAGTTGTACGAACGGCTCAAAAGAGATCAAAGTTACATGGCCCACAACTATGTATTTATTATATCCACAATGTTCATCCATATTTAGAGATCATTTCAGAGCATTATCGAAAAAAAAAAAAATCATATCCAGATCAAATGGACCACACCACAAAGAGCAGCAGGAAAACTAATTTTCACCGTTAAAAATTTTGTAGGGCCCACCACTTGATAGTTAGATCTGTCTTATTTTAAGTCTCAAGCTTAATATGAGCTCGCCAAATCGATGGATGGTTTAGATATAACACAGACCTCATGATGGGACCCACAAAAGGCGGTGGGATTACAACAGCACAAAAAAAAATAATAATAAATAAATAAATAAATAAGAAAAAAAGAATCTATAGCTACGGATTATAACCGTAGCCATATCCGTAGCCTAGAAAATCGGCGAGGCAAACTAGAAAACGGCGGGGCAAACTAGAAAACGGCGGGGCAAAAACGGCGGGGCAAACTAGAAAATCGGTGGGGCAAGCATGAAAAACGGTGAGGCAAACTAGAAAATCGGTGGGGCAAGCAAGAAAAACGGTGGGGCAAGCATGAAAATCGGCGGGGCAAACAAGAAAAAATGCGGGGCAAACTAGAAAATCGGCGGGGCAAGCATGAAAAACGGCGAGGCAAACTAGAAAATTGGCGGGGCAAGCAAGAAAAATGGCGGGGCAAACTAGAAAATCGGCGGGACAAGCATGAAAAACGGCGGGGCAAACTAGAAAATCGGCGGGGCAAACAAGAAAAACGGTGGGGCAAACTAGAAAATCGGCGAGGCAAGCATGAAAAACGGTGGGGCAAACTAGAAAATTGGCGGGGCAAACTAGAAAATCGGTGGGGCAAGCAAGAAAAATGGCGGGGCAAACTAGAAAATCGGCGGGGCAAGCATAAAAAACGACAGGGCAAACTAGAAAATCGGCAGAGCAAGCATGAAAAATGGCGGGGCAAACTAGAAAATCGGTGGGGTAAGCATGAAAAACGGCGAGGCAAACTAGAAAATTGGCGGGGCAAACTAGAAAATCGGTGGGGCAAGCAAGAAAAATGGCGGGGCAAACTAGAAAATCGGCGGGGCAAGCATGAAAAACGGTGGGGAAAACTATAAAATCAGCAGGGCAAAATGAAAAATGGCTCATTTTCATGTTTGCCTCACTCAATTTCATGTACGGCTGAAAGTTGGGCGGGTTCAACCCGACCGACCCGATATTGGGTTAGGCTCGGGTAGGATATATCGGGTCCGATCTCAAGCTTGGGCTATACAAACACCAACCCGATAAAACTTAGGTTGGGCTTGGGTTGAGGTCTGAGGTTGCCCGACCTAACCCAACCTGAACCCGATCAATATATTAGTTACTTATAAATTATAATTGAGTGTGGATTGTTTGTGTAGAAAGTACACTAGTGATGTTGGGTCTCATTTGTCCACATCATTTCCAAGGACTCATGCTAACAAGATATGCCGGATTTCTCTCTCCCAAATAGATTGCGTGTTGTGCTACATGACTTTTTAAAGAAGTAGTCCTATATTTTAGCTTGGTTTTTTAAAGAAAAAAATAAAGTTCTTTATAATGAATAATCACGTATATAATTAATAAAATCATATATACAAAAAATAAGTCCTATATTGAAATATAATAAACTAATGTAATAACGAAAATATTAGCACATATACACTCGACCAACCCAATCAACCCGTCAAGCCCTCTTAGGTTGGGCTTGGGTTGAGAATTCCCAACCCAAGATTGGGTTGGGTTGGGTCAAGGTTTAAGTATAGGAACCTTGGGTTGGGTTAGGGTTGAGCACCAACCCGAATCATCGATGTTGATTGAAATTGATCATGAGCTGAATGAAATATATTTTTGACCATCGACCCGATGGAATCTTGGAAAATAAATAGGTTGGTTGGCTAAATTAACTTCTCCTACCCCAAAATCATATATGGTAAGTTAAGTAAATCATTCTAGTTTAGGAGATATGCTTGTTAAATAAATAGACAAAGAAATGAATTAAAAGATAGAAAAATATTTTTATATACTTATATATACATATTTACATAATTATGTATTATAGAAAAATGTAAAGGGAAAAATTTTCTCCATGTAAAAAATAAAAATAAAAATAAAAAAAATAAAAAAGAGAAAAAAGTGCATAGCACTATAGCTATGGCTATGGTTATAATCCGTAGCGATAGACCCAACTCTGATCCGTTCGACCGGGTCCTATCCCGGTCGACCCCAACTCGTTGGATACAATTTTTTTTTTTTTTTTTTTTTTTATTTTATTTATTATTATTATTATTATTTTTTCTGTTGTGATTCCCACCGATTTTTGTGGGTCCCATTATGAGGTATGTGTTATATCCAAACCGTCCATCTATTTGGCAAACTCGAATTAAGGCTTGAGGTGAAAAATAAGACAGATCTAGCTATCAAGTGGACCACACTGTAAAAGGCAGTGGGAAATTGAACGCCTACCATTGAAACCCTTTCAGGGGTTACAGAAGTTTTGGATCATTATGAAATTTGTTTTTCCTCTTCATCCAGGTCTTTGTGACCCTATGAATGAACTTAGACGGGGAAGATTTCTCACAAACATTACAGTGGGCTCCACCTGAGTTTCTAATGGTTGACGCTCACTCAACACTGTTTCCTGTAATGTGGTACACTTGAGATTTAGATATACCTCATTTTTGCTCTCATAACATAAAATGATCCGGAAAAATATATGGACGACATGGATGAAAAGTATACATCATGGTGGGGTCCACAGACCACCGACCGTCCGCCATTAGCCGTGACAGGGGGAGTACCGATTCTGTTTCCGTCAAAAGGAGGGATAATTTCGTCCTGAAATTCCGACTCCGTACAAGGAGGTCCAAGTGCGCGCGTATGTTAAGTTTGTATTGTTTCAAGAATATCCAACGGATAAAAGGTGGGGTCCACAGTCGTAAATTACTCTTTAGGTTTTGAGCTAAGCTCCTAAAATTAGCTTATAAAATGGATGGTCAGACAGGATAAAATACATAAATCACAATAGACCCCACAGAGTTTACTCGGTATGCAATCTGCTTCCCTTCGCATACCGGTGAACTCCACGAACGTTTATTTGTACGCGGATTTCCTGCTATGGGAACCAGGTAAGGCACTGTGATGTTTTTGAGAAACCTCCCCTTCTATCCGTTTTTTGAGTTCATTTCAGGAGGTAATGCCAAAAATGAACTGTATCCAAAGCTTAAGTAGGCCCTACTAAAGGAAAAATGTAGTCAGGAAAATTCCTACCGTTAAAATCTATCTGAGTTCGACAATGATGCTTACAAGCCATCCGTACCATTAATAGCTTCATTCCTACTGGGATGAACTGAAATCACAAATATTAGCATGACTAAAACTTCTGTGGCCCACGAATATTTAAACCGTGGACATTATCATGTTTTTGGCCCGCTTGAGCTCCAGAAGCGGTTCATTTTTAGTTTCATGTCCTGAATTGGACTCAAAAAACGGATGGACGTGTAAGATTTCTCACAAACAATTACCGTACGTGGCCGAGTGCGCTCACGGGCTAAACGGAAAAACATCCGCTGATGGATCTCCGTTGGAAGAGCTTTTATTGGAAGGAAACAGCCGATTGGTATCTACCAATGCAATTTTGCCACGTCACTTCAGTAGCCTTTGGGCTACTGAAGCGTTCAGTATCCAATCCGCTCCCGGAAGAGACAGTTTGACGCGTATCATATCAGAAATGTGATAGGTCATCGGATATGGTTATTTTAGAATGACTTTTACTGTGATGAAAATGAATATCTGGCATTTGGTAGTGACAATAAGTATGTTTTTAAATCCATGCGGACAGCGCTGAGTTTGGAAGATAAAAATTGGTCTGACGTAAATAAAATATGTATATTATTTTTTATTTTTAACTAATCAAATAAGCTATATTAAGAATTTAGTAATTATTTAGGACAAAATGTATTTTGATAAAGTGGGAGGGAACGTTTCGTCTTCTCCAGTAGCCATTGGATGTTAGGCATCTCATCTGGCCGGTGGTTAGCATCATGGATTTGACCATAGGAAGCGAGAACATCAGGGAATCCATTAGTTAATGAAGTGTGAGAAAGCTAACATTCAATGGGGAGAGTTCGTTGCTCTCTTATTACATTAGGAAATTGTTGTTTACATTGGAGAGTTGTCGAGTATACAAATTCTATCAGCGGACTATGTAAAGCGCACATGTTGTACACCCAAAGAGTTAAACTGAACGACTTTTATTAATATTTAGGAGCAGTTACATTTTAGGTTGTGCTCTAGTATAAGCCCTTACCTGCATCTTGGAGAGAAATCCTTGATTGAAAGGTAAAACCAAAGTGGGTGTACTGTTGTGTGGTAGATGAAGTTTTTTAGCCTTTAGTTCTTCGTCTTCTAAGTGTTTGGAACTAAAAGACTCGTGATAACTGTGGGTGTAATGCCATAGGGGCTCACATGTTAAAGATGGGTGAAAATAGTTCTTGATCTCCAATCATAGGGTGATAGGATCCTCTACCCTGAGCATTGATTATAAGAAGGTATGTGCCTGGTTCAAAGACTTGGATGTGCAAGAGGTTCATTATGGGCTACATGCGAATGTAATTCTTTAGTGGGCTACAGGAGAGCTCTGCACCCTGGCGCATATGTTGTGACAGGTCTACGCCTAGGCGCAGAGCTCTATACAATGGTGCTCCTCGTGTGGCGTCGAAGCTTATATTTGGAAGACCCTACCGCATGGCTCAAAGGTCTTTCCTTCGTTAGGGTCTCCAGCGCATGATGCAGGCTCTTCTCAATGAATGAGGTGGAATGTTCGGGCAAGTGAGTTTAATCTTAAGAACGTAGGTGCTTGAAGTTTCTTGTGTTCTTCGAAGAGTGTAGAGTCCTCGTTCATCTTTGTTCTTGTCTCTTTATTGCTCTACCCCTCCTTAAAGTGAGTACAGGGGTATTTATAGGTCAAGAACCAATTTTCTAAGTGCCTTAGGCAGGACCTCATGATATATGTGAAATTGCACGGAATAGGATACCACGATTACGTACAAAAACTTGATACAGCTAACAAATGAATCAAATATCATGAATATTAGGCTTAGGATGTGAGATATGTTTGAGGATTTACTTAAGCTTCATTTACACCAAAAAAATCCTCTAAAATGCCCCAAGATCGAATCTCATACATAAAGAAATCGAGTTCCAACAATTAAAAGATGGACAGAAACAGCTAGTCTTCGGTCGCATCGAATTAGATAGGAAAGTCATTGGATAGACTTGGGCACCTTAGGTTGCATTGAAGGTGATCTTTGGATTATTCGGCTGGAGTCAAATTACACGGAATTATGTCAAATTACACAGAATTATGTCCTAAATCTTTGTCCTGTTTTAGCCATTTTCACTCGGACCGAAGGTGGGTTCAGTGTGACTGAAGGTTGCCGGAATTGTGCAATTTTTCCAACAACTTGAGACCTTTAAAGCCAATCTAATGATGTTCAATTTAGGCTCATATAGCTTAAAGGATGATCAATAAAAGGTTTACCTATTATGTTTAAAATCATTTAGAGATTTAGGTTGTTTTGGGTCAAGGGTTAAGGTCACCAAGGCATTACATTTATTTGTTCATTGCTCCTTGATGCTCCACCTTTACTTATGTATTTGGTCTTCAACTTCTAATGGTTCAACTGATTCCATGACATAAGGACTCACGTGATTAACAAATAAGGTGCATAAATCAGTGCACTATCAATCTCCCCCTTTGTCAATTACATGATAAAAACGTAACCTAGACCATGTCATGGTCCACAACAATGACATACCAAAACAATACAATATTACATGTCCAAGATTACAATGATATACAAATTTAAATACAGGACCCGAGACATGTAACACTAGTAATGCTCCATCATACTTGCTCCCCATATCTCATAAATTCCTGCAACAACAAACAAACCCTGCAAAATAGAATTCATTGTTTTGGTGGGACTTGAACTTTCTCCTCCTTTTAGTCAGTATTTGACAAAGAGTTAGTTCCAATAAATATACAAATAAAAACGTAGTATGAAATAACTCTATAGGTCAAGATTTACTAATTACAAGGCACTTACCAATAAGGGATTTAAAGGGTGCATATAATCATTAAAACATGGAGCATGCTTGTTATGTGTACACACCTCACCCTAGGATGATAAGCTGACTGAGTTTCAATAGATGGATGGACAACCAAACCCCAATCATAAACCTTAAACCTAGAAGCCTAAACCCTAGGAACCCCAATCATAAACCCTAAACTCAACCAATTCAAACCAGTCAAACCGGTTAGCCTAACCTTGAACCCTAGGAACATAAAACTCTAGAGCCTTGAGTCAACTCGACAAGTCAACTCACCCGGTCAGCCTACCTAACCCCATAACCCAGTTAACTTACTTAATTAAGCGCAAAACCAAGCCCAATTGGAGAAATGGCCGAAACCTTAAAGCAGCAACCCTCACAGCAGAGCCTTCACATGCTTAGAGGATACTGCCTGCCAAAGCAGGAAGTCCAAGTGAGGATCAACAGCAGCTAGGCTACTGTCGGCCATGTGACACTCCTCTTTGAGGCAATGTCCCTCAAGCATGTGGAACTCTCCTTTTTCAAACCTTAAGTGCGCGTTTGAGGTGCATTTACTCTGATGTCCATCTCCTTACCTAAAAATTCCCTTTTACCACCTAATCCAACCCATGAAATGATGCCATGTGGCAATCTCCAATCTCAGCCCTTCAATTGCTTTTTACCCCTAGGATCACCAGAAATTACAAGAAAACCAAAGTTGGAGGTTATAAATAGCCAACATCCCTTCTCATTTCAAAGCATCCACTCCCATTTCTAACAACCCCTTCTCACCCAAAGGAGTCCCCTTCTATTTCTCCATCGAGGAGAGTCATACTGAGAGTGAGAGAGAGAGAGAGAGGAGAGAGAGAGAGAGAGAGAGAGAGAGAGAGAGAGAGAGAGAGAGAGAGAGCCAACCCTGGTCTACCTTGGTCTAGCCTAGCCTAACTAGAGTCTAAGCCTCCTGAGTCACCTAAGTTCAAATCTGAGCCACTCAATTTAGCCTTGTGACACTACCGTTCATCTAGTCATTCAAGCCTCTATCAGTTTCATCGGATCATCACATTATCATTGTGCAACATCATTCCCTTCTTAACCCTCCTGCTCCTCATATACATCAGCATCATAGTGCATTTTCATCATTTTCACGCATCTGACTCGCGGGCGTATGCTCTGTAGCTTACTAATATAATCGAATTTTGCCCATCATAAACCTTAGCCGGTTATCGATTGTTTTAGCATATACATTGCATTCCATTATTTTCTATTGTATTTGACTGGCAATCGTATACTCTGAGACTTTTCGATATAATCGTAGCAGGTCCACCAGAAACCTTAGTTGGTTGGCCGTCATTTTATCATAAGCATCCATACAACATCAGAAGCAACCCATATATCTACCCTGTAGTCATTTATTTCGAACGTATTTTCTATGGCTTGCCGATATAGTCGGAACATGCCCATCAGAAATTTAGATCGATTAAAACACCACTACTATTACATCACATTATATTTCCTACACGTGAGAACTAGCCTTATTTTTCAGAAATTAGTAAGATCTTGTGAAGTAAAGATCGTACATCCATACGGGCAGAGTGGGTGCCTAACACCCTCCCTCTTTGTAACCGCAGTCCCTTACTTGGAATCTTTGGAATCTAAACTTACGAGTCATCGTAGGATTAAGAATCTTCGGGTTATCAATCTTAAGCGTTTCTATGGGGTCTAATCGACTATAAAATCATAGTAATTGATTAGTGGCGACTTTAGTCAAATATCACACCATTTTACTCCCAAATGAAAGACCTTGAGCGAGGCAACCAGTGGAAAAAAGAGAGTAGGTCGCTCATACCCTTAGGGAATCCACCCTCCAACATCCACAGAATGACGACTCCTCTAGGGACTAACTAGCCGCACTAGTCGTGACCTAATTTGAAAATAAGATCTTATGGATGCTTGAAGAATACATGTTCCCACACATCTACATATGCATCCGCATTATCATTCATACTAAAAGGAATAAAAAATTGTGCCTCCACAAGTCAGGCGTCCTTAAAAAAGTCTCCCTTACCGCAACATAATCTGCACCATATCACAAACAACAATAGATCACCATGAGGAAGATATTTAACCCTTCCATGCTCTTGATCTCGCAGAAAGACCGCCTGCACAGCCACAACAGGCAGAAGTTGTGCCAATGGCGTACATCCAAGAATTGGCATAAGACATGAAAGTTATGTAAGACATGTTCCGGCAATTCATGCAACTGCAAGTTGCCACAACCAACAACCAAGTTGGTCCAGTACAACAACAATAATAAGCTCTCACTCTTGCTAGCCTACAATTCAAATCAAGCACAACCATCAGACTTTGGATAGGACCACTGAAACCAAGCAGCGCAACCTTCAACCATGGGGTACTTTCCTTAATACTCTCCCATAGTCGGGAGTCAATCTTAGAACAATCCCGCAACCGAGATTCCCAGTCAATTTCAAAATAGCCTCGCAGTCGATCCCTCCAATCATTTTCCAGTACATCCCACAATCGGGATTTTCAACAATTTCAAACCGTTCCTGCAAACAGGATCCCCGCTCAATTTTAGGATAGCTTTGCAGACGAGGCTTCCCATCAATTTTCAGCTCCATTTCAAACCAATCCCACAATAGGGACTTCAAGTCAATTTCTAGTTCAGTTTCAAACCAATCCCGCAACCAAGACTTCCAATTAATTTTCGGCATAGTTTCAAACCAATCTTGCAAAAAAGGTCTCCAGTCTATTTCAGGACAGCATCGCAACCGAGACCTCTAATCAATTTCTGATTTAGTTTCAAACTAATCTTGCAAAAAGGATCCCTAGTCAATTTCCAGCACATCATGCAATAAAGATTTCAAATCAATTTCGAGCAACAACTTCCCCAACAAGAAGCCCTGGATCAGCACTGGCGAATGCCTACAATGGGGTCAGTGTTAAGCCCAGTTCAATCAACGGAACGTAGAAAATACCCAACAAGGGGGTCACTTTCTAGCATCTCAATCTCCCCTGATTGGGAGTGCTTTTCAATTTAAATTCCTCACACACGGGAATATGGTTACAAGCTCCCCTTAACGGGAGCCATAAGATTGAAGAAATTGATCATTATTTCAAAGAAGCTGAACAGGTCTTGCTGTAAGAGACGTCAGTCCCTTAAACGAGTCACATAGAAATAGAGAAGTTGCAGGAGAGCTCTAAACCATGCAAAATCAGGTTTAGAGACAGTAAGGGGTTAATCTCCCCTCAACAAAGTTTAGGGACTTGTGTCCCTTCTTAGATGTGCAAGTACCTCAAAACTTAAAGGTACCAAAATTTAAAAGATACGACAACAGTGGATGTCCCACGACACATCTCAAGGAATTCTGTGGAGAATTGAATGCAGTGACAGGAAATGAAGGAGCACTCATTCGGCTATTCCAAAAATCTTTGAAGGACGATGCCTTGGACTGTAGACTTCCTTAGATTCCCACCAGATCAAAACCTAGGAACAATTATCACGGGCATTTGTCGACAGGTTTGCCTACAATCTCAACATGGCTCCTAGAAGAGCAAACTTGGTACCTTTGAGACAGAAGGGCAACAATACATTATCTGCATATGTAGGGCGATGGCGAGAGATGGCCGCTAGGATGTGCACTCCAATCGACGACGAGGAGAAAATCTCCATGATCATCCATTTAACGAATCCAGGCATCTTTGGATATCTGATCTCCCACCCCTATACGAACTTCACTCAACTCATCCATGCTGGAGAGCAAGTGGAAGCGGGAATACGTGCAAGAACAATCTCCCTGTGGCCTCATCAAGCCGCTCCAGCCAAACAAAATAAGGTTGAGGGAAGACCCATAGGAAATGAGAACGAAAATGGCAACGGTGCTGGCCATCACATGGTAGAAGCCAACATCATTGTTATAGCTCAAGGCACCCAACAAGAACCTCAATAAAGGGGCTAACAGTACTAATAGTACCATCCTCAGCATCAACAACAAAGATATCAACTACCACCACCGCCATGGCAAAATTCACAACCACAACAACAACAATATACCTTATCTGACAAACCCTCAGTAACTGAAAAATGCATGCATACTAGAGACTTATGCAATTTGGACGTTCAATGGACGCATAAAGGGAATGCGCTTCCCTCAAAGTTTTTGTTACCCAAATACAGAGTTCTTCACAAGATCTTTGTGTCTAACTTGTATCCTCGATCTGGCAATAAATCCGAAGTTGACGTCCTTCATGGTTCGTGTTCTTCATGCTGTTGCCAGAGGTGCTAATATCTGTTCACCATCCTTGATTTGTCACCACATTATTCAGTTTCGACTCCATTCAGGTCACAGTGACATCCCTTTTGCTTATTTGATGTCTATGTTGGCTAAGCATATGTTAGTCGACATGCCTATTGAAGAAGCCCCTATCCATCATCTGATATTTAACAATACTAACCTTAATAAGATGAAGCTGTATATGCTTCCTGGTCAAGGTGATGGTGATGCTGGTGCCGTAGCTGGACATGAGTAAGAAGCTAATGATCTTCCTCCTGATGATATTAGCATGGATGATATTTTTAAAGAACTTGATTTTGATTCCGCAAATGATTCTGATTATGCACCATCTGACTTTGATGCACGTTTGCGTGGATTGGAAGAGAAAGTTGAAAATATGAATATTAAAATAGATAACATGAATGTTGCCCATGATTTACAGTTCAAGTATATGAGCAAATATCTTAGGCGCTTGAACAAAGGCATCATCAACTTGATCCTTCCATCCCTGCTCCTTCATCTGGCTCAGATTAGTTCATTTTCTTTTATTGGACTGTAATAACTTTATATCTCTACTATCTTTCAGTTTGTGAGCTGGTTGCTGCTGTTGACTTAACTCTATTTTTGAATTATATGTCTTGAATTATACTTTTCCACATATAACATCTCTTTTTTACTCCTCAGCTATTCGTTCATTGCTTCCTTTGTCCACTTGTGACAAAAAGGGGGAGAATGTTGGATGTTTAATAGATGTATGTTACTCAGGGGGAGTATGGAGAGTATGTGTTGAGATGTATTGAGGTGAATAGATATATATATATATATATATATATATATATATATATATATATATATATATATATATATATATATATATAGATATATATATATATATATGAATTGATTTGCAGGTTCATGCTATTATGTATATGTGTCGGTTGATATTAACTGGTGCATGATTCGTTCACCAGATATTCTGTTTTATGAAATATATCTTGTACGTGTGTGTTTTGTCACTAATTTGACAAAGGGGGAGATTGTAAGTGCTATAGTTGATAACCTCATTATATTGTCAAATTTGTGGTGCCAAAGACACTGTATGTATCTTATTATGAAGTTTGCATATGGGAAGAACAAAGCTCTACACATGATGAACAAAGCTCTACATATGATGTGTCAAGTCTCACAAGATTAGCTTCGATAGACAATCAATGTTCACAAGTCAAGAAGTCTCGAGAATGTGAGAATGTTCCACTTTCAAGACTCAAGATCTCAAGATGCTTTCAAGTTCAAGCTGCACCAAGATCTCAAGTTTCATTATGCTCAAGGTCACTCATCTTTAAGTTTCAATGTCCTTACTTCACTATTGAGGTATGACTGACCTTATGTTGACCTTTAGAGTAGGCCATTTTGGATACATAAGTCATATTTTTTATATATGTGAGTTTGGTCTGATCTAAGACTAGTCCTGGACTTTGTTCGACTAGTCCTAGCTCTACTTCTACCAGTCTTAGAATTTCCTGGACCAGTCGTAAGTTTGTTGCAAAATTCAGAAATTTTCTATTAAGCTTCGACTAGTCTTGGGGTCTCTTCGACTAGTTGTATGAACAGTGTCGACTGATCCTTCGACCAGTCGTAGACTTACGACTCAAACTCCAGCGATGAAATTTGACTTTCTTCGACTAGTCGTGAGCAACCTTCGACCAGTCGTAGACTATCTTAGACCAGTCATGAAACTGCCTTATCCTATTGCACTCAAATTTTCAAATATCATTGGTCCTACGACCAGTCATAGCGACTTAAGACCAGTCGAAGACGTGATTTGTTCTCCTATAAATAGAGCACGAATCTCAGAATAAAATAAGAAATTCATGCTAATTTAATTCGGCGTTCTGAGAGATTCGTCTGTGCTCTATTTTAAGCTAAGTGTGCATATTTAATATTTTCTTTCTTTAGCTTTTTAAATTAATTTTATTTCTTGTATTCCAATCTGATCTGAAAAGAGGAAGTGTTGTTTTCCTTTTTCTAGAATCAAAATCAATTAAAGCTAGCCCATGTGTTTTACTTTAAAATCTATTAGAACTTAGAACCATTATATAGTGAGTATTGGACATTGAACTTTGACATTCAAATCTCTACTCCGACTTGGTTCTTCCGGGCTACTACAACAAAGAAGAAAAATAGGTATTTTACATTTTGTAATTTACTGTATTTGGTTTTATTTGAGGTTAAGCCAGAAAAATTTTAAAGTTGTTGGTTATCTGAGGAGAGCCAGAAAACTCAGTAGTGAGGGTTTTTGAATTGTGTAAGCCCTTTGAAAAAGACACAATTGTGAAGGTTTTGGGTGAACCTGTGAAAACCTATTTGATAGTTGAAAAGGCCTAGCTATATGTCCTAGAGGGGGGGGGGGGGGGGGGGGGGGGGGGGGTGAATAGGACAATGACAAATAAAACTTATAACAGCGGAATTAAAAAGAATATGATAGCCAAAGTAAATCACAATGCAGGAAAGTAAAACAACCTCAAAATTCAGATCTTGAGAGGTTGATACAAATGTTATTCTAAGGACAACCTTACACCAAAAACCAGAGTTTATGGTAGGACAACCTTATTTCGAGAAAGATCTTTGTATCAAATCTCAAACCAAAGAAGAATACAGAAATAAATACAAACTGAATTGAAATAAATTGTAATCACAAAAGTATTGTTCTAGGGACAGTCATACACCATAAAAATAGCAGGGTAACCTTGCTGGAACAACTTTGAAAGGAAATTGAATATCAAGCTGATAAAGGAATAGTAGAAAATAAATTCTAAACTATGACAAAATTCCCACAATGCTTGAATTAAATGATTACAACATTCACCACCATACATACATCCCACAAACGAATAATTAAAGATTAGAAGTATAAATCATTCAACCACAACACAAGGGATTATAGTGGTTCGCCTGTGTGTTCACCAACTGTTAAACAACAGCCACACAGAATGCTACTCCACTCCTAATATCCTCACACAGGGGATATTAACGTTCACTAACAAAATAGGTTTTCACAGGTTCACCCAAAACCTTTACAATTGTGTCTTTGTCTGTGGGCTTACACAATTAAAAAAACCCCACTTCTGAGTTTTCCTGGCTCTCCTCAGATAACCAATACAACAAGATTTTTTTGGTAAATCTTGAAAGAAACCAAAACAGAAAGGAATTTACAATTAAATGTAAAATACCTGATTAACTCCTTCGTTGTAGCAGCCCGGTAGAACCAAATCAGAGTAGATGATTGAATGTCCAAGTTCAATGTCCAGTACTCAATTACAATGGTTCTAATTCTAATAGATTTTAAATTAAACCTAGTAGGGATTGCCTTAATTGATTTTGATTCCAAAGAAGGGGAATAACAATTCCTCTTATCAAATTAGATTGGAATAGCTAAAACAAAATCAATTAAATAAAGCTAAGGAAAGAGAATATTAAATAAGCACACTTAGCTTAGATGGAGCACAGAATTATCTCTCAGAAGTTCGACGAAGATTGGCTTGAATGGATTAATTAATTCAATGATTTCTTCTGAGATTCGTGCTCTATTTATAGGTGAGCAGATCGCGTCTTCGACTGGTCTAGGGAGCTCTTCGACTAGTCGAAGCAATAACAGATATTTGAAAAATCAGGCGCGATAAGCTTTGACCATTCTACGACTGGTCGAAGGTCTCCTTCGACTGGTCGTAAGTCACCTTCGACTGGTCGAAGGTCTCTTTCGACTGGTCGAAGAACTTAAAATTCATCGCTGGACTTTGAGTCGAAGACTTTCGACCGGTCGAAGATGCAGTCGACACTGTTCCTTCGACTGGTCGAACAGACTCCTGGACTAGTCGAAGCCTAACAGAAATTATCCGAATTTTGTAACAAACTCACGACTGATCAAGGAATTTCTTAGACTGGTCGAAGCAAATCTAGGACTAGTCGAAGAAGGCCTAGGACTAGTCGAAGAATAGACCAAACTTATGTAAAATAAACATCCGACTTATGTATCCAAAGTGACCTACTTCTAAGGTCAACCTAAGGTTAGTCAAACCTCAACCATGAAGTAAAGACATTGAAACTTTAGGAACAAGTGACCTTGAAGTATAAGTCTTGAAGTCTCGATGTAGTTCAATCTTGAAATCTTGATGTAGCACAATCTTGAAAGTGTCTTGAGTTCTTTACGAACTACCTTGTATTCTTCTTGAAGTCTTGCAGCTTGAGTCATGTCTTGTGAGCAGTTCTTGCAGTCAAGGTTGATCTTTGTACTTGTGAGCTTTGCTTATTGTGAGCTTTGCTTGTTCATGAATGTTGATCTTTGAGAGAGCTTCACTTATGCAAGTTATATAACAGTGATTTTGGCACCACAAATTTGACAACAGACAGGGATATAAACTATAGCACTTACAATCTCCCCCTTTGTCAAATTAGTGACAAAACACATAACCAAGATAAACATAAAGTAAAATAACTGGTTAAAGGGTCATGAACCAGTTAATATCAACGGGCTTACCTGCAAATCAATATTCAATATTCAACATTCAACCAGTTCATTCAACTAGTTCAAACATACTCCCCCTGAATAACATAACCAATGCTACTCCTCTCACAATCACATCGTTAAGAACAAGCCATTCTCCCCCCTTTTTGTCACAATATGACAAAGGAAACAACAATGTAGGAGAACTAAATAAAGGGATATATGAGAGTAAAATGAGGAGTTATGAGATTATAGCAAAACAGATATAGAGATACTCAACATAGCTTCACATGGAATAAATATCCAGCATAAAACATAGATAGTATCCAACTCAAAATCAGTCAACCAAGTGCTAAGTTATAAAGTTATTACAGACCAGAAATCCCATATAAACTAATCAGAACCAGAACCCGATGATGGAGCAGGAATAGAAGGATCAAGTTGGTGCATGCCTTTGTTCAATCGCCTAAGATATTTGCGTATGTACTTGAATTGTAAATCATGAGCAACAAACATGTTTTCCATCTTTACATTTATATTCTCAACTTTATCCTCTAATGCACTCAGACGAGCATCAACATCAGATGGTTCAAAATCTGGATCATTTGTTGAGTCAAAATCTAGTTCCTCAAAAATGTCATCCATATTAATGTCATGACCAGCTTCTTCATGACCACCACCACCACCACCACCTTGTTCAGGAAGTAGATCCAGCTTCATCTTATTGATATTAGTATTGTTGAAAATCAGATGATGGATTGGTGCCTCATCAACCGGCATATCGACTAACATATGTGTAGCCAATACAGTCATTAAATAGGCAAAAGGAATGTCACTATGACCAGGATAGAGTCTAAACTGAAGAATGAAATGACAGATTAAGGAAGGTAAACAAATCTGAGTACCACTAGAAATAGCATGGATAACACGAACCATAAATGAGGTCAAGTCAGTTTTATTACCCGAACGAGGATACAGATTAGACACAAAGATTTTGTGGAGAATTCTGTACTTGGGTAACAAATACCTTGCGGGAAGCGCATTCCCTTTTCGTGTCCA
Organism: Magnolia officinalis; assembly: GCA_021015155.1. Classification (NCBI taxonomy): domain Eukaryota; kingdom Viridiplantae; phylum Streptophyta; class Magnoliopsida; order Magnoliales; family Magnoliaceae; genus Magnolia; species Magnolia officinalis. The sequence continues at coordinate 30,094,076 of JAJHSJ010000008.1, forward strand.
TTGAACATCCATGTTGCACAAATCTCTAGTGAGCATGCGTTTTTCAGACATTGAGGGTTTATCAGTTAGGTTATGGATAGGAATACCCTCATCATTCACAGGAATGTCCATAAGGGCTGAAATTAAATGACGATCAATGTCAAAAGGCCCTTCTCTAGTAGATATTTTAAAAGTTAAATTATCCTGTGAGAAGGCACTAATACATGCAAACATGGTTTGGGCAATGGACCGGTATGCTGGCCCACCCCAATGTAATAAGTTGAAAAGGCCTAGCTATATGTCCTAGAGGGGGGGTGAATAGGACTATGCCAAATAAATGTTATAACAGCGGAATTAAAAAACAATATGATAGTCAAAATAAATCACAATGCAGGAAAGTAAAACAACCTCACAAATCTGATCTTGAGGGATTGATACAAATGTTATTCTAAGGACAACCTTTCACCAAAAACCAGAGTTTATGGTAGGACAACCTTATTTCTAGAAAGATCTTTGTATCAAATCTCAAACAAAAGAGGAATACAGAATTAAGTACAAATTGAAATAAAGTGTAATCACAAATGTATTGTTCTAGGGACAGCCATACACCATAAAAATGGCAGGGCAATCTTGCTGGAACAACTTTAAAGGAAATTTAAATTCAAGTAGATAAAGGAATAGCAGAAAGTAAATTCTAAATTATTCAAAATTCCCACAATGCTTGAATTAAACGATTACAACATTTACCACCACACATACATCCCACAAATGAATATTAGAGATTAGAAATGTAAATCATTCAACCACAACACAAGGGATTATAGTGGTTCGCCTGTGTGTTCACCAACTGTTAAACAACAGCCACACAGAATGCTACTCCACTCCTAATATCCTCACACAGGGGATATTAGTGTTCACTCACAAAATAGGTTTTCACAGGTTCACCCAAAACCTTTACAATTGTGTCTTTGTCTGTGGGCTTACACAATAAAAAAAAACCCCACTTCTAAGTTTTCCTGGCTCTCCTTAGATAACCAATACAACAAGATTTTTCTAGCAAATCTTGAAAGAAACCAAAACAGAAAGAATTTTACAATTAAACGTAAAATACCTGATTAACTCCTTCATTGTAGCAGCCCGGTAGAACCATATCAGAGTAAATGATTGAATGTTCAAGTTCAATGTCCAGTACTCAATTACAATGGTTCTAGTTCTAATAGATTTTAAATTAGACCAAATAGGGCTTGTCTTAATTGATTTTGATTCCAAAGAAAGGGAATAACAATTCCTCTTATCAAATTAGATTGGAATAGCAGAAACAAAATCAATTAAATAAAGCTAAAGAAAGAGAGTATAAAATAAGCACACTTAGCTTAGATGGAGCACAAAATTACTTCTTAGAAGTTTGACAAAGATTGGCTTGAATGGATTAATTGATTGCCTTTATTCTTCTAAGTTTCGTGCTCTATTTATAGGTGAGCAGATCGCATCTTCGACTGGTCTAAGGAGCTCTTCGACTAGTCGAAGAAATAACAGATTTGAAAAAAATCGGGCGCGATAAGCTTTGACCGTTCTTCGACTGGTCGAAGGTCACCTTCGACTGGTCGAAGACCTTGTAAATTATCGCTGGACTTTGAATCGAAGATTTACGACTGGTCGTAGAAGCAGTCGACACTGTTCCTTCGACTGGTCGAAGACCTCCTTCGACTGGTCGAAGCCTAACAGAATTTATCTGAAATTTGTAACAAACTTACGACTGATCGTGGAATTTCTTGGACTGGTCGAAGCAAAGCTAGGACTAGTCGAAGAAAGCCTAGGACAAGTCCCCGAACTGCCCAAACACAAGTGTCATATACATATGACTTATGTATCCAAAATGGTCTACTTCTAAGGTCAACCTATGGTCATTCAAACCCCAATCAAGAAGTAAGGACATTGAAAACATTGGGAACAAGTGACCTATAAGTTTAAGTCTTGAAGTCTTGATGTAGCTCAACCTCGAAAGTGACTTGAGTTCTATACGAACTACATTGTACTCTTCTTGAAGTCTTGTATTCTTGAGTCTTGTCTTGAGAGCAATACTTGAAGTCAAGGTTGATCTTTGTACTTGTAATCTTTGCTTGTTGTGAGCTTTGCTTGTTTATGAATGTTGATCTTTAGAAAGAGCTTCACTAATGCAAGTTATATAACAGTATTTTTGTCACCACAAATTTGACAACATACAGGGATATAAACTATAGCACTTACAATCTCCCCCTTTGTCAAATTAGTGACAAACACATAACGAGATATAACCAGGATAAAAGTAGAATCACCGGATTGAGTTAGAGAGAAAACATAAACCAGTTGACATCAACTCTGGCTTACCTGCAAATTAAATCCATATCTAACATTAAACCATTCCTAAACCATTCCAAACATACTCCCCCTAAGTAACATAACCATTCTCCCCCTTTTTGTCACAATATGACAAATAAATTAACAATATAAAGGGATATATGAGAGGAAATAAGATGAGATATGAGATAATAGCATAGAAAAACAAATATCCAGCAGAAAAGAAAAATAGTATCCAATTCCAAATCGGATGACTCAAAGCTAAGATTTAAAGTTATTACAAACCAGAAAATCCCATATAGACTAGTCAGAATTAGAACTAGAAGACGGAGCAGGAATAGAGGGATCAAGTTGGTGCATGCCTTTGTTTAATCGCCGAAGATATTTCCTCATGTACTTGAATTGAGAATCATGAGCAACAGACATGTTTTCTATCTTTTCATTCAAATTTTCAACTTTACCCTCCAATGCACTCAGACGTGCATCAAAATCAGAAGGTACAAAATCTGGATCATTTGTTGAATCAGAGTCCAGTTCCTCAAAGATATCATCCATATTAATGTCATCCCCCACTTCTTCATGACCAGCACCACCACCATTACCACCTTGTTCAGGAAGTAATTCCAGCTTCATCTTATTGAGATTAGAGTTGTTGAAAATCAGATGATGGATAGGTGCCTAATTAACTGGCATATCGACCAACATATGTGTAGCTATTACAGTCATTAAATAACCAAAAGGGATGTCACTATGACCAGGATGGAGTCTAAACTGAAGAAGGAAATGACAGATTAAGGATGGCAGACAAATCTTAGTACCACTGGAAATAGCACGAATAATACGTACCATAAATGAGGTCAAGTCAGTTTTATTACCTGACCGAGGATACAGATTAGACACAAAGATTCTGTGGAGTACTCTGTACTTGGGTAACAAAAACCTTGCGGGAAGCGCATTCCCTTTTTGTGTCCATTGAACATTCATGTTGTACAAGTCTCTAGTGAGCATACGCTTTTCAGATACAGAGGGTTTATCAGTCAAATTATGAATAGGAATACCCTCATCATTCACGGGAATATCCATAAGGGCTGAAATTAAATGACGATCAATTTCAAATGTCCCTTCACTAGTAGATATTTTAAAAGTTAAATTATCCAGTGAGAAGTCACTAATACATGTAAACATGGATTGAGCAATGGACCGGTATGCAGGCCCACCCCAATGCAATAAGTTAACCCAACCTACTGCTTCAAGCAAAGGAAGGATATCAAAAGGTGCAATATGGTTAATATCAACAGGATGTTCAACAATAACATTACGAGCTCTAAGGTCTATAACATAAGAAGAATCATTAGTAGGCTCAAGAAGATAACGTTTGGTCAATCTGGAGGAAGAAGAAGGACCACGGGAAGTTGATTTTCTACCTCTAGAAGCCATATGCAGCAATAATAATAAGGAAATAAGAAAATGCAAAGGATTGAGAAATGGGTTTACTCAAAACAGATTTTTCAAAATCAAATCCCCAAATCTCAATGAAATCCTAAATAGAAAGCTTCAAGTTAGAAAAGAGAGCAATCTAGACACTGATTTGCAAGAAAAACGTAAATGGAACACTAACCTTGAAGAACAAGAATGGTGGGTTCGACAAGTCGAAGCTCGGCTCCGTAGAAAAAAAGAAATGAGGAAGAAAGCAAAAATCCCCAAATTTAAGTGATTTTCGAGATCTACGACTGGTCGTAGGTATCTACGACCGGTCGTAGGTTGACTGGTGGAGTATCCTCACGACAGGTCGAAGGAAGTCCAGAAAAACATATTTCTTGCAATTTTTAAAGAAAATGGAATTAAACCTAGCAAATATATACACTATGATACATGTAGGCATAAATAATCATTTTGAAATACACATGCCAAGATCAAATTTCATCTTATTAAACCTAATTTTATCAAGAGGATTTGTGAAAATATCAGCTCTCTGATCTTCAGTAGGAATATATTCAAGAGATATAACTTTTTCTTCTACCAATTCCCTAATATAATGAAATCTAATGTCAATGTGCTTAGTACGAGAATGCTGAATAGGATTTTTTGAAATATTTATTGCACTGGAATTATCACAATGCAAAATCATAGAATCCTGTTTAATTCCATAATCACTTAGCATTCGTTGCATCCAAACAAGCTGTGTACATGCATTACCAGCTGCGATATACTCAGCTTCAGCTGTTGAAAGTGATATAGAATTTTGTTTCTTACTAAACCAAGAAACTAAACAATTTCCAATGTAAAAGCAACCACCACTGGTTGATTTTCTATCATCTAGATTACCAGCCCAATCAGCATCTGAGTACCCAACAAGTTGGACACTAGTCTCATAAGGATACCAGAGACCAAGATTTATAGTACTTGCAACATATCTAATAATCCGCTTAATAACAATCAAGTGAGATTCTTTTGGATCAGATTGAAATCTTGTGCAAATACCAACACTTAAAGAAATATCAGGTATACTAGCAGTTAAATATAACAAACTACCAATCATACTCCGATAAAGTTTTGAATCAATATTTTTACCATTATAGTCTTTTGAGAGTTTCAGGGTAGTACTCATAGGAGTATCGAAATTCTTGCCATTCTCAAATCCAAATCTCTTGATTAGATTCAAGGCATACTTAGATTGAGAGATGAATATTCCTTCAGGTTGCTGCTTAACTTGTAAACCAAGAAAATAAGTTAATTCCCCAACCATGCTCATTTCAAACTGTGATTTCATCAAATCTGCAAACTCAATAGTCAAGTTAGTACAAGTTGATCCATAGATGATATCATCAACATAAATCTGTACTATTAAGATATGATCATTATGTTTTTTAACAAATAGAGTTTTATCAACAGATCCCATTTGAAAATTGTGACTTAAAAGAAATTTTGTTAGTTTCTCATACCATGCCCTAGGTACTTGTTTTAATCCATAAAGTGCCTTTTTAAGCCGATACACATGATCAGTATTTTTGGGATCTTCAAAACCCATTGGTTGTTCAACATATACTTCTTCATGTAAAACGCCATTTAGAAAAGCATTTTTCACATCCATTTGATACATTTTTATCTTTCTAAAACATGCAATGGATATAAATAGCCTGATAGATTCAAGACGTGCTACTGGTGCAAAAGTTTCATCAAAATCAATTCCATCTGTTTGAGTATAACCTTGTACCACTAGTCTAGCCTTGTTTCTAATTATATTTCAACTTTCGTCTGACTTATTTTTGAAAATCCATTTTGTTCCAATGATGTGTTTGTCTTTAGGTCTTGGTACGAGATACCAAACATCATTTCTTACAAATTGATTAAGTTCTTCTTGCATTACAACAATCCAGTTCTCATCAGCAAGAGCTTCTTTTACATTGGATGGTTCTATTTGGGATGTAAAACATACATAATTACATAAATCCTCAACTTGTCTACGGGTGCGAACACCAGTGAGAGGGTTTCCAAGAATTTGAGTGGTTGGATGATCTTTAACAGTCCTCAATTTAGATTTAGTTTGATTTGATGAAGTATCGGGTTTATCAATGATTAGAACTTCATCATTATCTGAATTCGAGATTGGCTTATTTAAGTGATCATCAATGACAACATTGATGGATTCTTGAATCACACCAGTCCTTTTGTTCAGAACCCTATAAGCACGACTGTTTAAGGAATATCCTAGAAAAATCCCTTCATCACTCTTTGTATCGAATTTTTCCAAATTTTCACGATCACGTAAAATATAACATTTGCTGCCAAAAACTCGAAAGTATTTGACAGTAGGCTTTTTGTTGAACCATAATTCGTAAGCCGTTTTATTATTATCTTTGCTAGTATAAACTCGGTTAATAATATAGCAAGCTGTATTTACAGCTTCAGCCCAAAGATTTTTAGAGAGCTTCATGCTATTCAACATGACATTAGCCATTTCTTGAAGCACCCTTTTCTTTCTTTCCACAATTTGATTTTGTTGTGGAGTTTTGGGAGCTAAGAATTCATGTAATATTCCTTGGTCGGTACAGAACTTCTCAAAATTGCTATTCTCAAATTCAGATCCATGATCACTACGAATCTTACTGATTTGAGAAGATTTTTCAGTTTGAATCCTTTTGAGAACTTTTCTTACTTCTTCAAGGGTTTCAGATTTATCCCTTAAGAAGACTACCCAAGTGTATCTGGTAAAGTCATCAACTATTACCAGAATATACTTTTTACCACCACGACTTTCCGTTCTAGTAGGTCCAATTAGATCCATGTGAAGAAGTTCGAGTGGTTTTGATGTGGTATTTGAATTCACCTTTTTGTGTGAGTTCCTTGTTTGTTTGCCTATCTAGCATTCACCACATATTTTATCTAATTTCTGAAGTTTGGGTAAACCTCTTATAAGTTCTTGATTGCTCAATCTATATAAATTTCGATAATGAACATGTCCAAGACGCTTGTGCCATAAATCAGTCTCGTCTGTGTGAACCATGTAACATGTTTGATTAGATGAGCTGGATTCGCTAATAATATAGCAATTTTCAGACGTTCTACGTCCAGTTAATATTACAGAACCCTTATTATTTAGTATCTCACAGCTTTGATTAGAGAACCGAACACTATGGTTATTATCACATATCTGAGATATGCTAAGTAAGTTATGTTTTAGGCCTTCAACATATAAAACATTTTTAAATACAGGAAGATTAAAAAGTTGAACCGTACCTTGGCCTATAATCTTGCAGTTGCTACCATCACCAAATGTGATTGAACCATCAGTCATATCTTTTAGATCCGTGAATAAAGCTTTGTCACCTGTCATATGCCTAGAGCATCCACTGTCTAGGTACCACTTTGAATGACTTGTTGCTTTGAAAGCAATGTGAGCAACCAAGCAGGTGACTTTTGGAACCCATTTCATAACTGTTTTGGGTTTAGGAACATAGTTGGTCTTCTTTTGTTTATAGTTATAAGAATAACCTATAGAGTTAGATTTTAGGAGCTCCTTGAGTAAATCTACTATCTTTTCAGCTAGCGGATTTCGTTTTTGATTAAGGTTGACATGACTGCTTCTAGATTTTTGAAGAGTTTTTGGATTTTTAGAAAAACCTTGATAAGTATTTTTCCCTTTTGAGTTTGAAGACTCTCCTTTCACAAACATAGGAGGAGTACACTTTTGTTTAGGAGATAAATTTTTATCATAGCCCAGCCCGGATAGATCGCCACATTTTCTTGATCCGATAAGAGTTTTTCTAACTTTAGATCACCTTGGGCATATTTCCATGTGTCCTTTTGACTCAGAAGAGAAGATGCTTCCTTTTCGAGATTTTCAATCTCAGATTTCAAATCAACAATTAAAGAATTTTTGAATTCCAAATCGCATTTTGTTTTTTCAAAACAGTCTGAAATTTGTGATTTTTCTAAGACAAGTGATTCAAAACATTCTTTGAGTTTAGAAAACTTTTCTTTTTGAAGTTTAAGTTTGACAACAATTTTACAACTTTCTTTGTATAGGGCATTGTAAGCATCTTGAAGATCATCTTCATTTTCATATTCACTACTCAGATTTTCTTCACTTGTTGAGTCATTATCTGAAAATGTGAATTTGGCTAGAATCATAAGTGCTTTAACTTCATTCCCTAACTCAGTTTTAGAATCTTCTGATTCAGAAGAAGTTTCAGAATCAGATGATTCATCCCACGTAGCCAACATACTCTTCTTCTTGGGTTTGTCCTTTTTGGGACATCTATTTGCCAAATGCCCATATTCTTGACAGTTGTAACATTGACTATCTTTCAAAGATTTTCGAGATTTGGGTCTAAACTTCTTTTTATCGTTTGATTTTTGAAAATCAACCCTTTTCTTGCTTTTAAAAATCTTGTAGAATTTCTTAGCCAAAAGAGCCATATCATCTTCTGAATCTGAATTACATTTAGAGGATTTTAGAGCAATCGATTTACCTTTAGGAGCTTTAAAGTTTAACTCGTAGGTTTGTAAAGAACTAACTAATTCCTCTACCCTCATATTATCCGTATCACGAAGTTCCTGGATCGCGGTTACTTTAGAATTGAACCGTTCAGGAAGTAAGCGTAATATCTTTGCACACACTTTACTTTCTGGGATTTTATCGCCAAGACCCCACATTGAGTTTACAATGTCATTTAGTCTAGTGTAAAAGTCCATAAACATTTCATTTTCCTCCATATGAATTTCTTCAAATTTGGTTGTAAGGAGTTGGACTTTAGACTTTTTGACAATTGATGTACCCTCGTGTGTCATTTCTAGTATATCCCAGGCTTGTTTCGCAGTATCACAGGATATGATTCTTTTGAACTCATCCGGTGATAGTGCGCAAGTGATTGCATTTAGTGCTTTAACATTGGCACTATACTCATTTTTCTAAAGAGTGGTCCATAAATAATAAGCAGGTACAGACATAGTTTTTGAACCGTCGGATTCAGTTACTTCAATGGTAGGAGTTTTCCATTCAGTTACTGTGGCTCGCCACACACTCTCATCCATTGATTTTAGGAAGATTCTCATTCTGGCTTTCCAATAGGCATAGTTGGAGCCATCAAATGGTGGAGGCCTCGTGATTGAAAGGCTATCGAAATTTGACATCTTTTTAAATAGCTTAGATCGTTAGCTCAGGAAATAAATCCAAATAAATAGCAATAAGAACGAGCTATTAGGCTTTGATACCACTTGAAAAGGCCTAGTTATATGTCCTAGAGGGGGGGGGGGGGTGAATAGGACTATGCCAAATAAATGTTATAACAGCGGAATTAAAAAACAATATGACAGCCAAAATAAATCACAATGCAGGAAAGTAAAACAACCTCACAAATCTGATCTTGAGGGATTGATACAAATGTTATTCTAAGGACAACTTTTCACCAAAAACCAGAGTTTATGGTAGGACAACCTTATTTCTAGAAAGATCTTTGTATCAAATCTCAAACCAAAGAGGAATACAGAATTAAGCACAAATTGAAATAAAGTGTAATCACAAATGTATTGTTCTAGGGACAGCCATACACCATAAAAATGGCAGGGCAACCTTGCTGGAACAACTTTAAAGGAAATTTAAATTCAAGTAGATAAAGGAATAGCAGAAAGTAAATTCTAAATTATTACAAAATTCCCACAATGCTTGAATTAAATGATTACAACATTTACCACCACACATACATCCCACAAATGAATATTAGAGATTAGAAATGTAAATCATTCAACCACAACACAAGGGATTATAGTGGTTCGCCTGTGTGTTCACCAACTGTTAAACAACAGCCACACAGAATGCTACTCCACTCCTAATATCCTCACACAGGGGATATTAGTGTTCACTAACAAAATAGGTTTTCACAGGTTCACCCAAAACCTTTACAATTGTGTCTTTGTCTGTGGGCTTACACAATAAAAAAAACCCCACTTCTGAGTTTTCCTGGCTCTCCTCAGATAACCAATACAACAAGATTTTTCTGACAAATCTTGAAAGAAACCAAAACAGAAAATTTTTACAATTAAACGTAAAATACCTGATTAACTCCTTCGTTGTAGCAGCCCGGTAGAACCAAATCAGAGTAAATGATTGAATGTTCAAGTTCAATGTCCAGTACTCAATTACAATGGTTCTAGTTCTAATAGATTTTAAATTCGACCAAATAGGGCTTGTCTTAATTGATTTTGATTCCAAAGAAAGGGAATAACAATTCCTCTTATCAAATTAGATTGGAATAGCAGAAACAAAATCAATTAAATAAAGCTAAAGAAAGAGAGTATAAAATAAGCACACTTAGCTTAGATGGAGCACAAAATTACTTTTCAGAAGTTTGACAAAGATTGGCTTGAATGGATTAATTGATTGCCTTTATTCTTCTGAGTTTCGTGCTCTATTTATAGGTGAGCAGATCGCATCTTCGACTGGTCTAAGGAGCTCTTCGACTAGTCGAAGAAATAACAAATTTGAAAAAAATCGGGCGCGATAAGCTTTGACCGTTCTACGACTGGTCGAAGGCCTCCTTCGACTGGTCGTAGGTCACCTTCGACTGGTCGAAGGTCTCCTTCGACTGGTCGAAGACCTTGTAAATTATCGCGTCGAAGGTGACCTACGACCAGTCGAAGACCTTGTAAATTATCGCTGGACTTTGAATCGAAGATTTACGACTGGTCGTAGAAGCAGTCGACACTGTTCCTTCGACTGGTCGAAGCTTAACATAATTTATCCGAATTTTGTAACAAACTTACGACTGATCGTGGAATTTCTTGGACTGGTCGAAACAAAGCTAGGACTAGTCGAAGAAAGCCTAGGACAAGTCCCCGAACTGCCCAAACACAAGTGTCATATACATATGACTTATGTATCCAAAATGGCCTACTTCTAAGGTCAACCTATGGTCATTCAAACCCCAATCAAGAAGTAAGGACATTGAAAACATTAGGAACAAGTGACCTAGAAGTTTAAGTCTTGAAGTCTTGATGTAGCTCAACCTCGAAAGTGACTTGAGTTCTATACGAACTACATTGTACTCTTCTTGAAGTCTTGTATTCTTGAGTCTTGTCTTGAGAGCAATACTTGAAGTCAAGGTTGATCTTTGTACTTGTAATCTTTGCTTGTTGTGAGCTTTGCTTGTTTATGACTGTTGATCTTTACAAAGAGCTTCACTAATGCAAGTTATATAACAGTGTTTTTGTCACCACAAATTTGACAACATACAGGGATATAAACTATAGCACTTACATAAGTTAACCCAACCTACACTTCAAGCATATGAAGGATGTCAAAAGGTGCAATATGATTAACATCAACAGGATGTTCAACAATAACATTACGTAATCTAATGTCCCTAGCATAAGATGGATCATCATTGGGAACAAGAAGATGACGTTTAGAGATAATGGTCAATCTGGAGGAAGAAGAAGGACCACGGGAAGTATTTTATCTACCTCTAGAAGCCATTTGCAACAAAGATATCAAGAAAATAAGAAGTTGCAAAGGATTGAGAAGTGGGTTTACTCAAAACAGATTTTTCAAAATCCAAACCCCAAATCGCAATGAAATCTAAAATAGAAAGCTTAAAGTTTGAAAAGTAAACAACCTAGATACAAATCTGCAAGAAAAACGTGATTTAGAATACTAACCTTGAAGAACATGAACAATGGGTTCGACAAGTCGAAGCTCGGCTCCTTAGAGAGGAAAAACGGAATGAGGAAGAAAATAAAAATCCTCAAATTTTAAGTGATTCCCGAGATCTACGACTGGTCGTGGATATCTACGACCGGTCGAAGGTCAACTGGTCAAGTATACTCACGACTGGTCGAAGAATGTCCAAAAATTCATATTTCTTACAAATTATACAAAAATTAGAATTCAACCTAGCAAATATATACACTATGATACAAGTAGGCATAAATAATCATTTCGAAATGCACATGCCAAGATCAAATTTCATCTTTTTGAACCTGCTTTTATCATGAGGTTTTGTGAAAATGTCAGCTCGTTGATCTTCGGTAGGAATATATTTTAGAGATATAACTTTTTCTTCTACTAATTCCCGAATATAATGAAATCTAATGTCAATGTGCTTAATACGAGAATGCTAAATAGGATTTTTTGAAATATTTATCGCACCGGAGTTATCACAATGTAATAACATAGAATCCTGTTTAATTCCATAATCACTTAGTATTCGTTGCATCCAAACAAGCTGTGTACATGCATTACCAGCTGCGATATACTCAGCTTCAGCTGTTGAAAGTGATATAGAATTTTGTTTCTTACTAAACCAGGAAACTAGACAATTTCCAATGTAAAAACAATCACCACTGGTTGATTTTCTATCATCTAAATTACCAGCCCAGTCAGCATCCGAGTACCCAGCTAATTGGACACTAGTCTCATGAGGATACCAGAGACCGAGATTTACAGTACTTGCGATATATCTAATAATCCGCTTGACAGCAATCAAGTGAGATTCTTTTGGATCAGATTGATATCTTGTGTAAATACCAACACTTAGAGAAATATCAGGTCTACTAGCAGCTAAATATAACAAACTACCAATTATAATCCAATAAAGTTTTGAGTCAACATTTTTACCATTAGAGACTTTTGAGAGTTTCAGGGTAGTACTCATAGGAGTATCGAAATTCTTGCCATTCTCAAATCCAAATATCTTGATTAGATTCAAAGCATACTTAGATTGAGAAATGAATATTCCTTCAGGTTGTTGCTTTACTTGCAATCCATGGAAATAAGTCAATTCCCCAACCATGCTCATTTCAAACTGTGATTTCATCAAATCTGCAAACTCAGTAGTCAAGTCAGTACAAGTTGATCCATAAATAATATCATCAACATAAATCTGTACCATTAAGATATGATCATTATGTTTTTTAACAAACAGAGCTTTATCAACAGATCCCATTTGAAAATTATGACTTAAAAGAAATTTTGTTAGTTTCTCATACCATGCCCTAGGTGCTTGATTTAATCCATAAAGTGCCTTTTTAAGTCGATACACATGATCAGTATTTTTGGGATCTTCAAAACCCATTGGCTGTTCAACATAGACTTCTTCATATAAATCGCCATTTAGAAAAGCACTTTTCACATCCATTTGATAGATCTTTATCTTTCTAAAACATGCAATGGATATAAATAGTCTTATAGATTCAAGACGTGCTACTGGTGCAAAAGTTTCATCAAAATCAATTCCTTCAATTTGAGTATAACCTTGTACCACTAGTCTAGCCTTGTTTCTAATTATATTTCCACACTCGTCAAACTTATTTTTGAAAATCCATTTAGTTCCAATGATGTGTTTATCTTTAGGTCTTGGTATAAGATACCAAACATCATTTCTTACGAATTGGTTGAGTTCTTCTTGCATCGCAACAATCCAGTTTTCATCAGCAAGAGCTTCTTTTACATTAGATGGTTCTATTTGGGATGTAAAACATACATAATTTCATATATCCTCAAGTTGTCTACGGGTGCGAAAACCGGTGAGAGGGTTTTCAAGAATTTGTGTGGTTGGATGATCTTTAACAGTCCTCAACTCAGAATCAGTCTGATTCGATGAAGTATCAGGTTTATCAATGATTAGAACTTCATCATTATCTGAATTAGGGATTGGCGTGTTTAAGTGATCATCAATGACAACATTGATGGACTCTTGAATCACACCTGTTCTTTTGTTCAGAACCCTATAAGCTCGACTGTTTAAGGAATATCCTAGAAAAATCCCTTCATCACTCTTCGTATCGAATTTTCCAAATTTTCACGATCACGTAAAATATAGCACTTGCTGCGAAAAACTCGAAAGTATTTGACAGTAGGCTTTTTATTTAACCACAATTCGTAAGCCGTTTTATTATTATCTTTGCTAGTGTGGACTCGGTTAATAATATAGCAAGCTGTGTTGACTGCTTCAGCCCAAAGATTTTTATAGAGCTTCATGCTATTCAACATGACATTAGCCATTTCTTGAAGCACCCTATTCTTTCTTTCTACAATTCCATTTTGTTGTGGAGTTTTGGGAGCAGAGAATTCATGTAATATTCCTTGGTCTGTACAGAACTTCTCAAAATTTCAATTCTCAAATACAGATCCATGATCACTACGAATCTTACTGATTTGAGAAGATTTTTCAGTTTGAATCCTTTTGAGAACTTTTCTTACTTCTTCAAGGGTTTCAGACTTATCCCTTAAGAAGACTACCCATGTGAATCTGGTAAAGTCATCAACTATTACCAGGATATACTTTTTCCCACCACGGCTTTCCGTTCTGGTAGGTCCTATCAGATCCATGTGGAGGAGTTCGAGTGGTCTTGATGTGGTATTTGAATTCACCTTTTTGTGTGAGTTCCTTGTTTGTTTGCCTATCTGACACTCACCACATATTTTATCTAATTTCTGAAGTTTGGGTAAACCTCTTATAAGTTCTCGTTTGCTCAATCTATATAAATTTTGATAATGTACATGTCCAAGACGTTTGTGCCATAAATCAGTCTCGTCTTTATGGACCATGTAACATGTTTGATTAAATGAGCTGGATTCGCTAATAATATAGCAATTTTCAGACGTTCTACGTCCAGTTAATATTACAGAACCCTTATTGTTTAGTATCTCACAACTTTGATTAGAAAATCGAACACTATGGTTATTATCACATATTTGAGATATACTAAGCAAGTTATGTTTTAAGCCTTCAACATATAAAACGTTTTTAAACACAGGAAGATTAAAAAGTTGAACCGTACCTTAGCCTATAATCTTGCAGTTGCTACCATCACCAAATGTGACTGATCCATCAGTCATATCTTTCAGATCCGTGAGTAAAGCTTTGTCACCTGTCATATGCCTGGAGCATCCACTGTCTAGGTACCACTTTGAATGACTTGTTGCTTTGAAATCAGTGTAAGCAACCAAGCAGACAACTTTAGGAACCCATTTCATAACTGTTTTGGGTTTAGGAACATAGTTGGTCTTCTTTTGTTTATAGTTGTAAGAATGACCTATAGAGTTAGATTTCAAGAGCTCCTTGAGTAAATCAACTATCTTTTCAGCTAGTGGATTTCATTTTTGATTAAAGTTGACATGGCTGCTTCTAGGTTTTTGAAAAGTTTTTGAATTTCTAGAAAAATCTTGATAAGTATTTTTCCCTTTTGAGTTTGAGGACTCTCCTTTAACAAACATAGGAGGAGTATACTTTTGTTTAGGAGATAGATTTTTATCATAGCCCAACCCGAATAGATCGCCACATTTTCTTAATCCAGATAAAAGTTTTTCTAACTTTGGATCACCTTAGGCATATTTCCATGTGTCCTTTAGACTCAGAAGAGAAGATACTTCAGTTTTGAGTTTCTCAATTTCAGATTTCAAATCAATAATTAGGGAGTTTTTGAATTCCAAATCACATTTTGATTTTTCAAAATAATCTGAAATTTGTGATTTTTCTAAGATAAGTGATTCAAAACATTCTTTGAGTTTAGAAAACTTTTCTTTTTGAAGTTTAAGTTTGATAGCAATTTTACAACTTTCCTTATATAGGGCATTGTAAGCGTCTTGAAGATCATCTTCATTTTCACATTCACTACTCAGATTTTCTTCACTTGTTGAGTCATTGTCTGAAAATGTGAATTTGGCTAGAGTCATAAGCGCTTTAACTTCATTGCCCGACTCAGTTTCAGAATATTCTGATTCAGAAGAAGCTTCAGAATCAGATGATTCATCCCATGTAGCCAACATACCCTTCTTCTTGGGTTTGTCCTTTTTAGGACATCTATTTGCTAAGTGTTCATATTCTTGACAGTTGTAACATTGACTATCTTTCAAAGATTTTCGAGATTTGGGTCTAAACTTCTTTTTGTCATTTGATTTTTGAAAATCAACCCTTTTCTTGCTTTTGAAAATCTTGTAAAATTTCTTAGCTAAAAGGCCATATCATCTTCTGAATCAGAATTTTCTTCTGAATTACATTTAAAAGATTTTAGTGCGATAGATTTACCTTTAGGAGCTTTAAAGTTTAACTCGTAGGTTTGTAGAGAACCAACTAGTTCTTCTACCCTCATATTATCCGTATCACGAAGTTCCTGGATCGCGGTTACTTTAGAATTGAACCGTTCAGGAAGTGAGCGTAATATCTTTGCACACACTTACTTTCTGGGATTTTATCGCCAAGACCCCACATTGAGTTTACAATGTCATTCAATCTAGTGTAAAAGTCCATAAACATTTCATTATCCTCCATATGAATTTCTTCAAATCTGGTTTTGAGGAGTTAGACTTTAGATTTTTTGACAATTGTAGTACCCTCGTGTGTCATTTCTAATATATCCTAAGCTTGCTTTGCAGTATCACAGGAAATGATTCTTTTGAACTCATCCGGTGATAGTGCGCAAGTGATTGCATTTAGTGCTTTAGCATTTGCACTACTCTCACTTTTCTGAAGTGTGGTCCATTGGTAATATGGTGTGACTTTCATAGATTTTGAACCGTCAACCCTAGTAACTTCCATGATAGGAGGTTTCCATTCAGTCACTGTGGCTTGCCACACATTTTCATCCATTGATTTGAGGAAGATCCTCATTCTGGCTTTCCAATAGGCATAGTTGGAGCCATCAAAGGGTGGAGGCCTAGTACTGAAAGGCTATCAAAATTTGACATCTTAAATAGCTTTAATCATTAGCTCAGGAATTAAATTCAAGAATTAAAAAGAGCTATTAGGCTTTGATACCACTTGAAAAGGCCTAGCTATATGTCCTAGAGGGGGGGGGGGGGGGTGAATAGGACAATGCCAAATAAAACTTAGAACAGCGGAATTAAAAAGAATATGATAGCCAAAGTAAATCACAATGCAGGAAAGTAAAACAACCTCAAAATTCAGATCTTGAGAGGTTGATACAAATGTTGTTCTAAGGACAACCTTACACCAAAAACCAGAGTTTATGGTAGGACAACCTTATTTCTAAAAAGATCTTTGTATCAAATCTCAAACCAAAGAGGAATACATAAATAAATACAAACTGAATTGAAATAAATTGTAATCACAAATGTATTGTTCTAGGGACAACCATACACCATAAAAATGGCAGGGCAACCTTGCTGGAACAACTTTTAAAGGAAATTGAATATCAAGCTGATAAAGGAATAGCAGAAAATAAATTCTAAACTATTACAAAATTCCCACAATGCTTGAATTAAATGATTACAATATTCACCACCATACATACATCCCACAAACGAATAATTAAAGATTAGAAGTATAAATCATTCAACCACAACACAAGGGATTATAGTGGTTCGCCTGTGTGTTCACCAACTGTTAAACAACAACCACACAGAATGCTACTCCACTCCTAATATCCTCACACAAGGGATATTAGCGTTCACTAACAAAATAGGTTTTCATAGGTTCACCCAAAACCTTTACAATTGTGTCTTTGTCTGTGGGCTTACACAATTAAAAAAAACCCCACTTCTGAGTTTTCCTGGCTCTCCTCAGATAACCAATGCAACAAGATTTTTCTGGTAAATCTTGAAAAAAACCAAAACAGAAAGGAATTTATAATTAAATGTAAAATACCTGATTATCTCCTTCGTTGTAGCAGCCCGGTAGAACCAAATCAGAGTAGATGATTGAATGTCCAAGTTCAATGTCCAGTACTCAATTACAATAGTTCTAATTATAATAGATTTTAAATTAAACCAAGTAGGCCTTGCCTTAATTGATTTTGATTCCAAGGAAAGGGAATAACAATTCTTCTTATCAAATTAGATTGGAATAGCTGAAACAAAATCAATTAAATAAAGTAAGGAAAGGGAATATTAAATAAGCACACTTAGCTTAGATGGAGCACAAAATTATCTCTCAGAAGTTCGACGAAGATTGGCTTGAATGGATTAATTAATTCAATGATTTCTTCTGAGATTCGTGCTCTATTTATAGGTGAGCAGATTGCGTCTTCGACTGGTCTAGGGAGCTCTTCAACTAGTCGAAGCAATAACAAATATTTGAAAAATCAGGCGCGATAAGCTTTGACCGTTCTATGACTGGTCGAAGGTCACTTTCGACTGGTCGTAAGTCACCTTCGACTGGTCGAAGAACTTAAAATTCATCGCTGGACTTTGAGTCAAAGACTTTCGACTGGTCGAAGATGCAGTCGACACTGTTCCTTCGACTGGTCGAACAGACTCCTGGACTAGTCGAAGCCTAACAGAAATTATCCGAATTTTGTAACAAACTCACGACTGATCGAGGAATTTCTTAGACTGGTCGAAGAAAATCTAGGACTAGTCGAAGAAGGCCTAAGACTAGTCGAAGAACAGACCAAACTTATGTAAAATAAACATCCGACTTATGTATCCAAAGTGACCTACTTCTAAGGTCAACCTAAGGTCAGTCAAACCTCAAACATGAAGTAAGGACATTGAAACATTAGGAACAAGTGACCTTGAAGTATAAGTCTTGAAGTCTTGATGTAGTTCAATCTTGAAATCTTGATGTAGCTCAATCTTGAAAGTGTCTTGAGTTCTTTACGAACTGCCTTGTACTCTTCTTGAAGTCTTGCAGCTTGAGTCATGTCTTGTGTGCAGTTCTTGCAGTCAAGGTTGATCTTTGTACTTGTGAGCTTTGCTTGTTGTGAGCTTTGCTTGTTCATGAATGTTGATCTTTGAGAGAGCTTCACTTATGCAAGTTATATAACAGTGATTTTGGCACCATAAATTTGATAACAGACAGGGATATAAACTATAACACTTACAATAGTGAACGCTAATATCCCCTGTGTGAGGATATTAGGAGTGGAGTAGCATTCTGTGTGGCTGTTGTTGAACAGTTGGTGTACACACAGGCGAACCACTATAACTCTTTGTGTTGTGTGGATGTGTGCTTCATTTTCCTATCTTTGATTATTCAGTTGTGGAATGTATGTGGATGTGAATGTTGTAATCATTTTATTTCAAGCTCAGCGGGGAATGTTGTAATAGTTTAGATTTATATTTTCGCAATTTATCTCTTGCTATTCCTTTATTTGTTTGAGCTTCAGTTTCTTTACTTGTTTTAGTAAGGTTGCCCTGCCATTTTTATGGTGCATGGTTGTCCTTAGAACAATCAATATTTGAGATTGCATTTTATTCCTCAGTATAGTTTGAATATATTTATTCGTCTTTAGTTTGAGTTCTTGATACAAAGACCTTTCTAGAAATAAGGTTGTCCTACCATAAACTTTGGTTTTTGATGTAAGGTTTTCCTTAGAACAACTTTTGTATCAACCTCTCAATACTAATTTATTTAGGTTGCTTTTCATTTCAGCATTGTGAATTGATTTGCTTTATTTGGCTATCTCTTTATTAAATTCTGCTGTAATTATTTTTAATTTGGCGTTGTCCTATTCGCCCCCCCTCTAGGACATATAGCTTGGCCTTTTCACACTGCCCTTGATATCATCAATATTCAAATTCCGATGATATCGAGTAATGATCGATCATATCATATCCCTGAAATATTTCAAAGGCAAGTGCTCTCTTATTTTCAAATGTCGAGGAATCGAACCTCGTGTCGATGAAATCAGAGCTCGAAATCCGATGACATTGACGCACGTTCGATCTCCTCGACCAGTTGACAAAAGATTTCAAAAGAATTTGACAGTTATGTTTGTGTCATCGAGCGGCCAGTCCATGCGATCGAGAATATACGCTCGATGATATCGAACTCTGTCATAAATGTGATCGTTTTATATCCATTGGAACCTTTTACCCATTTAATGAGAGCTTGTCCTTGGTTGTTGGTAGAGAAAATAGAGAGTGATTTTGAGTGTTTATACCCATATCATATACCCAAAGCCTTTTCTCTCATAGGAGTTCATCCTCCAATCCACCCTCATCATTGACATTCAATAGAGTGGATTGGGGAATGAAATTTCGTATTCAAGGATTCTACAACTACCATCTTAATGGCAAATCATTAAGCTGAGATGCCTTGAATGCATAGATGATTGGAATCGCTCTATCCCTTATAGGAAAACATTTAATAGAGCAAGATTTCATCATAACCTTGACCCAACCCGTCACCATGTATTGGTACATCTTCTGAGTCGCGGTTCAAGGAAGCTGAAGATTCTTCGTCATCAAATGAGGAGATCTTCGACAACGCGCTAAATGAGACTCATCTACTTATCTATAAGTCATTAGAGTCCTGTAACGCCCTGAAATTCGGGGGTCGAGTATGAACTCAACTCCCGAGTTCCAACGCATCACTTCTGCAACATACATAATGATGGTTAAATGTTGTTTGAGTTAGAGCAATAAACATGAATGAGATTATACCATCACAGTAATTCATACTCCAGTGCAATTGTATAAAGGCAAGCGAAAGACTGAAATTGTATATATAAGCACTATAAGAAAAACGGGCAAAGGCTACGGACTAGATCCGTAGCAAAAGCCCTTTTGCTACGGATCTGGTCCGTGGCACGTCCGTCGCAATTGGTGGGGTAGCTAAAGGTCTAGCTACGGACAATATCCGTAGCAATAGATACAATTAGCTACAGATTGTGTCCGTAGCAATAGATACATTTAGCTACGGATATGATCCGTAGCAATAGATACAATTAGCTACCGATTTTATCCGTAGCAATATACGCAATTCGCTACGGATATTCTCCGTAGCTATAGACAGAAATAGCTACGGATTCTATCCGTAGCCATATACAGAAATAGCTACGGATATAATCCGTAGCAATAAATACCAATATTTACGATATTTGCAGCACTACATACCAATAACTACGGATATAGTCCGTAGCTATAGATACCAATAGCTACGGATTATATCCGTAGCTATAGATAGTAATTGCTACTGCTACGGATTATATTTCGTAGCTATTTTCCTTGTTTTCATTGCAAGAACCTGCTATGATTGATAACTCATCTAAGCTTAATGCAATTAAAGAAAAAAAATGATGCATTTGTAACAATAGCAATCAAATCTATAATGCATCCTACATTCACACTTCTAAATAAATAATACTTCACTTTACTCAACCTATCATAAGAATTACAACTAAGGCATGCCCTCATGCATTAAATAATGCTCGCGCTTTTACATAATTTTCTTTCTTCAGACGGTCAAGTTCAGTAAACATAGAAGATACAGCTTCTTCTTTCCTTGAAACTGCATAAGTAACTTCTGTAGACTTCGACACAATATCACTTTCAAGTTTCAAAACCCTTCCCTTGAGAAAATGAATTTCATCATCCACAAACTTCTTTAGCTTGTCAGCCTGTATAAAACAACAATTGTAGACACAATCAAACAAGCATGCCTTCGTACACATCTCAAAAGGAAGAAAGACCAAAAAAAAAAAAAAAGAGCTGGAAAAAAACAATTATATATAAAGAAATCAAAAATGTACCTATAAATCTTCTAAACTATAGCAAAATCCATAGGTTAGGTTATCGGTTATAAGTTTAGGTTATAAGTTATAGGTTAAGGTTTAGTTTATAGGTTTAGGAAATCGGGTTCGGTTTCAGGATCGGGTTTAGGTTTGGGTTTTCAAGTTTAGGTTTAGGTTTAGGTTAGGGAGTTGAGATTAGGATTAGGTGTAGGTTTAAGTTTAGGATTTTAAGAATACATTTAGGTTAAGGTTTAGGTAATTGAGAATAGGTTAAGGTATAGGTTTAGGAAATCGGGTTCGTGTTCAAGATCGGGTTTAGGTTTGGGTTTTCAAGTTTAGGTTTAGGTTTATGTTAGGGAGTTGAGATTAGGATTAGGTGTATGTTTAGGTTTAGGGATTTGAGAATACATTTAGGTTAAGGTTTAGGTTAAAGGTTTTGGTTTAGGTTTAGTTTTGGTTAGGTTTAGGTTTAAGTTTTAGGTTTAGGTTATACATTTAGGGAATTGAAATAGATTAAGGTTTAGGTTTAGGAAATCGGGTTCGGGTTCGGGATCGCTTTAGGTTTGGGTTTTCAAGTTTAGGATCCGGTTTAGGTTAGGGAGTTGGGATCAGGATTAGGTGTAGGTTTAGGTTTAGTGATTTGAGAATACATTTAGGTTAAGGTCTTGGTTATAGGTTTTGGTTTAAGTTAAGGTTATAGGTTTTGGTTTAGGTTTAGGTTATAGATTTAGGGAATTGAGAATAGTTTAAGGTTTAGGTTTAGGAAATCGGGTTCGAGTTCGGGATCGGCTTTAGGTTTGGGTTTTCAAGTTTCGGATCTGGTTTAGGTTAGGGAGTTGAGATTAGGATTAGGTGTAGGTTTAGGTTTAGGGATTTGATAATACATTTAGGTTAAGGTTTAGGTTATAGGTTTTGGTTTAAGTTAAGGTTATAGGTTTTGGTTTAGGTTTAGGTTATAGATTTAGGGAATTGAGAATAGTTTAAGGTTTAGGTTTAGGAAATCGGGTTCGGGTTCGGGATCGGCTTTAGGTTTGGGTTTTCAAGTTTAGGATCCGGTTTAGGTTAGGGAGTTGAGATTAGGATTAGGTGTAAGTTTAGGTTTAGGGATTTGAGAATACATTTAGGTTAAGGTTTAGGTTATAGGTTTTGGTTTAAGTTAAGGTTATAGGTTTTGGTTTAGGTTTAGGTTATAGATTTAGGGAATTGAGAATAGTTTAAGGTTTAGATTTAGGAAATCGGGTTCAGGTTCGGGATTGGCTTTAGGTTTGGGTTTTCAAGTTTAGGATCCGGTTTAGGTTAGGGAGTTGAGCTTAGGATTAGGTGTAGGTTTAGGTTTAGGGATTTGATAATATATTTAGGTTAAGGTTTAGGTTATAGGCTTTGGTTTAAGTTAAGGTTATAGGTTTTGGTTTAGGTTTAGGTTATAGATTTAGGGAATTGAGAATAGTTTAAGGTTTAGGTTTAGGAAATCGGGTTCGGGTTCGGGATCGGCTTTAGGTTTGGGTTTTCAAGTTTAGGATCCGGTTTAGGTTAGGGAGTTGAGATTAGGATTAGGTGTAGGTTTAGGTTTAGGGATTTGATAATACATTTAGGTTAAGGTTTAGGTTATAGGTTTTGGTTTAAGTTAAGGTTATAGGTTTTGGTTTAGGTTTAGGTTATAGATTTAGGGAATTGAGAATAGTTTAAGGTTTAGGTTTAGAAAATCGGGTTCGGTTCGGGATCGGCTTTAGGTTTGGGTTTTCAAGTTTAGGATCCGGTTTAGGTTAGGGAGTTGAGATTAGGATTAGGTGTAGGTTTAGGTTTAGGGATTTGATAATACATTTAGGTTAAGGTTTAGGTTATAGGTTTTGGTTTAAGTTAAGGTTATAGGTTTTGGTTTAGGTTTAGGTTATAGATTTAGGGAATTGAGAATAGTTTAAGGTTTAGGTTTAGGAAATCGGGTTCGGGTTCGGGATCGGCTTTAGGTTTGGGTTTTCAAGTTTAGGATCCGGTTTAGGTTAGGGAGTTGAGATTAGGATTAGGTGCAGGTTTAGGTTTAGGGATTTGATAATACATTTAGGTTAAGGTTTAGGTTATAGGTTTTGGTTTAAGTTAAGGTTATAGGTTTTGGTTTAGGTTTAGGTTATAGATTTAGGGAATTGAGAATAGTTTAAGGTTTAGGTTTAGGAAATCGGGTTTCGGGTTCGGGATCGGCTTTAGGTTTGGGTTTTCAAGTTTAGGATCCGGTTTAGGTTAGGGAGTTGAGATTAGGATTAGGTGTAGGTTTAGGTTTAGGGATTTGATAATACATTTAGGTTAAGGTTTAGGTTATAGGTTTTGGTTTAAGTTAAGGTTATAACTTTTGGTTTAGGTTTAGGTTATAGATTTAGGGAATTGAGAATAGTTTAAGGTTTAGGTTTAGGAAATCGGGTTCGGGTTCGGGTTCGGGATCGGCTTTAGGTTTGGGTTTTCAAGTTTAGGATCCGGTTTAGGTTAGGGAGTTGAGCTTAGGATTAGGTGTAGGTTTAGGTTTAGGGATTTGATAATATATTTAGGTTAAGGTTTAGGTTATAGGCTTTGGTTTAAGTTAAGGTTATAGGTTTTGGTTTAGGTTTAGGTTATAGATTTAGGGAATTGAGAATAGTTTAAGGTTTAGGTTTACGAAATCGGGTTCGGGTTCGGGATCGGCTTTAGGTTTGGGTTTTCAAGTTTAGGATCCGGTTTAGGTTAGGGAGTTGAGATTAGGATTAGGTGTAGGTTTAGGTTTAGGGATTTGATAATACATTTAGGTTAAGGTTTAGGTTATAGGTTTTGGTTTAAGTTAAGGTTATAGGTTTTGGTTTAAGTTTAGGTTATAGATTTAGGGAATTGTGAATAGTTTAAGGTTTAGGTTTAGGAAATCGGGTTCAGGTTCGGGATCGGCTTTAGGTTTGGGTTTTCAAGTTTAGGATCCGGTTTAGGTTAGGGAGTTGAGATTAGGATTAGGTGTAGGTTTAGGTTTAGGGATTTGATAATACATTTAGGTTAAGGTTTAGGTTATAGGTTTTGGTTTAAGTTAAGGTTATAGGTTTTGGTTTAGGTTTAGGTTATAGATTTAGGGATTGAGAATAGTTTAAGGTTTAGGTTTAGGAAATCGGGTTCGGGTTCGGGATCGGCTTTAGGTTTGGGTTTTCAAGTTTAGGATCCGGTTTAGGTTAGGGAGTTGAGATTAGGATTAGGTGTAGGTTTAGGTTTAGGGATTTGATAATCCATTTAGGTTAAGGTTTAGGTTATAGGTTTTGGTTTAAGTTAAGGTTATAGGTTTGGTTTAGGTTTAGGTTATAGATTTAGAGAATTGAGAATAGTTTAGGTTTAGGTTTAGGAAATCGGGTTCAGGTTCGGGATCGGCTTTAGGTTTGGGTTTTCAAGTTTAGGATCCGGTTTAGGTTAGGGAGTTGAGATTAGGATTAGGTGTAGGTTTAGGTTTAGGGATTTGATAATACATTTAGGTTAAGGTTTAGGTTATAGGTTTTGGTTTAAGTTAAGGTTATAGGTTTTGTTTAGGTTTAGGTTATAGATTTAGGGAATTGAGAATAGTTTAAGGTTTAGGTTTAGGAAATCGGGTTCGGGTTCGGGATCGGCTTTAGGTTTGGGTTTTCAAGTTTAGGATCCGGTTTAGGTTAGGGAGTTGAGATTAGGATTAGGTGCAGGTTTAGGTTTAGGGATTTGATAATACATTTAGGTTAAGGTTTAAGTTATAGGTTTGGTTTAAGTTAAGGTTATAGGTTTTGGTTTAGGTTTAGGTTATAGATTTAGGGAATTGAGAATAGTTTAAGGTTTAGGTTTAGGAAATCGGGTTCGGGTTCGGGATCGGCTTTAGGTTTGGGTTTTCAAGTTTAGGATCCGTTTAGGTTAGGGAGTTGAGATTAGGATTAGGTGTAGGTTTAGGTTTAGGGATTTTGAAATACATTTAGGTTAAGGTTTAGGTTATAGGTTTTGGTTTAAGTTAAGGTTATAGGTTTTGGTTTAGGTTTAGGTTATAGATTTAGGGAATTGAGAATAGTTTAAGGTTTAGGTTTAGGAAATCGGGTTCGGGTTCGGGTTCGGGATCGGCTTTAGGTTTGGGTTTTCAAGTTTAGGATCCGGTTTAGGTTAGGGAGTTGAGCTTAGGATTAGGTGTAGGTTAGGTTTAGGGATTTGATAATATATTTAGGTTAAGGTTTAGGTTATAGGCTTTGGTTTAAGTAAAGGTTATAGGTTTTGGTTTAGGTTTAGGTTATAGATTTAGGGAATTGAGAATAGTTTAAGGTTTAGGTTACGAAATCGGGTTCGGGTTCGGGATCGGCTTTAGGTTTGGGTTTCAAGTTTAGGATCCGGTTTAGGTTAGGGAGTTGAGATTAGGATTAGGTGTAGGTTTAGGTTTAGGGATTTGATAATACATTTAGGTTAAGGTTTAGGTTATAGGTTTTGGTTTAAGTTAAGGTTATAGGTTTTGGTTAAGTTTAGGTTATAGATTTAGGGAATTGTGAATCGTTAAGGTTTAGGTTTAGGAAATCGGGTTCAGGTTCGGGATCGGCTTTAGGTTTGGGTTTTCAAGTTTAGGATCCGGTTTAGGTTAGGGAGTTGAGATTAGGATTAGGTGTAGGTTTAGGTTTAGGGATTTGATAATACATTTAGGTTAAGGTTTAGGTTATAGGTTTGGTTTAAGTTAAGGTTATAGGTTTTGGTTTAGGTTTAGGTTATAGATTTAGGGATTGAGAATAGTTTAAGGTTTGGGTTTAGGAAATCGGGTTCGGGTTCGGGATCGGCTTTAGGTTTGGGTTTTCAAGTTTAGGATCCGGTTTAGGTTAGGGAGTTGAGATTAGGATTAGGTGTAGGTTAGGTTTAGGGATTTGATAATACATTTAGGTTAAGGTTTAGGTTATAAGTTTTGGTTTAAGTTAAGGTTATAGGTTTGGTTTAGGTTTAGGTTATAGATTTAGGAATTGAGAATAGTTTAAGGTTTAGGTTTAGGAAATCGGGTTCGGGTTCGGGATCGGCTTTAGGTTTGGGTTTTCAAGTTTAGGATCCGGTTTAGGTTAGGGAGTTGAGATTAGGATTAGGTGTAGGTTTTAGGTTTAGGGATTTGATAATACATTTAGGTTAAGGTTTAGGTTATAGGTTTTGGTTTAAGTTAAGGTATAGGTTTGGTTTAGGTTTCGGTTATAGATTTAGGCAATTGAGAATAGTTTAAGGTTTAGGTTTAGGAAATCGGGTTCGGGTCAGGATCGGCTTTAGGTTTGGGTTTTCAAGTTTAGGATCCGGTTTAGGTTAGGGAGTTGAGATTAGGATTAGGTGTAGGTTTAGGTTTAGGGATTTGAGAATACATTTAGGTTAAGGTTTAGTTATAGGTTTTGGTTTAAGTTAAGGTTATAGGTTTTGGTTTAAGTTTAGGTTATAGATTTAGGGAATTGAGAATAGTTTAAGGTTTAGGTTTAGGAAATCGGGTTCGGGTTCGGGATCGGCTTTAGGTTGGGTTTTCAAGTTTAGGTTTAGGTTAAGGGTGAGGTCCCTGCAAATACAGATATAAAAATGGCCTGTCCAAATGGCCAGGCCCTTCCAATGCTGTCCATAGGGAAATGGACGGCTTCATCATGGTCAAAACAGCGGTTCCACCTTCCAGGGACCCCCGCTCATCGGATAGCTCCGACGCACATCCGGGTCTGCTCCATTAATTTCGAAAATAACTACATAAACACGGCCTGTCCAAATGGTCAGGCCCATCCAATGCTGTCCATAGGAAATGAACAGCTTCATCATTGGTCATAAACAGCGGTTCCCACCTTCCATGGACCCCCCGCTCATCCGGATAGCTCCGACGCACATCCGGGTCTGCTCATTAATTTCGAGCAAATAGATAAACCCGGCTTGTCCTAAGGCCAGGCCCTTCCCATGTGTCCATAGGAATGTGGGGAAAATGCCGCTTCATCATGGTCAAAACAGCGGTTCCCATTCCAGGGATCCTGCTCCACATCCGGATAGCTCCGACGCACATCTCGGATCTACTTCATCAATTTCATATAATATATAAACATGGCCTGTCCAAATGGCCAGGCCACTTCTTCAATGAATCATATAGTATGAAGGAAAAGACGACTCACCATTTAGCTAGCAAGGACAGAAGTGGAGTGCTTGGAATGTCGCCCTTTCTTTGAATAATGGACATATTTCACATTGCAATCTGAGAATGAGTAAATTTTTTAAATTTTTCCGACAATGCAAATGGGCACAAATTTACATATAAAGATTTTAAAGATTGTAAAACATTCCAAGACATTAGTTGCACAAATAATGGATGAGAATACCAAGACTATAGGTGCCCAGAGCAAGATAACTGCCTAAGGTCGTACCTAGCTGCATTGAAAGATCAAAAAAATTATATGAATGAAAAAAAAAAAAACAATTTCAAAGATAAAATAAATAGTAAAAACTTTACCATTTCAATATGAACCTTGTAGTGGCAACATTGATCTGTGGGGCTAAAAATACATGAGCCTGCTATAAAAATCTCAAGTTAGTTGGGCCTTTGAGGTCCTCAAATGATAATAGAGAAGACAGTAAACTAAAAATTACATGAGCTTGCATACAACTCACCTTGATGCCATTCTCCCTCCTCTTTACCCGGGCTTGGGACCGACAATGCAAGGAGTTGCATTGGCGGAGTTAAAAAGGGCTTAGCCTCATTTGGTTTGTGACGACCAAATGGAGTCTAATATGTTTACATATAGAGTATAAAATTCATTCAAAATTACAAAAACGAAACCAAACAACATAGTAATAAAAAAAAAAAAAAAAAAAAAAAACAAGCGAAACATTAATATAAAGTAACTAAAACCAAACCAAGTTGCTAAATAACTATATTTTTATTTTCAGCTGCTTTAAATGGAAGCACGACGAAAATAAGTAACACCACATAGTACTGATTTTATTTCTTTTTTACTGAGCAGAAGTAACAATCTCTGTGAATGATGACTGCAGTAAATCTCTAGTGAAATCAATCCTCACCATTTCACTTTTACTGATCAAATGCTTCTCCCCAAAGCAGTCAAAAAAACGCAGGTAAAGCATTTGTACTATTTGCAAAACAGTCCACAGAGGACCTGTACGGTGAGCCTTGAGCAAAGCAGGTATGGTAAAAACTGGTGTGAAAACACACATAGCCAATTGTTGCGCAGTCGCTTTGTTCAAAAAAAAAAGTTCTAAACATGAGTTAAGTGACAATAAAGAATCATGCACCAGTTGTAAATTTAGACTACCACTATGAGAACTACGGATTTGCTTTTCAACACTAAACAGCTCCAAAACTTCTACTTGCTTGCTAGAGACTGTGGATAAAATATATGGAACACAATCCCCATCATAATCCGCACCTAGGGGAGCACAAATAAGAGGAATGATCTTAACAGTATGGTCGTCATGCACATAGACAAAAAATGCTTGTAATGAATGTTTATGAGTACTAGGTGGCCTATTAATGAAAACAATGTCTCTGTTCATAATACGCCTATTTATGATTTGACCAACTTTCAAATATAGTATGACCTTTTGAACCTTCCCTAATTGCATAAGTGGTTGAACCATCTCTGTATGTTACACATAATTTGTCATCACTAGTTTCTGTAAATGATCCATGTTGTATGCCGTGACCTTCTCTTCAAATGTGATCTTTGGGCAATTTCTAATGGTAACCAATTTCTAAAGGTAGGCATGGTAGCTCAAATCATAACACAGAGACATGATACTTACTTGCATGTATGAAGACAGGGGAAGCTAAAAAACTCTTCGGCAGGCTCCTGCAAGATATCTTCACATTAATGGGCATCATAATTTATTTTTTGTTCATGCACAAATACTATTTCGCTTCGTCAAAAAGCATGTTACGGACAAATGGACAAATGACATTTAATAAAAGAATCCCAAGAGGAGGCATACCGTCAGGCTAATTTGACTAGTCATTCGATTGGGTCGACGGGTCAATTCCACCGAAATTACCAGAAAATCCAGAATTTGCCATATGCCACATTCAATGAAGGAAGATCAAAGATTTGATGGCTAGGATCTTCCAAATCTAGAGAGTTGGGGGGGGGGGGGGGGGGGGTAGTCCTTTTATGACAGGGGCTTCTAGATGAATTGCTTAGATAACCCAACCATGGATCCACATGTACAAACTCGATGTGCAACAGGGAAGCTCTCTATTTGTCACAAAGAGGGAGTTTATCTCTACAAATATGCAACTTCCAAAAATATTCTGCACTTGCTTTAGAGGGTGTTTGGTTGCACCAAATTTCATGAAATATCATGAAATTTTGCACCCAATTAGCCTGATTAATCATTATAGAGAGCTTCCCTTCTTGGAGAGAGAGAGTTCTCAAGCTTCCCTTCTTGGAGAAGATGCACCCAATGGCTGAAACAACAAACATAGAATCTGATCAACATTTGTATGTCTTTATGGTGGGATTGCCCAACTCAAAGTTTAGAAATTTCAGCACATCAGTTTTTATCTTCATGACCTACACATACATCTGAAATCATTCAAACACTCCAAGAAGAGATCAAAACCAAAAGGCAAATATCACCTCTTCTTTGGTGTAGGTGTTTTTTAGTAGGAAAATCAAAACTCACGACTTAAAAAAACATTCTGCAATACCAAAATCCAGCCCACACAAGTTACGACGTTCATTGTTCCTCTTCAAAATTCCAACATCATGCCATCAATGTTCCAAGAATATCATTGAAGGGAATCTCATCAATGACAGCTATGCAAGTTACTGTTGATGGAGGAAGAATATCCCAAAGTGTCAGTGGATGAGCTAAATCCAGCTACAATCAGATAGTAATTATCGTTTCAAGAAACTATCTTTATCTAAGGAAGTAGAGGCATGAAAAGTTATATATAAACAGTAACAGTTAGAACTGAGCTGAATTCCATTGCCAATGCCACATAGAACTATTTGCCAACATGCTAACTATTATAAAAGAATGCAAAGAAGAATGTACAAAGTGAAAATTGTAAAAAACAGTAGGGAACAGAAAAATGAGAAATCTTGATATGGAAGCAAGATATTCAAACACACCCTGGAACCTACATTTCATGAATAGTTTCTAACATCTTACATCAGAAAGTCATTCAGGCTGCATTGGGCTCATGAGCATTTTACAGGCATAGAAAAATAAATTATGACTTTGGAATTTCACTCTTAGGCTCTTAGTAGGTTTATGTAAATTGTGAAATATGAAGAAAAATCTCTCTTGTGGCAACCAAATGTACTCTAACTAATAACCAGTCCGTAATAACTGCAATTCAATCATTTAAAACAAGGTTTTTCCTGAAATGTGGCAACTGATATCCACAACTTCACATGTATCTCAATTATTGCAGCTCAGACATTTCAATCAGACTTTGGTTCCATCCTTAAAAAAGACTACATATAGTGGTGGCAACAATGAAATGGGCAATCTTCTACAATCCTCGCTACTTCCTAAATGTTCATATTGACAATAAAGACTTGCCATAATAAATAGAGTTAGAACTATTTACAAGTCACAAATTCTCAACTCATGTCAGAAAATTACCAAAACTAGAATATTTTCTGCCTTTTAACTACAGCACAAAGTGCATAATCCCACAGACATTGAATAGAAATGATAGAAAACAGAGATAGCCTGGAACTTTTTGAAGTGTCAAAGTCAATGATCACCCTTCAAATTGATGAAGGCGTTAATTAGATTGGTCCGTCAACATACTCGAAAATTAGAAGTTGACTATTGAAGAAAGCTTCCTTAACTATTTTTCTCTTAACTTGTCCCACGAAAGAAGATACAATTACATATAGAAAAATCAGCAGCCAAATCTCTTTTCTTACCTCAAGGTGGTAGTCCAACTTCTGTGGGCCCCCACCGATGTACGTATTATATCCACACTGTCCATCCATTTGGAGAGATCATTTAGAGCATGATCCAAAGAATGAGTCAGATCCAACCTTGAGTGGACCCCACCACAGAAAACAGTGGGGAGAGTGACGCGCACCGTTAAAAACTTCTAAGGGCCACAAAAGCTTTGATCAAGCTGTATTTGTGTTTTCCTTTTTCATGTCTGCGTTAACACATAAACACTTTTAATTCCAATAAATGTTCACTATTTTGATAGTCAGACAATCAGATAGGGTAATAATCAGATAGTCTAATTTTTGGTTCATGATAATCTTGAAACTGAGAACCTTATTTGAACAGTTAATTTGACTTGTATGGCTTGGCATGCAATTTATGTAATTGTTAAGTGCCTGCATATCATCAAAGTTGGAGACACTCAATGTGGATGCTGCAGGGCCTCTTTAATGCATGGGAATCTATGGATTAAAAAAGAAGGAAAATTGTAATCATAATGTTTCCCCTAGTTAGACTACCAAACAAACATGCATAAAATTACCTGAAAGTGATTGTGCAGAGAAAAGAAAAAGAGATGAGGAAAAAAAAAAAAAAAAAAAGGAAGAACAAAGTTGTTGCTAGTTGAGTGTGTAGCATGGATATGTTAGGAAGACCACTTGTAGAATTGTTTTTTTTTTTTTTTTTTTGTCGCAAGTTGTTGCTAGTTGAGTGTTGTAGCCATACATGAACCAAAGGGGAAATCCTCAACAGTATACAGAAAAAAAAAAAAGGAAGAACAAGTGACAACAGTATCTCGGGCATATAAGAAAGGATGGAAACAACAAATAGAGGGATTGAAACACTCTCAATGGGGGTAAGTTTTAACTTAAACAACCAAATAATACAGGATTTACACTTCTGCAACAACGAGAAGAGGCAACTGTTGTAGCAAAGAGGTGATGGGAAATCAAATTGTCAAATAACATTTAAATTCTAGTTTAAATAGGCATTCTAATTCAGTTTAGCATGGTATACCATGCATGAATTGTTTACCAGCATGTATACCATCTAAAAAGTTCAGTCGAATACTTACCTTGAGCCTCCCATGACAAACATCTACAGCTAGTTTAGCAAAATGCTCCTTGTCTGGAAAAGTATTTTGCACTTAAAGTGGTCATAGCTATCTTCATCAGTCTGATTTAAACTTCTCTGCATTACAACAATGGCAGTGTGCATTAGAGACATACCAGTCTACACCATTTTTCAAGAGTGACCCACCCAAGGAGCTGCCCAGATAATAGACTGCAGTGCCACCTCCAATTTGACTGCAATGTAATACTATAGCAAATGGAAGTAAAAAAAAGGAAAAAAAAGAAAAAAAAGAAAAGAAAGAAAGATTGGCCATCATCATCATCATGGTCTCATCCCAGCTATGCTAGAGTGGTACTGTTATGTGGCACCACTTGATGTATGAAGGCCATCAACCCTATCTATCAGATGCATCACCACACATTACCTAAATCCACCTGATGCAACAGTCAAGTGGGCCACAACACAAGCGAACAATGTGAGAAGGGATGCCTACCCTTGATTTAATAGGGCCACACCAAAAATATGAAACGGCTTGTTTTAAACGAAGTGCTGCAGCAACACCTACCAATAATAATAATAATAATTCCAAGTTACACATCAAACAAAGGTTGGAAGGAGTGATACCAGCAATAAAAAAGAAAGTCCTAGTTTGTAGAAAGAGCATATCAAACAAAGTTCAAGGAGATCCCAGTAGTGCTGATGTGATCTGACAGAAACATTTTCTATTGCAAAAAATAACTCCATGAAGAAGAAGAAGAAGAAGAATGCAACTTCTTCGTCATGAAAAGACACTTATGAACAGAAAAATCTGGAACACAACTCACAGATGAACTACTTCTGGTCTCCATTCACTTAAGAAAGAAGGAACAGATGAATAGAAAAACTGGTTTTGGATATAAACGTGTGAAGCTATTGCCCCACCATATCAAAGGACAACAAATGAAAAAGTTGTTTTCAGAGAGCGCAATAATCTACACAAAAAAAAAGTATTTCAAGGAGTTATTTAAACCAATGTCATGTCCCATGATATAAGTTACCTGAAACTGAAAAGCTAACCCCCAGGAAATGCACCAAGTTGGTCGATGTTGTTAACAAATTAAAATCATGTTACAAGTTGATGGCATCCAAATTTATGTTAGAATTCATAATCTTTGCATGGCAAGTGTAATTGCACATCTTGAAAGGAATTATGAAAGGGATGCCATGACATGAGTATAAAAAAAAAATAAAAAAATAAAAAAAACAACCTTCTGTATAGAAAACTGAGTCTTGCCTTTCTAAAGATTAGTTAATGGGATAAGAATGAAGCTATGTCTTGCCTTTCAAATGAAGGGCACTACCATTGCAGTAGAGGGGAGGCTGACAGGATAACAATGAGGCCTATCTATCATGGTTTCCAAAGCAAAGTGCGAAAGCAGCTCACCTTTCTGAACTGCATTTTGAGTTCTCCTCTTCTTGAAGTTTCCGCCGATAATCTTGTTCGAATCTGTCCAAGGCATGCAACTCATGGTACAATTCCTGTGAACAAAGGAGGTTTAATCATTTCCCTTCTTGATGCATCACAAAACATATAGCAATAGTCCAGTAAGCTTGCATGAGTCAATCATCAAAGAAAGATGGAAAAAAATTGTTGATCATGTATCTATGCAAGGCATGATTATATTAAATTTCTTAAACTAATGTGGTAGCTATAAAGTATCAAGCAAGATGAAAATATTAACAGCACAAGGGCCTTCATTTTGAGGGCACTGGGCATGTACCTCATCCACCTGTCCATACTCAAATTGAATTATAGAATTGCTGCAGAGGTTTCTCACTGTCCCATCATAACAGATAACGACATCTCTAAGTGTGGCCATTAGATTTTAAACAAAGTTCCTGGTTCAGTAAGTCCTCTGGAAGAATGGATCAACACTTCCCTGGATGATATGGAATGGACCAACTCTTCATTGGGGGTCAGACCTTGAAAAAAGGATAGCTGAACCATTTTTAAATCTATCAAATTACCCAAAGCAGATAACTTTAGATGGGGACCATTGTAGCAGTTTGCCTGGCCCAGGCATCTAATTTCTTATCTCATTAGTGTTCTGCACATGTAAGTTGAATAGATAGCATTTTTACTCATACATTAGGGTACACTTCCCTGGATGATATGGAATGGACCAACTCTTCATTGGGGGTCAGACCTTGAAAAAAGGATAGCTGAACCATTTTTAAAATCTATCAAATTACCCAAAGCAGATAACTTTAGATGGGGACCATTGGTAGCATGCCTTGGCCCAGGCATCTAATTTCTTATCTCATTAGGTGTTCTGCACATGTAAGTTGAATAGATAGCATTTTTACTCATACATTAGGGTGCAAATGGGTCGGGTTAAGTAGGACGTCTGGGTCTAAAATTTGGATCCATAGAGCAGGTCTGGGTCAAAAAGTTTGACCTGCATTATTAAATGGGTAAGGTGTGGAGCCTATTTAGTTTTGTTCTATGCTTTTCTATTGTTAATATTGGTTCAAGATATGATGGGTTCTTACTTTTGGTATCAAATGTCCTCTTGTCATTATAAAAATTAATTATATAAAAGATTTAGAGTAGGGGCGTCAACCCTAATTTGGGTCCCTCTCTTCTCCGAACCTTCTCCTCTTATCTTCTTTCTCTTTTCTTCTTTTCTTTCTTCCTTTTTCTATGCTTTATTTTCCCATAGCATCCTTGTTTATGATTTAAACCTCTTTGTTCCCTCTATTCTCTCATTCTAATAAATAAACGTGTTGGAGTTTTGGGACTTGGAACCAACCTAGACCCAACCCGAAATGTAATGGGTTGCCTATGGCACCCAAGTTCTGATATGATTATTACATGGTCGGGTCTGGGACCCCTTAACCCAACCCATTTGCCCCCATACATAGAGTGGCCAGCAAGATGCATGAACCAGCTTGATTTTTAGCCAGGTCATATTCAAGGTAGGAGACCCTCATGAAAAAATTCCCTAATCTTGCTCACCTGTGCTACGTTCATGTTCAGTTAACCACTTCAGCACTTTACATTCACGTTCTGTTGAATACATAGCATCTATTATCTTTTCCTAACTATCATTTCTGTTCATTCACATTGGCCCTTATGATGCATGGGGCAACTTGATTTTTACCAAGGGCATGTTCAAGGTCGGGCACTCTTGATGAATGTCCCTGATCTTGCACACTTATGCTATTTTCTCAATTTGAAAACCACTTCAACACTTTTTAAATATTGAATATGAAAAAAAAAAAAAAAACATAATATTGTAACTTCTGGTGCACATTGATTAACTAGTCATGGTTAACAACCTTGAAAAGTGTCATAGCAGGTATTAATCTAATCGAAAATCAAATTCATATCATAAGAAGAAATAAAGAGAGGGCGTTTGGATGCTCTATTGAATCAAATTGCAAGAATTACTAAGAATTACTAGTTCTGTGAAGTGGAAATGACCAAATTCCATCACCTTCCTCTATATTCATATTGAGGTAGTGGCCTACAAATTGCAATTAAGTTACTTTCAAGTTGAAATTGAAAACAATGTAAATGCGATTTGACTACTTCCTCATTCTGAATATTGAGGTGACTACAATTTGGTCATTTCTTCTCTACTAAACTAATTGCAATTCAATTCAACAGGACATCCAATGCACCCTTAATGCATATAATGAATTGTTTGATCACTAGAGAAATGAAGATGAAAATGGAAAACTTTGTGCTTCTTTTGGACATACAGTTGCAAGCCTTGTGTAATCCAAGAGGGAATGCTTCCTGATAATTGATTGTATGATAAATCTCTGTGCCGACACAACATAACATATAAGAAAATGAATTAACATACATTTAATGCAAGTTAGCAACAGAGCCAGAACCAACCAAATATGTTAGATATAAGATTATCCTTTCATTAGATACCAAACGGCGTTCTAATTAAAGAACAAAAAGTTCCATTTACTTTTGTAGAAGAGGAACATCAAGATAGACATAATGAATCAATTGAATATTCACAACTCAATCTTTTATGCCGAGCTATAAAAGAAAAGAAACAAAAATATAAAAGCAATCCTGGACAATATCGAAGGATGCCTTTGGTTGTACAATTGAATTGAATTGCAGTAATCAGCCCAATAGAAAGGAAAAGGCCACATTGTAGTTGTAGTGTTATGTATCTTAGGAAGTGACCCTCAAATTGCAAATGAAGTCCATCTAACTCGAAAGAAACTTAATTGCAATTTGGAGCTGATTCTCTCAATATGAACACCATAGATGGTAATTGTAGTTTGACTAGTTCCACTTTATTGAACTAGGTATTGCAATCCAATTCAATAACACATCCAAAGGCGGCAAAGTGAGTAAATTGCAATTTTGGTTACAATTCATTATAATTAAGTCAGATGAACTTGCATGGTCTTGAGGGATGAGCTTTTCATAGAAGGAAGGCTACCAGATAGGTTATTGTTTCCAAGAAACCTGCAGAAAGAGAAACCCAAAAAATAAAAGAAAATGCAACATCAAATTAATAACACTTAAAAGATGTTATATTTCATAATATGAGAATGAGAAACCAGGAAAAGTGAAGAGAGAATTACTAGGATCAGCACTAAAACAGCTTAAGCATAGAAGGAGTTTGACTCTTACAAGTTTAAAAGCGAACTCATATTGAACAGTGAACTTGGAATTTCACCAGTTAAATTGTTAAAGCTCAAATCCCTAAAAACAATTAAAATAAAACATTAACCAAATGTAGTTGAACTTCATTTTTAGGGCAGTGGCCTAATCCATGGCCTAGGCCTATGCTCAGGCCCAAAGAATAAATAGGCTGGCTCAGACCCATGTATTACAATTTTTTCTGTTGATGCCCAGCATCAGCCAATACCCTGGAGGTGGGCTTGCGCTGCCGCTGGCATGACCCAACTAAGGTCATCAATGGGTTGGGGTAGCCCACGGGCACAGGTTTTTAAGCAATGTTTGGGCACGCTTTCTATGCCCATATGGACTTAGGTATGAAAGCCTAACAATTTTGGGCTGAGCTTGGACTATTCCGTCCTGGGCCTACACACACATACATGTATATCAAGTCCAACCGGTTGGATGATACAATCACTTTGTAAGCGGTGAAAAATTGTTCTTCTTAGTGGTGATAAATGATATGTAACAGATAAATTAATGGAAGGGAAAAGGTCCACAGCTCAGGTAAGCTCTACCATGGTGTTTATGTGAAATTTACCCCATACACCAAGTGCATCACCTTTTTTTTTTTTTTTTTTTTTTTTTTTTTTTTT
Organism: Magnolia officinalis; assembly: GCA_021015155.1. NCBI lineage: Eukaryota > Viridiplantae > Streptophyta > Magnoliopsida > Magnoliales > Magnoliaceae > Magnolia > Magnolia officinalis. Next base: position 30,131,555 of record JAJHSJ010000008.1, read on the forward strand.
TTTTTTTAACATGATCCAGGCTTGTGCTAGCCTAGTGAAATTTGGGTTGAGACTAGGTAAGCATAAACCCCAGCCCAGTCTAGCTCATTGACAACCCTAGGCCCAATCCCTGCACCAACATAAGAGATTGTGATGTGAACAACTTACAGATATTGTAACGATCGGTACTCTCCAATGTTGAATGGAATTGTGCCTGATATCTTACTGTTTCTCAAGATTCTCCAAAAAAGGAAACATTTTGATTATATCACAATGACAAGAACAACAATGATAAATTAGAAAATTAGCATTAATACATAGATACAGGTACCATGATTACTTACAAAGTGGTTAAGCTCCTCATGCTCTCGATAAATGCCAAAGATGAGATTCCGCTCGTTATTTCACCAATTCGCCTGTGCAATCATTGGATAATCAATTAAACAATTGCAATGATAATTGAAAAATAAAAACAAAATACTTACAAATCAGTTAGGGATGATAATTGGAAGACTGGAAGGTATCGGACCTTGGAAAGCATTCCCATGCAAATACCTACATAAGCATTCGCTAGTTAAAATTGTCAAGCGAACAATCAATCAATGTTACCAAGGAAAACTTAATGGGCCAGTCATGAGCCTCATATATAGGTGAAATGGTCCATTTGGGTCGAAATGACAACATGTACGGGCAACAGTGAAGTTGATGGAAGTCAGCGTGGCCACGTTTGCAACGTTGATTCAAAAGGGGATACCCCAATAGAAAGGAAAAGGCCACATTGTAGTTGTAGTGTTATGTATCTTTAGGAAGTGACCCTCAAATTGCAAATGAAGTCCATCTAACTCGAAAGAAACTTAATTGCAATTTGGAGCTGATTCTCTCAATATGAACACCATAGATGGTAATTGTAGTTTGACTAGTTCCACTTTATTGAACTAGGTATTGCAATCCAATTCAATAACACATCCAAAGGCGGCAAAGTGAGTAAATTGCAATTTTGGTTACAATTCATTATAATTAAGTCAGATGAACTTGCATGGTCTTGAGGGATGAGCTTTTCATAGAAGGAAGGCTACCAGATAGGTTATTGTTTCCAAGAAACCTGCAGAAAGAGAACCCAAAAAATAAAAGAAAATGCAACATCAAATTAATAACACTTAAAAGATGTTATATTTCATAATATGAGAATGAGAAACAAGGAAAAGTGAAGAGAGAATTACTAGGATCAGCACTAAAACAGCTTAAGCATAGAAGGAGTTTGACTCTTACAAGTTTAAAAGCGAACTCATATTGAACAGTGAACTTGGAATTTCACCAGTTAAATTGTTAAAGCTCAAATCCCTAAAAACAATTAAAATAAAACATTAACCAAATGTAGTGAACTTCATTTTTAGGGCAGTGGCCTAATCCATGGCCTAGGCCTATGCTCAGGCCCAAAGAATAAATAGGCTGGCTCAGACCCATGTATTACAATTTTTTCTGTTGATGCCCAGCATCAGCCAATACCCTGGAGGTGGGCTGCGCTGCCGCTGGCATGACCCAACTAAGGTCATCAATGGGTTGGGGTAGCCCACGGGCACAGGTTTTTAAGCAATGTTTGGGCACGCTTTCTATGCCCATATGGACTTAGGTATGAAAGCCTAACATTTTGGGCTGAGCTTGGACTATTCCGTCCTGGGCCTACACACACATACATGTATATCAAGTCCAACCGGTTGGATGATACAATCACTTTGTAAGCGGTGAAAATTTGTTCTTCTTAGTGGTGATAAATGATATGTAACAATAATTAATGGAAGGGAAAAGGTCCACAGCTCAGGTAAGCTCTACCATGGTGTTTATGTGAAATTTACCCCATACACCAAGTGCATCACCCTTTTTTTTTTTTTTTTTTTTTTTTTTTTTTTTTTTTTTTTTTAACATGATCCAGGCTTGTGCTAGCCTAGTGAAATTTGGGTTGAGACTAGGTAAGCATAAACCCAGCCCAGTCTAGCTCATTGACAACCCTAGGCCCAATCCCTGCACCAACATAAGAGATTGTGATGTGAACAACTTACAGATATTGTAACGATCGGTACTCTCCAATGTTGAATGGAATTGTGCCTGATATCTTACTGTTTCTCAAGATTCTCCAAAAAAAAACATTTTGATTATATCACAATGACAAGAACAACAATGATAAATTAGAAAATTAGCATTAATACATAGATACAGGTACCATGATTACTTACAAAGTGGTTAAGCTCCTCATGCTCTCGATAAATGCCAAAGATGAGATTCCGCTCGTTATTTCACCAATTCTCGCCTGTGCAATCATTGGATAATCAATTAAACAATTGCAATGATAATTGAAAAATAAACAAAAATACTTACAAATCAGTTAGGGATGCTAAATTGGAAAGACTGGAAGGTATCGGACCTTGGAAAGCATTCCCATGCAAATACCTACATAAGCATTCGCTAGTTAAAATTGTCAAGCGAACAATCAATCAATGTTACCAAGGAAAACTTAATGGGCCCAGTCATGAGCCTCATATATAGGTGAAATGGTCCATTTGGGTCGAAATGACAACATGTACGGCAACAGTGAAGTTGATGGAAGTCAGCGTGGCCAAAACGTTTGCAACGTTGATTCAAAGGGGATAACTGGAGTCAACTCCAGCTTAGTATTAGTGGAGAACAATACAAGTCACTGGGAGAATCACTCTCAGAAACCAAACTGAGTTGGAACGAGTCAGGGTGAGTTATACCAGTTTCAATCTCTAGATGAGTTCCAATCCAAAACCAATTTTACAATCATGGTTGGCAGCCCCAGCCTGAATTTTAGAATTGATAAGTAAACTAGCCAAGCCCAGACCCATGTTCGACAACTATCGAGGCCTGGCACAAGCCACGGTCCAGGGCCAGGCCAACTTTCAGGCTAATATATAACCGGTTTGTTGACAACCCTAACCCATAAATAAGAAAAGATTCAATTGAGCAAGGAAAGAGAAAATCTCATTATATTAGCTTACAAAAATTTTAGCTTGCTCCAATTCCCTATGAAGTCAGGTATGGTGCCCGTGTGCTCATTATCAAAGACCCACCTGAGATCACAACATGCTTTACAATGTAAAATAACATTCAGGTTGATGATATTTTCATTGCTTGAAGCAAATCAAGAGAGAGAAGAGAGAGAGAGAGAGAGAGAGACTACTTACAGTGTCTCCAAGTTATTAGATTGGCAATTAATGGGTGGTCGGCGGCGCTGGAATAGGAAGAAGAAGAGGGGCAAGGGTTTCGGCGCTGTTGGCCATTGCTGCCGGCAGCGGCATAATCTGATCTGGATTCGTGGGTTTTTGGCTGCCATCGAGGGTGAGGGAGAGGGCGAGGCACTGAATGCAGGAAGGAGGAGGAGAGGAACGAGGGGAACTGAGAGAGGGAGAGGGAGAGGGAGAGGAGAGGGTGCTGACAGCAGGAACGGAGAGATGGAGAGGGGATTGGGGAACGGAGAGAGAGAGGGAGGAAGATGAGAGAACGTATGAGGAAAGGAGTGAGAGGGAGAGAGAAATGGGGAAAATTCGGGGGCGAGAGGGCGAGAGGGATGGAGAGAAATGGGGGAAATTCGGGCGCGGCTCTGTTTTGAGCGCGTGCCCGATTTGGGCGTAGAGCCCTGGACGGTTCTCTCAAAGGCTCCGTGGGGCCCATCATGATGTAGCTGCTTAATCCATTCCGTCCATTAATTTTACTAAATTATTTTAGTTCATAATCCCAAAAACAAAATATATTGAAGGCCAAGTGGACCACACCATAGGAAGCACATGTGATTTAATATCCATGTTTCATACCGTGTGGTCCACTTTAGCCTTTGATCTAGTTGATTTTTGGTTTTCTACCCTATAATAATATTTCAAAATAAATGGACGGCTTAGATAGAACACATATATTGTTTTAGGCCTTATAGAGCCCCTTACACCACCGTTAAGTATTAATGGTGTAGTACATTTTTAGCTACGGATTAAATCCGTAGCAAATATAGCTACGGTTTAAATCCGTAGCAAAAACCTAACGTGGTCTGTCCTTTGCCCCTTTTTTTGGTAGTGAAGGATGTAAGGAAACAAAATCTTCATAAACACCAGAGTATGAATACTAACTGAGTAACATATACATGTACTGTTTCTGAGTCAAAAATCAAAATACAATCTAAAGATGAGTCCTGAAACCCCCGCGATGCAGTCGGCTAAGCAAAGCCGTCAGAGTACTGCATGAATGAGAACTATCCTGGTCCTCGTCGTAATCTGGCTCCGGCTCCTGAACCGACGTGCGTCTATACCTGTGACAGAGTCTGGTTGGTGTATACAACACCATCCTGTAACGTGGGAGTGAGTAGCTAACTCAGTGGAACAATAAAGCATAGGTTAACATGTTATCAATTCAATCAAGCAGTAATGATAAAGCAGTACAATCAAACAAGTTTAACTACTCTTTAAATGCAAGTATGAAATGACATGATGAATGCCCTTGCCAAACCACCCTAATGGACATCATCTTACGTTCGCGAATGCATACCTCCCTCAGTGCTCCACATCTACTAGGCACATGCGGATGCGATGATGAGCATGATTTGAGTTGTTATTAGTCCATTTCAAACAGCAGTATTGGAAATTAAAGGTACCTCCCTTGTATCATTCCTAAACATGATCCATTCTAGGGTCGTCAATCCTAGTTAATCTATACGGTATTATGGTTCGAGAGGCATCGCGAAGGCATCGCAAAGGGCTCGTCACCAGTCAACACATATACAAGATCTCACCGTATGCGGCTTAATTGCTGACCGTCAGCTCGAGTACAGGTCACCATACTCGGCTCAATCACTTACAGTGTCTCCAAGTTTATTAGATTGGCAATTAATGGTGGTCGGCGGCGCTGGAATAGGAAGAAGAAGAGGGGCAAGGTTTCGGCTGTCCATTGCTGCCGGCAGCGGTTAATCTGATCTGGATTCGTGGTTTTGGCGAGGGCACTCGAATGAGGGAGAGGGCGAGGGCACTGAGGAGGACGAGGGACCTCGAGAGAGGGAGAGGGAGAGGAGAGGGTGCTGACAGCAGGAATGGAGAGATGGAGAGGGGATTGGGGAACGGAGAGAGAGAGGGAGGAAGATGAGAGAACGTATTGAGGAAAGGAGTGAGAGGGAGAGAAATGGGGAAAATTCGGGCGGGCGAGAGGGAGAGAAATGGGGGAAATTCGGGCGCGGCTCTGTTTTGAGCGCGTGCCCGATTTTGGGCGTAGAGCCCTGGACGGTTCTCTCAAAGGCTCCGTGGGGCCCATCATGATGTAGCTGCTTAATCCATTCCGTCCATTAATTTTACTAAATTATTTTAGTTCATAATCCCAAAAACAAAATATATTGAAGGCCCAAGTGGACCACACCATAGGAAGCACATGTGATTTAATATCCATGTTTCATACCGTGTGGTCCACTTTAGCCTTTGATCTAGTTGATTTTTGGTTTCTTACCCTATAATAATATTTCAAAATAAATGGACGGCTTAGATAGAACACATATATTGTTTTAGGCCTTATAGAGCCCCTTACACCACCGTTAAGTATTAATGGTGTAGTACATTTTTAGCTACGGATTAAATCCGTAGCAAATATAGCTACGGTTTAAATCCGTAGCAAAAACCTAACGTGGTCTGTGTCCTTTGCCCCTTTTTTTGGTAGTGAAGGTATGTAAGGAAACAAAATCTTCATAAACACCAGAGTATGAATACTAACTGAGTAACCATATACATGTACTGTTTCTGAGTCAAAAATCAAAATACAATCTAAAAGATGAGTCCTGAAACCCCCGCGATGCAGTCGGCCTAAGCAAAGCCGTCAGAGTACTGCATGAATGAGAACTCATCCTGGTCCTCGTCGTAATCTGGCTCCGGCTCCTGAACCGACGTGCCGTCTATACCTGTGACAGAGTCTGGTTGGTGTATACAACACCATCCTGTAACGTGGGAGTGAGTAGCTAACTCAGTGGAACAATAAAGCATAGGTTAACATGTTATCAATTCAATCAAGCAGTAATGATAAAGCAGTACAATCAAACAAGTTTAACTACTCTTATTAAATGCAAGTATGAAATGACATGATGAATGCCCTTGCCAAACCACCCTAATGCGACATCATCTTACGTTCGCGAATGCATACCTCCCTCAGTGCTCCACATCTACTAGGCACATGCGGTGCGATGATGAGCATGATTATTGAGTTGTTATTAGTCCATTTCAAACAGCAGTATTGGGAAATTAAGGTACCTCCCTTGTATCATTCCTAAACATGATCCATTCTAGGGTCGTCAATCCTAGTTAATCTCATACGGTATTATGGTTCGAGAGGCATCGCGAAGGCATCGCAAAGGGCTCGTCACCAGTCAACACATATACAGATCTCACCGTATGCGGCTTAATTGCTGACCGTCAGCTCGAGTACAGGTCTCACCATACTCGGCTCAATCACTGGCCGTCAGCTCGAATACAGGTCTCACCGTACTCGGCTCAACTCAAACTCTATTTGCTGTGAAGGGCTCGTCGCCAATCACAGACCTTGGAGTATACTCGAAGATACTACAGAGGACTCGTCGCCCGTCAGCACGAGTATAGGTCTCACCATACTCGGCTCTCACCGTAAGTATCGACACTCGAATACAGTGTCCCATACCACCGTATTCGGTTCACGAGTTTGGGTTGCTCAATGGTCACTACGGGGAGGCACGTGGCCCCAGCATAGGCCGACAGCTCGCCACGGTGTCCCATACCACCATGTCCGACTCATGAGTCTTAGCGGATCGAGGTACCATGGTTAACAGGATTGCCACTGGTAAGTTTGGTACCCTAGGTTCAAACAATAATGACCAAACATAGTGAACACACGTTCGACATATCGGGTTACTTGACGAGCCTGACTAGCTCGAGCGCACAACAAGTTGGGCGATATGAAACGCAAAAGCACTCCGTGTGGCCAACCACTACCGCCAACCGAAGTACGACTCGGGTTCGTCAGACACATCCCTCGTGGCGACATGAATCTCAGCCACAATCTCAAGTCTGGTACCGAATGTCTAGACTATGTACATAGTCCCAAACTCAATCAGTTCTCATCCATAGCATGTGGAGTAAAGCATGATAAACAAAGTGATACAAGCATGCTAGTAGGCATGTCATAAGGCATGTTATAAAGCATGATATAAAGCATGTTGTAAAGCATGTTATAGAGTACTATACAAATAGGGATACAAATACATATACATCATAAGTGAGTGGTTAAAGTAAACAACCACATAGAGGGAATCATACATGTCTCTAAGGTAGTTGAGAATTCCATCTCAGCACCTACCTACGGTACTAACATCTAAGCATTTACTCTCACAAGCATTTACACAAACACTTAGAGTACACTATTTCAACATACATGACGTATGTTAGTAAAATAGGTTTTAGGGCTATCCTTTCACCAAGCGAGTATTTTATCCGTGTATATCATAATCATACAGCAAATAATCATGACAATTGCATTTCCAAAATTTATACATATACGGTATCTTCTAGAATACACAATTTCAACATACATAGTGTTTATAAGCAAACATGTATTACGGCGATTCCTTTCGCCAAACAAGTATTTTATCCATATATCGTATAACCATACATCAAATAAACATGTCAAACACATTTCCAAAAAAAATACGTATACGGTATTTCTACGTATACCTAGAGTATGTGAAATTCCATATTCTACAACTTTAATCGAAACAAAAAATGGAAAGCACTTTGTACATGTGCAATTGCATCCAGATCATGAATCTATCATTATTTGACATTGAAAGCATTGAAAACCGTAACCTATACACCTAAAGTCCTCACCTTGCACCTTGGAATCAAAATAAATCAGCAAGGTTTGAAGGGCTTCCGTATTCGGCAGTTTTATCGCCTAGAGAGTGAAACCGGTTAGCTATTTCATATCCTATAACCTCCACTCACCCAAACAGATCTAGGGTTAGGGTTTCTCACCTTAAAATGGAGTCGGTATCGCCGGGAAAATGTCTGGAAAGAGGCGGTGTAGCCCATGTGATGATCGAAAGCAGTAGGAGGAAGATACTCCTACAAATCCCAAGCTTTCTCTCCTTTTTTTCTCTCTCTCTTTAGGGTTTTATCCCAAATTTGTATGGCTGTGAGAGGGGCTATTCTAAGGCCCTTATATAGCCTAAAACCTCTCCGGAATAGACTCTTGTTCAAGGTGTACTTCTATTATAAGCATTTCGGCGTTGTTCCAGCTCAAAAGAGGGTTTCTGGCGGCCCTCCTTGAGCCAAATGTCAGACTTAAGCTCACAACTCATGGATCTACATGGGATTACATTTTGTCTCGGTCGGATTTCCAGATCACACGTGGCGGACCATTTTCAGTTCAACGGTCAGTGGGCCACGATCCGAAATTCTAAGTACATGTAAATGTTCCTGAAAATTTTCCTGATCCGAGGGTGTAATTTGGTCTGATTCTGACGGTCTAGTTGCTTAATACTGATCCGCAAGCGAGTGGTGCCAGATCACTATTCAAGATATTTATTTTGTAAAGAAAACAGCGGTTTTCACACTCTCTCGCTCCGGACTCAAGCGAATGGCGGTGGGACATCATCTGGACTTGATTTCCAAAATGGCTGTCAAGCCCAGTGAGGCGGTCCTAGTTCCTTAACTTCGTGTTAATCAGACTTCCGATGTGCGGTCTAGACCTAATACGGAGTTTCAATTCATTCCCGAGAGTAGCCGGGTAATGAGTTTCATCCTAAACTTTAGGGTAACCTAGAGTCAATGATTTTGCAAGTTTTGGGTCTTGCAGATCGTATTTAAAGCGATTCCAACGGATTTCATGGCTAATCGAGTTTAGCACTTAGTTAACTTTGTTAAATTTCTAAAGGATTTAATCCTAAATGATTTCTGGTCGAGGTGGTACTCGAGCCATAGTACGGAAATTTACGGGTCGTTACAAGTCCAGAGGACCCTTGTGATCATTCCTTCTGTAGATTGGGTCTAAGGTGTTTCTTACCCCTTTCATGCCCTCATAGGAGGCCTCTGATTGGAGTGTACGTGGTGGGTGCTTTGTGTTGAGCCTTGATCTGTGGGGAGTATAAACTCTTAGGTCCTTGTGTAGGTCCTTGACTTGTGTGGTCTAAAACTCAGGTGCTTTGTGTTGACCCTTGCTCATAGGAGCATAAACTGGTGAGGTTCCTTGAGTGGATACTTGGCCTGTGTGGCCTACAAGTCGGGTGCTGTGTGTTGACCCTTACTCATGGGAGCATAAAGTGTGTCGTGTAGACACGTTGTGTTAGCCTAAGTGTAGGTTGTACTGGTTAGAGGTGAACCAGATTAAAAACCTCCGGTTTGAGGTGAACCTGTTGTGAAACCTCCTTTAGTGAGATCCGGTACACTCAAGGGTTGAGTGCGTCTGCCGGAAGTGGAGTAGACAAGTAGTCGAACCACTATAAAAATGACTGTGTTTGTGATTGCTAGTCTTTCATTACCTATGTGATTTCCTTAAACGCTTTCATATTTGATTATCTGAGATCACTTCTCACACATAGTCACATCCATCATAAACTATGCTTTGCATCTTGTCTATCCTTCAAATAGTGTTATGACTGGATCCTCTACTTGGCTTGGAAGTCATTAGAGTGATTTTTGAAGTAATCCTGATACGTACATATTCTCTCAGGATACGATTGATAGGATTTTAAAATATCATAAAATACTAAAAAATCCTATTCACTCCCCTCTAGAACATATTGGCGTATTCCCACTTCAACCAAAGCGGTCATTACCGCAATTTCAGGTACCAGTACCAAAGAAGGATGTCAAGGTCTGGATGTGCATCGACTTTCGAGATCTCAACAAAGTAAGTCCTAAAGATGACTTCCCCCTGCCATAGATCAACACTTTGGTCAACAACACTACAGGGCACAAGATCTTCTCCTTCATTGATGGTTTCTTTAGCTACAATCAAACCAAGATGGCTGTTGAAGATCATGAGAAGACTTCATTTATCATACCATGGGGAACATTCTGCTGTAGGGTTATGTCATTCGTTCTGAAGAGCGTGGGAGCTATATACCAACGAGCGATGATAGCCTTGTTCCATAATATGATGAACAAGGAAATGGAAGTATATGTCGACGACATGATCATCAAATCTCGCATGATTGAAGGACACTTTAAAGACCTGAAGAAGCTCTTTGACAGGTTAGAAAAGTACAAGCTCTGACTTAACCCTCATAAATGCGTCTTTAGTTCAACTAGAGGCAAACTTCTTAGCATCATAGTCAGTGAGGAAGGCATCAGGGCCAATAAAACAAAGACAAGAACCATCATCGAAATTCCAACTCCAATGATAGAAAAAGAAATCTGTGGCTTTCTCGAAAAAACCAGTATATCAACCACTTCATCGCACAACTCACTCCTATCTGTGAGCTAATATTCAAGATCCTTCAGAAGAATTTGCCTAAGAAATGGAACGACGATTGTTAAGCCGCCTTCAATCATATCAAAAGATATCTCATGAATCCTCCAGTTCTAGTGCCACCAACTCTCGGATGACCTCTACTATTATATATCTCGGTAGAAGCAGATGTCATCAGCTGCGTCCTCAACCAACACAAAGAAATAGGAATGAACAATCAATATACTATCTAAGTTGAAGTTCATAAATTACGAGACTGGATATTCAACACTTAAAAAGACATGCATGACCCTAGTTTGGGCAACTTAGTGACTTCGGCAACACATGATCGTATACCATATCCTTCTCCTCGCTCATATGGATCCACTCAAATACCTGTTCGAGAAGTTAGTACTCACTCGAAGGATAGCCAAATAGAAGTTACTTATGTCTAAGTTCGACATCACCTATGTCACTTAGAAGGCAATCAAGGGACAAACCCTCGTTGATCATTTCACTACCCACTCACTGCCTGATTATCAGGTCCAGAAGACCTTCCCTGACGAAGATCTTTTACTCATTGAGGAAGAAGAGGAAAGGAAGATAGACGAGTTGATGTTATTCTTTGACGACGCAAAAATTCCAATGGAAATTGAATTAGATCTATCATTTACTCTCCCAACAATGTCCCAAATCCTATCTCTAGGTGAATAAGATTCGAATGCACCAACAACATGGCAGAGTATGAAGCTTGCATTATCGGTCTGAAAGAAGCCATAATCCTGGGTGTAAAGAAGCTATGGGTATTCAATACTCATAGCTTATCATCAACCAGACTAATGAAAGCTGGAAGACTAAAGATGAGACGTTGATACCATATTGTTCATAACCCCAACTGTAGGGTCGTGATGTAGTAATAACTCGGTGAGACCGAGGTCGAATCCACAGGGACTAAATTTGTAGGTATTCTGAAAATAACTAGAACTTGAAGAAAATTTAAACCTAAATCTGGAATAAAAGAGAGTAATTATGAATAATGTTGATTTAAACTATCAATTGAAAGGTGGGAACTAGGGTGCCAAGGATCCACTTGAGCTATCAGGATGCTACCTGACTTTGATTCAAGAGACGCAATTGGAATTGGAGTCATATCCTATACAATTGGAAGATAAAGCAATTAAATCAAATCTCTGAACTTTTCATTGATCTAGTCCTCAATGAAGGAGTATTGTGGAGATTGGAAGCAATTCTATCATCCTACCATGCCCAGGAGACGATGGTGAACAACAGGATTTACTAATATCACAATATCAAAACAAGAAAAGAAGATATCCAAAGCTATCACAACATCTATTGTAATTTGAGTCATACTAAATCATAGAAAACTGAAAATATTCCGTTAAAATCAAACTAGAAGTCAATGAGGTTCAAGAGAAATATGAATCAAAGCAAGAAAATCATCGCAACATGGTACAAGATTCACCTCTTAGCCCTAGCCAAGAGGTTTAGTCAACCATAGACATGATTGGATCTAAAACTAAAAAAGAAAGCATTAAAAATAGAAAATGAAAGAAGAAAAACTATTGGGAGGCTGCTACACCCTTTGGCTCTGCTCCTTGTAACCTAATTCATGTTTAGAACTCCTCAGAGAATCCATATTTATAGCCTTTGTTCGACCGTCTTTGAAAACCACCTCAAATTTACGCACTCTTGCATAACTCCTTTGATGACATTGAACAACATTCGATGTTATCGAACGTATCTTAAATTCAGAAGTCGCGCCTTTTCGCACTGCGTAATGCCTTTCATACTGCGTAACTCTTCATGTCATCGAACATACCTTCGATGTCATCAAACAGTCCTTCGATCTCATCGAAGGTGTTCGATTAATCGAGAATGTGTCCAGAGTGTTTCAACGAGTTGCTGCATAAATCCGCAAAAATCTCGATGTCATCAAACTGCTTTCGATGTCATCGAGCAATCAAACAGTTCGTCGATGTCATTGAGAACTGCATCCAATTTGTCCAGCAACCAAACTTGATTTGTTGTAATTCTACAATGTTATCGACCGGTGGTTGATGTCATCAAACACTAGCTTCAATGTCATCGACCGGCGATCGATGACATAGACTGCGAAGTTCAAATTCTGTGAATTTCTGCACTTTGTACTTTTAATTTCCTTTTCTACTTGGTTTCCTTGAATCTTGGGGTTGTGAAATCTTCAATCTTAGTCTCTTAAGATTCATTGCTTGCCTTGGTGATTCTTGATAATCAAATCAATGCTTTTAACATTCTTTTCAATCCAAACTCTTAAACTCACTTCGCAATACAAACATATATAAAATATACCCATTAAGCATTATCATGTTCATAAAATCAAGATATAAATAGGGGGAATATGCAATATTTGACACTCAACACACCCCCCAACCAGCATTTTGCTAGTCCTGAGCAAAACATGCGTGACATAATCTTCAATTCTCAATGTTCAAACCTCTTTCAGATAATAATATTTTGTACAAACAAGTATGAATGAGTAGAATCCAAAGAAGCAAGAGTGAAAATTTGAAAACCTAGAGCCGGATCAAATAAGCAATCAATCAAATAGGTTCTTTATCAATCACTTAGAAGCATAAGTTCATATATCAAGTTTTTCTAATGCGCTCAGTGAATTCCAACTTACTTTCCAAAGAAATACTATCGTTTCAAAATGTTAGCCATGCTCATTACCTTAAGATTAATTGAACAATTAAGTGTTGATTCCGAACTTATACCCTTTTTCTTCTTTTTCCAGTTTTTTTATTTTATATCAACGGTCACTTTTATTTATTCATTCTTTTCAGTCTTTTCGTCTTCATTCTTTTCAGACTTTGCATTCTTTTCCAATCTTTTCATCATATATGACCTTTTTGTCGATCTCTTTGTTTTTTAACTGGTTCTTTTCATCTTTTTAAGGTGGATGAAATTCTCCAGACTTAATTCTCAACATCTATCAATGATTCACATACTAACAATCAGAAAATCTAGCATAATTCACAGAAAATAAATTGAATGTGTCTTGTGACTTAGGTCAACATGATATTCAAACTTCTTCTTAATCAATTAGATAAGAGAGCTTAAGTAATAGTCTACTCAGTTGATCAAACTCCAACAATTCAAAATTCAATCTCTGTCTTATCATTATACTCAAGGCATTCTTAAGTACACAAACTATCGCTTTCCAAACCGGTTTTTAACTTGAAAAAATTGAAGATTTTTAATTTTTTTCTTAGAGACTAAGAAAATACTGATTAATTTACCTAATCCACACCCCCAACCTAAAATCTACATTGTCCTCAATGTAAGAGATATAAGCATGTGATGCATATGAGACAACGAAAATAAAGGAGAAGTGATGGAAAGGTAGTACCTGAAGAAGGAGAATTGAAGTTTTTTCAAAGTTCTCAACATGTAGATGGGTTAGCATGAAGACTAAACTTATTGAAAAACAAACTATCCTAATCCTAAATCTTATGAAAGCAATAAACCTAACTATACCTCCATCAGACTAGGAGGTCAATCTTGATACACAAGATCAATCAGAGGTATAAACATATCCTCTGAATCAAACTTCTCAACAAATGGCTTTCGATGATGTCCGTTCACCTTGAAAACATTGTCATTCATCAGATTCTTTATCTCGACGGCCCCATGAAGATAGACTTTAGTAACAGTGAAAGGGCCGGTCCAACGAGATCAAAGCTTACCCGGAAAAATATGTAACCAAGAATTGTACAGAAAGACTTTTTGACTAGGTGTGAATGATTTCTGAATGATGTTTTGATCATGAAACACTTTCATCTTGTTCATGTAAATTCTTGAGTTCTTATAAGCATCGTTCCAAATTTCTTCAAGTTCGTTCAATTGAAGTTTACACAGCGAGTCAGCATTGTGCAAGTTATTTTCAATAGCCCAACAGGCTCTATGTTCCAACTCCATAGGCAAGTGGCAAGCTTTCCCATAGATAAGTCTAAAAGAAGACATCCCAGTGGGGGTCTTAAAATCTGTTCGGTAAGCCCATAAAGCATCGGTTAAGCGGATTGACCAATCCTTACAGTCAGGGTTAACCTTTTTTTTCAGAATTTGCTTAATTTCTCTGTTGGAAATCTCGGTTTGCCCGCTTGTCCGTGGGTAGTATAGAGTGCTCATTTTTTGAGAGATGCCATATTTCTTCATTAAGTTCTCGAATGGCTTATTACAAAAGTGCAACCCTCCATCACTAATGATAGCTCGAGGCATTCCGAACCAGGAAAGGATATTTTCTTTTAAAAATCTAATGACCATTCTACGATCATTATTCCAGCACAAAATCGCTTCGACCCACTTAGTGACATAGTCTACTGTTAAGAAAATATAAATATTTTTAAAGGATTAAGGGAATGGTCCCATGAAATCGATGCCTCAACAATCGAATGCTTCAATGATAAGAACTGGGCATCATATTCGATGGGACAATCCTCCCAATTTTTGACAACTGTCACAAGCTTTGCAAAACTCATGAGTATCTCTGAACATAGTGGGCCAGTAAAAGTCACACTGAAGAATTTTAGCCGTGGTCTTTTTAGCAGAAAAGTGACCATCATAGGCCTGAGAGTGACAAAAGGAGATGATGCTTTGATATTCATTGTCTAATACACATCTCCTTAGAATTTAGTCTGGGCAATATTTAAACAGATAAGGATCAACCTAGAAAAACTTACGTATCTCGGCGAAGAATTTCTTCTTATCTTGCGTAGTCCAATATGTCGGCGTGAAACCTGTGGCAAGACAATTTGCAATGTCAGCAAATCAAGGTAATTGGAAAAGTTTAAACAATTGTTCGTTAGGGAATATGTCATTTATCGGTGTCGGTTTAAGGGAATCGGGAAGATCAAGCCTAGAGAGATGATAAGCCACTACATTCTTTACTCCATTTTTATCTCGTATTTCTATATGAATTCTTAGAGTAGAAGGATCCATCTTATTAAGTGGGGCTTAACATCATTCTTAGAAAGAGGATACTTTAACACCGTATGGTATGTGTTGTAACATCCCGGATTTTTTGCCAACCTGGGATTAGACATCCTTAGGCGATGGGTCAATCCTAACACAGGTTTAACTTCCCAAACGCTCAATTAAAGCCTCAAATTCCTTCTTAAACCATTTTCTTCACAAATCCCACCCTTCACTACCTTGTGCTTTCATTTTTCAAAGCACTTTCGCCCTAGACACTATCTTAAACTAGCTAAGTAGTAAAACTTGGATCACTTTATATACAAACTACAATGGCCTAAGTACCATCTCAACCAGAAAACAATTAGGATTAAATCCTTTAGAAATGTAACAAAGTTAACTAAGTGCAAAACTCGATTAGCCATGAAATCCGTTGGGATCGCTTTAAATACGATCTGCAAGACCCAAAACTTGTAAAACATGTGACTCTA
The DNA here is from genome assembly GCA_021015155.1 of Magnolia officinalis. Lineage (NCBI taxonomy): Eukaryota > Viridiplantae > Streptophyta > Magnoliopsida > Magnoliales > Magnoliaceae > Magnolia > Magnolia officinalis. The sequence goes on from JAJHSJ010000008.1 coordinate 30,147,448, forward strand.
GGTTACCCTAAAGTCTAGAGCCAAACTCATTACCCGTCTGCTCTCGGGACTGAAACGAAACTTCGTATGAGGTCTAGATCGCACATCGGGAGTCCGATTAACACGAAGCTAAGGAACCAGGACCGCCCCACTGGGCTTGACAATCATCTCAAAAATCAGGCGATTCCGATGTCCCACGGCCATTTATTTCGATCCGGAGCGAGGGTGTGTGAAAAACACTATTCCTTTTGAAAATAAAATATCTGGAATAGTGATCTGGCACCTTTCGCTTGCGCATCAGTATTAAGCAACCAGACCGTCAGAATCAGACCAAATTACACCCTCGGATCAGGAAAAATTTCAGGAACATTTACATGTACTTGGAATTTCGGATCGTGGCCCACTGACCGTTGAACTGAAAGTGGCCCGCCACGTGCGATCTGGGAATCCGTTCGAGTCAAAAACGTAATCCCTCATAGATCCATGTGTGGTGAGCTTAAGTCTGACGTTTGGCTCAAGGAGGGCCACCAGAACCTCTCTTTTGAGCTGGAAAAGTGACGAAATACCTATATTAGCAGTAACCTTTGAACAGGAGTCTATTTCGGTGAGTTTTGAGGCTATATAAGGACCTTAAACCCTCTCCCATTCCAGCCATACGAATTTGGATTTGAGAGAGGGAAAAGAGAGGGAAAGTGAGGGAGAAGTGGGAGAATCTCCCTGCCGTCCTTCCCTGCTGCTATCCATGCTCCACCGCATCCTTCTTGACGCTTTTCCGGCGTTTCCGGCGTCGTTTCTAGGTAAGAAACCCTAACCCTAATCTGTTTTGGGGTTTAGACTGTTGTAGGTTGTGAAGTAGCTAACCTATTTCGTTCTATAGGTCGCCTAGTTGCCGTATACGGAAGCTTAGTAAACCTATCAACTCCGTTACGATTCTACGACCAAAGGTGAGGACTTTAAGCGTATAAGTTACGTCTTTCAACGCTTTCAATGTCAGATAATGATAGATTCATGATCTGCATGCAAATGCACATGTACAAAGTGCTTTCCGTTTCCTGTTTCGATTAGCGATAAAGAATATGGAATTTCACATACTCCAGATATACGTAGAAATACCGTATACGTATTTTTGTTGGAAAAATATTTGACATGTTTATTTAATGTTTGATTATATCATATGTGGGTAAAATGTTAGTTTGGCGAAAAGAATCGCAAAAATACATGTTCATGTGTAAATGTCATGTATGTTGAAATTGCGTATTTTAGAAATACCGCATACGTGCGGATTTTGGAATATAATTGTCATGATTAATTGTTGTATGAATATGGTATACGCGGATAAAATAACCGCTTAGCGAAAGAATAGCCCTAATACATGTTTGCTAACATACACTATGTATGTTGGAATAGTGTATTCTAAGTGTTTGTGAAAATGGCTGAATGAGTATAGAATTCTCATTCGTGCTCACCATGACTAATGGTCCTGGATATATGATTGTTGTAATGGCGATATCCCTTTGACGAAAGGATTTGCCCTAAATCACGCCACGGCCAGTATACACTATATGTGCTAAAATGTGTGGCCCAAGTATTTGCGAAAATAGCTGAATGAATATGGAACTTGGGTTCCTGCGTGCCATGACTATCCGTCGTGGGTGTACGCGTGTTATGATTGGGGCAACTCCCTAGCGAGAGGATTTGGCCTAATGCCTATGTGATCGACATATGTCATGTATGTTGATGTATGTTTGTTTAAGTGTTTCTTGAAATGTCTGAATGTGTAGTAGTTGGCAAATTGTAATATATAAGGGTGTTGAGATATGATTCCCAACCTCTTTTCACTATGTGTATGATCTCCTTTGATAGTTGTGTGATTAGGATTTGAACATGTACAAACTCATGCTTGTGTTGTGCTTCATAACATGCTTAACTGTTTTATGATTTTAACTATGTAATGCATATGTTTAAATTTATATTTATGTTGTATGATCCGTCATGGGTGATGGGGGAGCGGAGCAACGAGTGCGTGCAACAGCCCTGGCAGCCCTAAACGGATAATACCAGACTTGGATTGTATAATTTGAATCCTGATCCATTACTGCTTTATCTATCTGTAATTGATTGTGTTTGGGGCTATGATTATAGTCCAGGCAATCGGTAACGAGATTGAACTCGTGGCTGAGATTCATTTGCCACGTGGGATGTGTTCGACGAACTCGAGTCGTGCGTTGCCTGTCGGCAGTGGCTAGGCCACACGAAGTTATTTATGCACTTCATGTCGTGCAGCTCAACGGGCGATCATGCTAGTCGAGCTCGTCAAGTAACCCGATCTGTCTTATGCATGTTCACCCTGTTTGGACGCTACTGCTTGAACCTAGGGTACCAAACTTACCAGTGAAACCCCTTTTAACCATGGTACCTCGATCCGCTAAGTCGCATGAGCCGGACATGGTGGTATGGGACACCGTGGTCGAGCTGTCGGCCTACGCTGGGGCCTTGTGCCTCCCCGTAGTGACCATTGCGCAACTAACTCGTGAGTCGAATACGGTGGTATGGGACACTGTATTCGAGCTGTCGATACTTCGACGAGAGCCGAGTACGGTGAGATCTGTGCTCGTGCTGACGGGCGACGAGTCCTCCGTGGTATCATCGAGTACACTCCAAGGGTCTGTGATTGGCCACGAGTCTTTCACAGCAACTAGAGTGTGAGTTGAGCCGAGTACGGTGAGACCTGTACTTGAGCTGACAGCTAGTGATTGAGCCGAGTACGGTGAGACCTGTACTCGAGCTGACGGCCAGCAATTGAGCCGCATACGGTGAGATCTGTATCCGCGCTGACGGGTGACGAGCCCTTTGCGATGCCTTCACTACGCTTCTCAAACCATAATATCGTATGAGATTATCTAGGATTGACGACCCTAGAATGGATCATGTTTGGGAATGATACAAGGGAGGTACCTTAGTTTTCCAATACTGCTGATTGAAATGGACTAATAAAAACTTGGTAATCATGAGCATCATCGCACCGCATGTGCTTTGTAGATGTGGCGCACTGAGGGAGTAAGCATTCGCGAACGTAAGATGATGTCGCTTGAGGGTGGTTTGGCAAGGGCATACAGCATCATGTCATTTCATTCTTGCATTTAATAAGAGTAGTTAGAATTGTTTGATTTGTACTGCTTTATCATTACTGCTTGATTGATTTGATAACATGTTAACTTATGCTTTACTGTTCCACTGAGTTGATCACTCACTCCCACGTTACGGGACGGTGTTCCGAACACCCACCAGATTTGTTGAGTTTCAGGTGATGGCGATGCTTATGAAGCAGAGCCGGACTTCTATGATGTGGAGGAGGAGTTCTCCTGCATGTAACTTTCTGACAGGCCAATGAAGACCTGGTATTGTATTGACGGGGTTATGGTTCTTGGGATAGAAGGCATTACACTTCCTCACATTTGGTAAATTTTAGAACTACACTTGTATTTATTTAACCTGGTAATGTTATCACACTCTGGAGACTCATCATAAGTTATATAATTTATCTATCTATCACAGTCTTCCGCTTGCAAACTTAACTGTCTCTGGAGTATGATATGCTGTTTTGGCTTAATCTCACTCATGTTCAATGCACGAATACAGTCAACATTCAATCATCATTCATTTTGTTGCATAAGTGATGTTCTGGAACTCGGGAGTTGAGTTTATGCTCGACCCCCGATTTTCAGGGCGTTACATGTGTAGATGATGATCTTGGATCCAATCAAGTAGGACCTAAATTTGTCCAAAGTGAACACTAAAGTTAAGAGCTCCTTTTCCGTAGTAGAGTAGTTTACTTAGGCGGAATAAAGCTTCTTGGCATTGTTCAATCCACTCATATAGTACATCCTTCTGAGGTGGATTACATAAAGGATGAGAGAGATGACTAAAGTCCTTTATGAATCATCTATAAAATCTAGTGTGTCCTAAAAAGGATCGCACATCACGTATGCTCTTGCGTGGAGGTAGGTTAGAGATAAGATCTATTTTAGCCTTGTCTACATCAATTCCCTTTGACGAAATTATATGTCCAAGCACTATTCCCTTAGGAAGCATGAAATGACATTTTTCCCAATTGAAAGCCAAATTCTTTTCTTCACATCGCTTCAGTACATTTTTAAGATTTTTCAGACATTCGCTGAAGGATGGACCAAAGACAGAGAAGTCGTTTATGAAGACCTCTAAATATTACCCTACCATGTCATAAAATATACTTAACATGTATCGCTGAAAAGTGGCGAGGGCATTATACAGTCTGAATGGCATCCTTAGTAAGCAAAGGTGTCAAAGGGACACGTGAATGTTGTCTTTTCTTGATCTTCAAGGGCTATCTCTATCTGATTGTAATTCGAATACTCATCAAGGAAGCAGTAGTAAGAATGACCGGCTAACTTTTTCAAAATTTGATCAATAAAGGGCAAAGGAAAGTGGTCCTTCCTTGTGACGATATTTAATTTCCTATAGTCTGTGTACATTCTCCAACCAATGGTAACTCTAGTTGGCATGAGTTCATTATCAGCATTGGCTACGATGGTGATTCCGGACTTCTTAGGAACCACCTGAGTTGGACTCACCCATTGACTCTCGGATATAGGGTAGATGATACCCACATCAAACAACTTAAGGACCTCTCCTTTAACCACTTCCTTCATATTTGAATTTAACCGACGTTGTGGTTGTCGGGAGGTCTTCATATTATCCTCTAGATGAATGTAATGAGTAAAAATTAAAGGATCAATTCCCTTAAGGTCCGTAATCGACCATCCAAGGGCTCCTTTATGCTCAATGAGAGTGGAAATAAGCACACTCTCCTGTTCTTTATCAAGGTTGGAAGAAATTACCACTGGGTATGTCTCATCTTGACCTAAATATACATATTTAAGATCAGTAGGTAAAAGTTTTAGGTCAAGCTTCAATGCTTTGAGGCTAGATGGTAGAGGCACTACATCGGTTTTGTGCAAGGTTTCAAATTGTGGCCTCCACCGATTAACTTTAAGTACCAGCGTAACATCAAGCAAGGCATCCATCTTCTTAATCATGTCATCATCTAAATCAGGAGAGTGTGCCAAGCACGTCTCTAGAGGGTCAGAGTATAGAGTCAAAAGTGCTTTATCTTCCATGAAAGAATCTATCAAATTAATGTTGTGGATATCATCAACATCCTCTGACTGTTTGCTCATGTTGAAAAAGATATTGTGCTACAATGTCATATTTCTAAAAGATAAATTCATAATTCCATTTCTACAATTAATGATTGCATTTGATGTAGCAAGGAATGGATGACCAAGAATGACGGGAATTTGAGTACTTATATCCACGATGGGTTGAGTATCCAAGACAATAAAGTCTACTGAATAGTATAATTTATCAACCAAGACCAACACATCCTTAATCATCCCTTTCGGTACACGGACCTAACGATCAGCTAGTTGTAATGTGGTCCTGGTGGGTTTTAATTCACCTAGACCCGATTGTTTGTATACCGAGAAAAGAATCAAATTAACGCTTGCTCCTAAGTCAAGAAGTGTGTGCTCAATATGGTGGTTCCCAATTACACAAGTGATGGTCGAGCTACCAGGATCTTTATATTTTTGTAGCACATCTTGCTTGAATATGACACTCACATTTTTTGTCAGAAAAATTTTCTTTTGAATGTTTTGCTGTCTTTTGGTAGTGCACAAATCTTTCAAAAATTTGTCATATGAATGGATTGTTTTGAATGACATCTAGTAGAGGAATATTTACCTTCACTTGCTTAAGCACCTCTAAAATATTCTGAGAATTAGATAGAGGTTTTGGTGCAATTAACCGTTGAGGGAATGACGTAATCATTTCACACACTTTTTTCAGTTCTTCCTCTTGTGGAGAAATGGTAGGTCTATTATTCTCATCTTCTTCCGGGTCCTTAGGCTTTTCAGCCCTCACCAGAATAGATTTTTCAATTGTCTTTCCACTCCTAAGAGTGGTGATAGACTTGGCTTGCTCCATTTAATTTGAAGAGCTTGGGTCACTAATTTCACATTGTGGCTTTGGATTAGGGAGAGGTTGGGCTGGAAGCATCCTTTTTCTCCCCACTCGCTAAGTGTGACTCAATCCTTTGAATTGATGATGCAAACATTCTCATTGTTGTTTTGAGATCTTGGAATGCTTGCACCATATCCTGATTGAATAGTTCTTGGTTTTACATGAATTTTTGAACCGTATCCTCTTGAGGCCTCTTTTGATTTAAAACTTGAGTAAGGGTCTCTTGTGGGTTAGCCACTTGTCCATTCTTCCAACTAAAATTTTGATGGTTTCTCCAGATGAAATTATATGTATTCGAGGCAGGTCCTCTAAAAGGTCTTTGGCAGTTGTTTACGGCATTTGATTGCTCATTCAATATTTCTTGAAAAGCTGGAATTGTTGTACAATTTTCAGTTGTATGTATGTTATAAGCACAAATGCCTTCTTAAGTTCCATGGCCTCGACTTTCCTTATGAGATTGGCCACCCTTGCACTCATGTCATCTTCCTCATTTAAAATATAAATTCCTCCCATTTCCTTTGATTGAGTAGGCTTAGAAGTGGTGGGTCTTGGGGAGTTGTCCCATGATTGCGTGTTTTCTGCCAATTGATCAAGATAATCCCACGCATCATTGGCCTCCTTGTTCATGAATTCACCATTACACATCATCTCTATGAACTGGCGCATTAGTGAAGTTAATTTGTTATAGAAAAAGCTTATTGATCGCCATATTTCGTAGCCATGGTGTGGACATGAATTTGTGAGATCCTTGAACCTTTCCTAGCATTGGAAGAAGGTCGCTTCCTCTTTTTGGACAAAGTTCATGATTGCCTTCCTTAAAGTGTTAGTTTTATGAAACGGGAAAAACTTTTTGAGAAATTCTCGAGTCATCTCGGCCCATGTGCTGATAGATCGTGGGTTTAAGGAGTGCATCCACGTCTTAGCTTTCTCCTTCAATGAGAAGGGAAACAATTTAAGTCGCACTATATCTTTAAATACGTTTGGAAAGTGTAATATAACGACTATCTCATCAAACTCTTTAATGTGCAAGTATGGGCTTTTAAATTCTAGTCAATTCACAATCCCAAGTGTAGGGTCGCGATGTAGTAATAATTTCGGTGAGGCCGATGTCGAATCCATAGGGACTAATCTCGTGTGTTTTCTGAAAACAACTAGCAGAAGAATTAGAAAAAGATGAAAACCTAAATCTGAAATATTTGAGAGGAATTGTGAGAAATTTAATGAAAAAATTAAGAAATTCAAAGGTGGGAAACTAGGGTTTCCAAGGACCCACTTGTAGAGATCAGGGAGATCTATGCTTGATTCAAGTCATACAATTGGAATCAGAGTCCCATCCTATCCAATTAGAAGATATCTCAATAAAATCAAATCTGAACTTCCTTTGACCTAGTTCTCAATGGATGAGAGGTGTGAGAGTTGGAAGTGATTCCATCAGAAAACCATGCCCATGAGACAAGGCAAACAATAGGATTTACCAATCCCATAATCAATCTGGGAGAATTGTGAAAGTTAGGGATGATTCCATCATCCAACCATGCCCAAGGGACAATGGTGAACAATAGGATTTCTTAATTTCACAAACTCAATACATGAAAAGAACATACTCAAAGCTATCGCAGATCTATTGTAATTTGAGTCACAACAAAACATTAAAAACTAAAAGTATTCCTTATAATCAAACTAGAATCAAAGACAGTTCAATATAAATATGAATCAAAGCAATAGAAACAACACATCACGCTACAAGCTTCACCTCTTAGCCCTAGCTAAGAGGTTTAGCCAACCATAAACATGATTGGACTAGAATCTCTTAAGAAAAGCATAAAAATAACTAAGGAAAGGGAAGAAAAACTCTTGGCGACGGCTTCTCCATGCTATTGCTCCACTCCTCCAACCTTAGATGATGCCTAGGGGTGCCCTAGGGACCCCTATTTATAGTTTTAAGTCTTAACCTTTCGTACCGAGTGAAAATTTCTAGAAATCATCTCAAATTTATGCAATCAGTGTAAAATTTGCATAACCCTCGACTGGTCGTGGGCCATCCTCGACCGGTCATGGACCACCCTTAACTGGTCGAAGATTGCGCAAATTTAGAAGCCGATGTTGCTGGAGTTTAAGTCAGAGTTTCCTCGACTAGTCGAGCAGGTGCCTCGACTAGTTGAGCGGAAGCCAGGACTGGTCCTACGGAAGTCAAGACTAGTCGAGGATCACCGAATTTCACTTCAAAACTCTGATTTTCTTCATTCTTGACTTGGTTTTCTTGGATCTTTGGAGTGTGCATTATTCATTCTTGGTTCCATCAGATCCACTCTTAACTTTAATGATTTTTGAGCGTTACATGCATGCTTTTAACTTCCTTTTCAATCTAAGCTTTTGAATTCACCTTACAACACAAACATGATTAAAATAGAACATTAAACATTATCATGTTCATAAAACCAACTAATAGATGGGGTCCAATATGCAATAATTGACCCTCAACACAATCTCTAATCAACATTTTGCTAGTCTCGAGCATAGTATGTGAAAAATGAACCTTAATGCACAATGTTCAAGCCTTTTTCAGAAAACGATCTTTTGTGTAATCAAGTATGAATGAGTAGACTCAAGATGAGAAATAGAGATTTTGAAAACCTATAATTGAATCACATAAGTAATCAATCAAATAAGTCCTTTATCCATTAGGTAAGAGCTTAGTTTTCGTATCATGTTTTTCAAAGTGCTCAGTGAAAATACTATCTTTTCATAATGTTATCCATGGTCATCACTTCAAGATTGGTTGAAAGCTCAAGTACTGATTCCGAACTTATCCCCTTTTCCTTCTTTTTCCAGTTTTTGATTTTGTATCGACGATCATTTGTATTTATTCCTTTTCTTTAGACATTACATCCTTTTCAAAGTCATTTTTCGTTCCCCTCAAAGATGTTGTCATTCTTCATTATTTATGACCTCTTTGTCGATCTCCTATTTTTTAACTGGTTCTTTCTTCTTTTAAGGTGGATAAAATTCTCCAGACTCGGTTCTCAATATCTTTCCATGATCTTCATACTAACAATCAGAAAATCTAATACTATTCATAGAAAACAATTTGAATAACATAATATTTGAACTTACTCTTAAACAATTGAATGTAAGGACCATAAGTGATAAGTTACTTAGTTGCTCCAACTCTAACAATTCAAAATTTGATTTCTATCATATCATCATACTCAAAATAGTCTTAAATCCACAACTTATCGCGTTCCAAACAGATAAACATTGAAAAATTTTCAAAATGTTTTAAAATTTTGACAAATTTTGCTCAATTTTTTTCACAAATTTTGCTCAAAGACTAAGAAAACATTGATTAACTTGCCTAATCTACACCCCCAACCTAAAATCTATATTGTCCTCAATGTAAAAGAAATAAGCATGATTTGTAAAAGAACAACGTAATTGAAAGAGAAGGGATGGAAAGATAGTACCTGATGAAGAAATTTTTAGGCTTTTTCCAAAAGATATCAGTGTGAAGGTGGTTAGCATAAGAGTTAATCAATCGAAAAGCAAACTATCCTAAACAACATAAAGCCGACTATCCTAGACATAACATGAAAGTAATAAACTAATCCTAAGCTAGGAAATCAAGGAAAAAACTACTCAGTCATGCCGCAAGTTTCCTCCTCCGGCCAATATCTTGATAAATTTCTCAATAGGTTTCTCAATAGGATCATCCAAAAGCCCTTTTTGCAATAGGCTTGGATGCCCTGGAGCATGAATTTCCAGAGAAATTTATAGATGTAACATCCCGAAAAATCGAGGGTCGAGCATAACTCAACTCTCGAGTTTCCAGAACATCACTTATGCAACATAGATAATGATGATTGAATGTTGTCTGCATTAGTGTATTGAACATGAGTAAGATAAAGCCAAAACAGCATATCATACTCTAGAGACAGTTAAATTGCAAGCGGAAGACTGTGATAGATATATAAATTATATAAAAACTGTGGTGAGTCTCTAGAGTGTGATAACATTACCAGGTTAAATAATTACAAGTACAATTCTAAAATATACCAATGTGTAAGTGTAATGTCTTCTATCCCAAGTACCATAGCCCCGTCAATACAGTACCAGGTCTTCAGAGACCCGTCAGAGAGTTACATGTAGGAGAACTCCTCCTCGACATCATAGTAGTAGTCCGGCTCTGCTTCAGGAGTAGCGTAGCCATCTGCAATCAGACAAAGTCTGGTGGGTGTTTGGAACACCGTCCCGTAATGTGGGAGTGAGTGATCAACTCAGTGGAACAATAAAGCATAGGTTAACATGTTATCAATTCAGTCAAGCAGTAATGATAAAGTAGTAAAATCAAACACTCCTAACTACTCTTATTAATGCAAGTATGAATGTAGTCATGATGTATGCCCTCACCACACCCCCCCTCATATGACACCATCTCACGTTCGCGGCATGCTTTCATCCCTCAGTGCTCCACATCTTCCAGGCACATGCAATGCATGATGAGCATGATTACTGAGTTATTATTAGTCCATTTCAAACAGTAGGATTGGGAAACTAAGGTACCTCCCTTGTAACATTCTCAAACATGATCCATTTTAGGGTCGTCAGTCCTAGTTAATCTCAGACGATGGTGTGTTTTATAGGTCACTGCAAAGGCTGTCAGGGCTGTTACGCACAAAGGTTACACCACTCCCCCATCACCTCTTTAACGATTCATCACTATACGGAAACAGTCTTAGTTCATACTCCATACATCGCGGCAAAACTCTAAGGCTCACCACGATTCTAGAGTATGCTCGAGGTCACTACAAAGGGCTGCCAGGGCTGTTGCTCGCATTCGTTGCACCACTCCCCCATCACCTTATCAATGTAGGCCGACAACACGAATATAGTGTCCCATACCACCATAATCGGCTCACGAGTTTGGTTACTCACTGGTCACTATGGGGAGGCACGTGGCCCAAGCGTAGGCCGACAGCTCGACCACGGTGTCCCATACCACCATGCCCGGCTCATGAGTCTTAGCGAATCGAGGTACCATGGTTAAAAGGGATTCCACTGGTAAGTTCGGTACCCTAGGTTCAAGCAGAGGCGTCCAAACATGGTGAACATACATAAGACAGATCGGGTTACTTGACTAGCACGGCTAACTCGAGCGCACATCAAGTTGAACGATATGAAGCGCATGAGTACTTCGTGTGGCCAACCACTATCGCCAACCGAAGTACGACTCGAGTTCGTCGAACACATCTCACGTGGCAAATGAATCACAGCCACGAATTCAACTCTGGTACCGATTGTCTGGACTATAATCATAGCCCCAAATACAATCAATTGCAGATGGATAAAGCAGTAGTGGATCAAGATTCAACTCATACAATCAAGGTCTGGTATTATCCGTTTAAGGCTGTCAGGGCTGTTGTACGCATTCGTTGCTCCACTCCCCCATCACCCATGACGGATCATATAACGTAACATGAATTTAAACATATGCATCACATAAATAAAACCATAAAAGCAGTTGAGCATGTTATAAAGCACAACACAAGCATGAGTTTGTACATATTCAATTCCTATTCACACAACTATCCAAGGAAAACATACACATAGTTAAAAGAAGTTGAGAATCATATCTCAACACCCTTATACATTACAATTTGCTAACTACTACTCATTCAGACATTTCAACAACACTTCAAAAGACATACATCAACATACATGACATATGTTGATCACATAGGCATTAGGCCAAATCCTTTCACTAGGGAGTTGCCCCATTCACAGCACGCGTACACCCACGACGGATAGTCATGGAAAGTAGGAATTCAAGTTCCATATTCATTCAGTCATTTCCACAAACACTTGGGCCACACATTTTACCATATATAGTGTATATTGGCCGTGGCGTGATTTAGGGCAAGTCCTTTCGTCAAAGGGGTATCACCAATACAACAATCATATATCCATGACAATTAGTCATGGCGAGCACGAATGAGAATTTTATACTCATTCAGCCATTTTCACAAACACTTAGAATACACTATTACAACATACATGGTGTATGTTAGCAAAACATGTATTAGGGCTATCCTTTCGCCAAGCAAGTATTTTATGCATGTATAATATATTCATACAGCAAATAATCATGACAAATACATCTCCAAAATTTATACGTATACGGTATTTTCTAGAACACACAATTTCAACATACATAGTGTATATAAACAAAACATGTATTAGGGCGAGTCCTTTCGCCAAATAGGTAATTTATCCACATATAATATATTTATACGACAAATAATCATGTCATACACATTTCCAAAATTTGTACGTATACAGTACATTCTACAAATACCTAGAGTATGTAAAATTTCATATTTTTCATCTTTAATCGAAACGGAAAACAGATAGCACTTTATACATGTGCAATTGCATGCAGATCATGAATCTATCATTATCTGACATTGAAAACATTGAAAACCATAACCTATACACCTAAAGTCTGCACCTTTTATCGTAGAATCGTAACGGAGTCGATAGGTTTGCTAAGCTTCCGTATTCGGCAGTTTGGCAACCTATATGTAACATCCCGGATTTTTGCCAATTTGGGATTAGATGTCCTTAGGCGATGGGTTGCTCTTAATACCTTATTATTTCGTCAGAACTGAACCCCACAGTCTAAAATCGCTTCTGAACCCATTTCCTTCACAAATCCCACCCCTTTACTACCTTGTGCTTTCAATTTTTCAAAGCACTTTCGCCCTAGACACTAACTTAAACTAGCTAAGTAGTAAAACTTGGATCACTTTATATACAAACTACAAAGGCCTAAGTACCATCTCAACCAGAAAACAATTAGGATTAAATCCTTTAGAAATTTAACAAAGTTAACTAAGTGCAAACTCGATTAGCCATGAAATCCGTTGGGATCGCTTTAAATACGATCTGCAAGACCCAAAACTTGTAAAACATGTGACTCTAGGTTACCCTAAAGTTTAGAACCGAACTCATTTCCCGTCTGCTCTCGGGAATGAAACGAAACTTCGTATTAGGTTTAGATCGCACATCGGGAGTCCGATTAACACGAAGCTAAGGAACTAGGACCGCCCCACTGGGCTTGACAATCATCTCAAAAATCAGCTCCGACCGATGTCCCACGGTCATTTATTTCGATCCGGAGCGAGGGTGTGTGAAAAACACTATTCCTTTTGAAAATAAAATATCTGGAATAGTGATCTGGCACCTTTCGCTTGCGCATCAGTATTAAGCAACCAGACCGTCAGAATCAGACCAAATTACACCCTCGGATCAGGAAAAATTTCAGGAACATTTACATGTACTCAGAATTTCTGATCGTGGCCCACTGACCGTTGAACTGAAAGTGGTCCGCCACGTGCGATCTGGGAATCCGATCGAGCCGAAAACGTAATCCCACGTAGATCCGCAGAGGGTGAGCTTAAGTCTGACGTTTGGCTCAAAGAGGGCTACCAGAACACCCCTTTTGAGCTTGGAGAGTGACGGAATACCTATATTAGCAGTAACCTTTGAACAGGAGTCTATTTTGGTGAGTTTTGAGGCTATATAAGGACCTTAAACCCTCTCCCATTCCAGCCATACGAATTTGGATTTGAGAGAGGGAAAAGAGAGAGAAAGTGAGGGAGAAGTGGGAGAAACTCCCTGCCGTCGTTCCCTGCCACCACACGGGCTGCACCATCCCTTTCTCATCGCTTTTCCGGCGATTCCAGCCCCGTTTCTAGGTAAGAAACCCTAACCCTAATCTGTTTTGGGTTTAGACTGTTGTAGGTTGTGAAATAGCTAACCTATTCCGTTCTCTAGGTTGCCAAACTGCCGAATATGGAAGCTTAGCAAACCTATCGTCTCCGTTACGATTCTACGACCAAAGGTGAGGACTTTAAGCGTATAAGTTACGTTTTTCAACGCTTTCAATGTCAGATAATGATAGATTCATGATCTGCATGCAAATGCACATGTACAAAGTGCTTTCCGTTTCCTGTTTCGATTAGCGATAAAGAATATGGATTTTCACATACTCTAGATATACGTAGAAATACCGTATACGTATTTTTCTTGGGAAAATGTTTGACATGTTTATTTAATGTTTGATTATATCATGTGTGGATAAAATGCTAGTTTGGCGAAAGGGATCGCAAAAATACATGTTCATGTGTAAATGTCATGTATGTTGAAATTGCGCATTCTAGAAATTCCGCATACGTGCGGATTTTGGAAATGTAATTGTCATGATTAATTGTTGTATGAATACGGTATACGCGGATAAAATAACCGCTTGGCGAAAGAGTTCGCCCTAATACATGTTTGCTAACATAAACTATGTATGTTGGAATAGTGTATTCCAAGTGTTTGTGGAAATGGCTGAATGAGTATAGAATTCTCATTCGTGCTCGCCATGACTAATTGTCATGGATATATGATTGTTGTAATGGCGATATCCCTTTGACGAAAGGATTTGCCCTAAATCACGCCACGGCCATTATACCCTATATATGCTAAAATGTGTGGCCCAAGTGTTTGTGGAAATGACTGAATGGATATGGAACTTGGATTCCTACTTGCCATGACTATCCGTCGTGGGTGTACGCGTGTTATGATTGGGGCAACTCCCTAGCGAAAGGATTTGGCCTAATGCCTATGTGATCGACATATGTCATGTATGTTGATGTATGTTTGTTTAAGTGTTTCTTGAAATGTCTGAATGTGTAGTAGTTGGCAAATTGTAATATATAAGGGTGTTGAGATATGATTCTCAACCTCTTTTCACTATGTGTATGATCTCCTTTGATAGTTGTGTGATTAGGATTTGAACATGTACAAACTCATGCTTGTGTTGTGCTTCATAACATGCTCAGCTGTTTTATGATTTTAACTATGTAATGCATATGTTTAAATTTATATTTATGTTGTATGATCCGTCATGGGTGATGGGGGAGCGGAGCAACGAGTGCGTGCAACAGCCCTGGCAGCCCTAAACGGATAATACCAGACTGATTGTATGATTTGAATCCTGATCCATTACTGCTTTATATCTCTGTAATTGATTGTGTTTGGGGCTATGATTATAGTCCAGGCAATCGGTAACGAGATTGAACTCGTGGCTGAGATTCATTTGCCACGTGGGATGTGTTCGACGAACTCGAGTCGTGCGTTGCCTGTCGGCAGTGGCTAGGCCACACGAAGTTGTTTATGCACTTCATGTCGTGCAGCTCAACGGGCGATCGTGCTAGTCGAGCTCATCAAGTAACCCGATCTGCCTTATGCATGTTCACCCTGTTTGGTCGCTACTGCTTGAACCTAGGGTACCAAACTTACCAGTGGCGATTCCCGTTTAACCATGGTACCTAGATCCGCTAAGACGCATGAGCCGGGCATGGTGGTATGGGACACCGTGGTCGAGCTGTCGGCCTACGCTGGGGCCATGTGCCTCCCCGTAGTGACCATTGCGCAACAACTCGTGAGCCGAATACGGTGGTATGGGACACTGTATTCGAGCTGTCGATACTTCGGCGAGAGCCGAGTACGGTGAGATCTGTGCTCGTGCTGACGGGCGACGAGTCCTCCGTGGTATCATCGAGTACACTCCAAGGGTCTGTGATTGGCCGCGTGTCTTTCACAGCAACTAGAGTGTGAGTTGAGCCGAGTACGGTGAGACCTGTACTTGAGCTGACGGCTAGTGATTGAGCCGAGTACGGTGAGACCTGTACTCGAGCTGACGGCCAGCAATTGAGCCGCATACGGTGAGATCTGTATCCGCGCTGACGGGTGATGAGCCCTTTGCGATGCCTTCACTACGCTTCTCAAACCATAACATCGTATGAGAATAACTAGGATTGACGACCCTAGAATGGATCATGTTTGGGAATGATACAAGGGAGGTACCTTAGTTTCCTAATACTGCTGTTTGAAATGGACTAATAAAAACTTGGTAATCATGAGCATCATCGCACCGCATGTGCTTTGTAGATGTGGCGCACTGAGGGAGTAAGCATTCGCGAACGTAAGATGATGTCGCTTGAGGGTGGTTTGGCAAGGGCATACAGCATCATGTCATTTCATTCTTGCATTTAATAAGAGTAGTTAGAATTGTTTGATTTGTACTGCTTTATCATTACTGCTTGATTGAATTGATAACATGTTAACCTATGCTTATTGTTCCACTGAGTTGATCACTCACTCCCACGTTACGGGACGGTGTTTCGAACACCCACCAGATTGTTGAGTTTCAGGTGATGGCGATGCTTGTGAAGCAGAGCCGGACTTCTATGATGTGGAGGAGGAGTTCTCCTACTGTATCTCTCTGGCAGGTCAATGAAGACCTGATATTGTATTGACGGGGCTATGGTACATGGGATAGAAGGCATTACACTTCCTCACATTTGGTATATTCTAGAACTGCACTTGTATTTATTTAACCTGGTAATGTTATCACACTCTGGAGACTCATCATAGGTTATATATTTTATCTATCTATCACAGTCTTCCGCTTGCAAATTTAACTGTCTCTGGAGTATGATATCCTGTTTTGGCTTAATCTCACTCATGTTCAATGCACGAATACAGTCAACATCCAATCATCATTCATTTTGTTGCATATGTGATGTTCTGGAACTCGGGAGTTGAGTTTATGCTCGACCCCCGATTTTCAGGGCGTTACAAGATGGTATCAGAGCATGATTTTGATTAAACCGGACCTGGGTTATGGTCACACTACGCACACTGACGCACTCTGACTTAGGAGGGAGCGACGGAATGTAGAAACAGTCTTAGGCATCCCTGTTCCGTCCAACGGCTAGTTCACTGAAAACGAACGCCGAACTCGAGTATGTATTCAACCATGGTCGCACGGGTCGACCTAAAACAGTTCTAGGTTGTCTAGTGAAGGGTCTAGATCACAATCCACCTCATCTCAATCATTGAGGATCAGTAAAATGTGTGCGATAAACGTGATGATGATAACTACTCTGAATCCTCGGAGCTTCTCTGGACTCCTCACCGAGACTTCCCGAATCCATGAGGAAAGAAAGCAGACAATATAAATAAATTCTAATACATTCGTAATTGATTAATGAATGTTTAAAACATGAGTTCACAACCCTTTAAATAAGGATACCAGGTAATGGGAAAGAAATCAGGAACAAACTACAACTAAAACTTCTAGAATTCGCGACTTACTATGGGTTGTGATGTCTACTAGTGGGTAAAGTTTTCGGTCAAAAAAATAGTAAGTGTCCTAAACGACTTCACCAAACTATTCTCCTAATTATTCTAAACTCTTTTCTCATTGGGCACAACTCCTAAAGCCCAACCGATGAAGAGTAATTAAACTAAAACTACTACTTTAGCAAAACGAAATTGAAGCGTGGAAATAACCGTCAATCGGTGGGTTTTCTCGCAATTCCGGGCTGCGCAACCCGGCATAGCGGGGTTGGTTGGCTTCATTAGCTCGTTCTACCCCAAATTCATATATTTTACGTCAGATAACTCATTCCGGATTGCAAGTTACGTCCAAATATCCCGAAACTACCCGTAATGGAGCGAACCGGAGTCGGGGGCCTCCCCACTTAAATCTACTAAGACCCAGGGTCGAACCAGGGTGTTTCTGACACCCTGGGACCATGCTGAACAGGTCCCCACCGCGGCGGCGCGGCTCCGGCCAAGTCCGGCCGCGGCGGCGCCGCGGGTCGGGCGGCGCGCCGCCGCCCGGTCGATTTTCCGGCGCTGGTCCGAGCATGGGCTGGGTCGGTTTGACCCCCCCTACCTCATGGCACGTGCCATTTTCGGTTTTGGTTAGGATAAATAGGGCTGGAAGCTCCCCTCTTTCCATTTCACCCCTCTTTTCAAACACCTCCAAACCCATTTTCGATTTTTCTCAAAACCCATCCCTCCAAACCTTGCAATCTTTCATTTTCTTCCATAACCCACACACCATCCATCCTTCCACAATGTTTACAACATAACTTACCCCCTACCCTCTCCATTCTCTCTCATTTGAGCGCTTACATGCCTCATTTGAAGCTCTAAAATCGTGCAAACTCTCAACCCATCCCATCCACTCATTTTCCTCCTTCAATCCCTGTCCGTTGGGGCCTTTACAATCATCTGTTGAGACTCACATCTGTGGAGAACCAAACCTCCAGCCCTTTTCTCTTTCTCCATCACTTTTCATTTATTTTTCCATGGCTCTATCTGAGCTTAGTTCGGCCACCTTCACGGATGATTAATTATCCACACTATTGTTTGTAGTTTGCATGGGCTACTATCTTAGGGTGGTTATGTTTTCCTGTTGATAGGTGTAGTAGTTGGTAGAATGTTTTAGTTATTTGAGAACGTTTAGGGTCCGTTCGGCCAAATTACATTAGGTAAGTTTACGGTGGATAGAATTGTAAAAGTAATAATAAATATATGGGTAAGGTATGGCCCCTAGATTGGGTGTATCCTATGTCTTCCGACACCATGTTTAGAATGTACACAATTAAGGGTAAATTCCGAGAATTCCTTTCCAATAACACTTAGAAATTCCCCATCGTGAGATATGGAAATCCCATCTCACACTTTCCGACACCAGGCTCATTTTCCAAAGCCTATACCAATAATTTTGATCCCCACCCACCCTCCTACCAACCATGTCACTTCCAATCCCGAGGTAGGATTAGTAATGCGGTCCCATTCAATACCACTTAAGACCACTGGCCAAATAGGGTTGTAATGATAAAGTCCCGTGATATACATTAACCTACCGCACTCTGATAGCTTAAGCTTTCTGAGTAAACGGTTGTTTGACAAATAGACCCTCAGAGTTTTGGGCCTAGAGTAGTGCTTCAACAGACCTGACAGTATAGGAAATCCAACCAATTAAGAACGTAAACTCTAGAACCCCCCTTGTGGTTGGTTTGAGCATGTGTGACATGCTCGGGCGTAGTTAAATTCAACTTTAGGCAACTCAATTCCAATAGACAACTTTGATCCTAAGTGATGAAACCCTTCCTTGTATTAAAAATGAAGTGAAATCATCTAACGTATAAGCATCGACTTTGGACTCACCTATGGATTCCCGCTACTCCTCAATTAAGACTAGGCTACTGGGTAGGCTAAGGAAAGTACAAGACTAACTAATTATGCTAAGCCAAGTGAATAATAGACTCAGTTATTCGGCTTAACCGACTCAGACCCACTACACAATTTTCTTTCCGTGTTGGCCCAACCATTTACAATTAAGAGTTGATAATTTTGTCCTTGAAAAGTGTTAGGAGTATATTGTTGATAGAGACTTTGTCTTTTAGGCCTAAGGAATTGCCCAGATGGGCAACAGACAGTTGGGGATTAGGTCCCAAATCGCATGCCATGTTGGCATACATATTGTGTTTATGAACGTAAAAAGATAGCCTGCCTATTAAGCTAGACATAATTAAATAGGATAAGTCTGGACCGCGACAAAACTCCTTGGTAGAATTAGGCATCTTGCCTCAAACTCACACCCATCTGTGATAGCCCCTTTCTATAATCCTAGGTACCAAGACTGATGTTGTGGGAGACCGCATTTCATTTCATGTCAAGGATAAGACTTAAATTGCACCTTGTTCCGTCATACGGATCAGGACATAGCTCTTGAGCCTTGAGGGTGAAAATAAAATTTTAAGGGGGGTAGAACATTATGAGCCCAATCTAGTTAGGTCACCTAATACGCCTCTTTGATCTGGGTGGCGCAGCGGAAACGCGGTGGACCCTACCCCACTGGCCCAGGATCGAAACGGTGCTCGTTGAGTACGAGCATTATAGAAGCCCTAGCAAGTTCTACTATAAGGAACCGTTTTAGGATGATCTAGTACGATTTGATTCACCATTTCCTTGGACATAGATAATAATGAGGACTCTCTTAGACTAAGACCTAAAGGGCAACCTTAGAATAAACAATTTGAGCCTTTCAATGATGGGCATTCCCTACTCTTAGAGATTGATCGGACTACGGAGTTACTGAAATATACAACTGCGAAACATTCGCGGCTTGACCCAATTCTCAATCCTGGGCGGCTACCGATGGACTCTCTGCTGACGAGCGGACGACCAGGATCCACCAGGATTCGGAAGGGATACGATGAGCTTCCTACCCTGGCCCGGTAGATGATCGATGTATCGGGATCGAGCCCACTATTACCGTCTCTCCGTGTTGGTCAAACAATGAAAACAGTTATCTTACTCTAAATTGTTGGGAATTGTCGTCGAGACTCCAAATAGGTAAAGAAATAAATGGTAGCAAACCATCAGGATATGAGAAATGGATAAAGAATTAAGTTTTAAGGGGGGTAGACTAAAATGAACCTGCTGGTATTTACCCTACCACGCGTAGAAACTTGAAATCAAAAGTCTTAGGCAAATGAAATAATAGAAATTTTCCCTTATTACCCTTAGCCAATTTCGGGGGCGAAATTTTGTTTTAAGGGGGGTAGATTGTAACATCCCGGATTTTTGCCAATTTGGGATTAGATGTCCTTAGGCGATGGGTTGCTCTTAATACCTTATTATTTCGTCAGAACTGAACCCCACAGTCTAAAATCGCTTCTGAACCCATTTCCTTCACAAATCCCACCCCTTTACTACCTTGTGCTTTCAATTTTTCAAAGCACTTTCGCCCTAGACACTAACTTAAACTAGCTAAGTAGTAAAACTTGGATCACTTTATATACAAACTACAAAGGCCTAAGTACCATCTCAACCAGAAAACAATTAGGATTAAATCCTTTAGAAATTTAACAAAGTTAACTAAGTGCAAACTCGATTAGCCATGAAATCCGTTGGGATCGCTTTAAATACGATCTGCAAGACCCAAAACTTGTAAAACATGTGACTCTAGGTTACCCTAAAGTTTAGAACCAACTCATTTCCCGTCTGCTCTCGGGAATGAAATGAAACTTCGTATTAAGTCTAGATCGCACATCGGGAGTCCGATTAACACGAAGCTAAGGAACCAGGACCGCCCCACTGGGCTTGACAATCATCTCAAAAATCAGCTCCGACCGATGTCCCACGGTCATTTATTTCGATCCGGAGCGAGGGTGTGTGAAAAACACTATTCCTTTTGAAAATAAAATATCTGGAATAGTGATCTGGCACCTTTCGCTTGCGCATCAGTATTAAGCAACCAGACCGTCAGAATCAGACCAAATTACACCCTCGGATCAGGAAAAATTTCAGGAACATTTACATGTACTCAGAAATTTCGATCGTGGCCCACTGACCGTTGAACTGAAAGTGGTCCGCCACGTGCGATCTGGGAATCCGATCGAGCCGAAAACGTAATCCCACGTAGATCCGCAGAGGGTGAGCTTAAGTCTGACGTTTGGCTCAAAGAGGGCTACCAGAACACCCCTTTTGAGCTTGGAAAGTGACGGAATACCTATATTAGCAGTAACCTTTGAACAGGAGTCTATTTGGTGAGTTTTGAGGCTATATAAGGACCTTAAACCCTCTCCCATTCCAGCCATACGAATTTGGATTTGAGAGAGGGAAAAGAGAGAGAAAGTGAGGGAGAAGTGGGAGAAACTCCCTGCCGTCGTTCCCTGCCACCACACGGGCTGCACCATCCCTTTCTCATCGCTTTTCCGGCGATTCCAGCCCCGTTTCTAGGTAAGAAACCCTAACCCTAATCTGTTTTGGGGTTTAGACTGTTGTAGGTTGTGAAATAGCTAACCTATTCGTTCTCTAGGTTGCCAAACTGCCGAATACGGAAGCTTAGCAAACCTATCGTCTCCGTTACGATTCTACGACCAAAGGTGAGGACTTTAAGCGTATAAGTTACGTTTTTCAACGCTTTCAATGTCAGATAATGATAGATTCATGATCTGCATGCAAATGCACATGTACAAAGTGCTTTCCGTTTCCTGTTTCGATTAGCGATAAAGAATATGGATTTTCACATACTCTAGATATACGTAGAAATACCGTATACGTATTTTTCTTGGGAAAATGTTTGACATGTTTATTTAATGTTTGATTATATCATGTGTGGATAAAATGCTAGTTTGGCGAAAGGGATCGCAAAAATACATGTTCATGTGTAAATGTCATGTATGTTGAAATTGCGCATTCTAGAAATTCCGCATACGTGCGGATTTTGGAAATGTAATTGTCATGATTAATGTTGTATGAATACGGTATACGCGGATAAAATAACCGCTTGGCGAAAGAGTTCGCCCTAACACTGTTTGCTAACATAAACTATGTATGTTGGAATAGTGTATTCCAAGTGTTTGTGGAAATGGCTGAATGAGTATAGAATTCTCATTCGTGCTCGCCATGACTAATTGTCATGGATATATGATTGTTGTAATGGCGATATCCCTTTGACGAAAGGATTTGCCCTAAATCACGCCACGGCCATTATACCTATATATGCTAAAATGTGTGGCCCAAGTGTTTGTGGAAATGACTGAATGGATATGGAACTTGGATTCCTACTTGCCATGACTATCCGTCGTGGGTGTACGCGTGTTATGATTGGGGCAACTCCCTAGCGAAAGGATTTGGCCTAATGCCTATGTGATCGACATATGTCATGTATGTTGATGTATGTTTGTTTAAGTGTTTCTTGAAATGTCTGAATGTGTAGTAGTTGGCAAATTGTAATATATAAGGGTGTTGAGATATGATTCTCAACCTCTTTTCACTATGTGTATGATCTCCTTTGATAGTTGTGTGATTAGGATTTGAACATGTACAAACTCATGCTTGTGTTGTGCTTCATAACATGCTCACTGTTTTATGATTTTAACTATGTAATGCATATGTTTAAATTTATATTTATGTTGTATGATCCGTCATGGGTGATGGGGGAGCGGAGCAACGAGTGCGTGCAACAGCCCTGGCAGCCCTAAACGGATAATACCAGACTGATTGTATGATTTGAATCCTGATCCATTACTGCTTTATATCTCTGTAATTGATTGTGTTTGGGGCTATGATTATAGTCCAGGCAATCGGTAACGAGATTGAACTCGTGGCTGAGATTCATTTGCCACGTGGGATGTGTTCGACGAACTCGAGTCGTGCGTTGCCTGTCGGCATGGCTAGGCCACACGAAGTTGTTTATGCACTTCATGTCGTGCAGCTCAACGGGCGATCGTGCTAGTCGAGCTCATCAAGTAACCCGATCTGCCTTATGCATGTTCACCCTGTTTGGTCGCTACTGCTTGAACCTAGGGTACCAAACTTACCAGTGGCGATCCCCGTTTAACCATGGTACCTAGATCCGCTAAGACGCATGAGCCGGGCATGGTGGTATGGGACACCGTGGTCGAGCTGTCGGCCTACGCTGGGGCCATGTGCCTCCCCGTAGTGACCATTGCGCAACTACTCGTGAGCCGAATACGGTGGTATGGGACACTGTATTCGAGCTGTCGATACTTCGGCGAGAGCCGAGTACGGTGAGATCTGTGCTCGTGCTGACGGGCGACGAGTCCTCCGTGGTATCATCGAGTACACTCCAAGGGTCTGTGATTGGCCACGTGTCTTTCACAGCAACTAGAGTGTGAGTTGAGCCGAGTACGGTGAGACCTGTACTTGAGCTGACGGCTAGTGATTGAGCCGAGTACGGTGAGACCTGTACTCGAGCTGACGGCCAGCAATTGAGCCGCATACGGTGAGATCTGTATCCGCGCTGACGGGTGATGAGCCCTTTGCGATGCCTTCACTACGCTTCTCAAACCATAACATCGTATGAGAATAACTAGGATTGACGACCCTAGAATGGATCATGTTTGGGAATGATACAAGGGAGGTACCTTAGTTTCCCAATACTGCTGTTTGAAATGGACTAATAAAAACTTGGTAATCATGAGCATCATCGCACCGCATGTGCTTTGTAGATGTGGCGCACTGAGGGAGTAAGCATTCGCGAACGTAAGATGATGTCGCTTGAGGGTGGTTTGGCAAGGGCATACAGCATCATGTCATTTCATTCTTGCATTTAATAAGAGTAGTTAGAATTGTTTGATTTGTACTGCTTTATCATTACTGCTTGATTGAATTGATAACATGTTAACCTATGCCTTATTGTTCCACTGAGTTGATCACTCACTCCCACGTTACGGGACGGTGTTTCGAACACCCACCAGATTGTTGAGTTTCAGGTGATGGCGATGCTTGTGAAGCAGAGCCGGACTTCTATGATGATGGAGGAGGAGTTCTCCTATCTGTATCTCTCTGGCAGGTCAATGAAGACCTGATATTGTATTGACGGGGCTATGGTACATGGGATAGAAGGCATTACACTTCCTCACATTTGGTATATTCTAGAACTGCACTTGTATTTATTTAACCTGGTAATGTTATCACACTCTGGAGACTCATCATAGGTTTATATTTTATCTATCTATCACAGTCTTCCGCTTGCAAATTTAACTGTCTCTGGAGTATGATATCCTGTTTTGGCTTAATCTCACTCATGTTCAATGCACGAATACAGTCAACATCCAATCATCATTCATTTTGTTGCATAAGTGATGTTCTGGAACTCGGGAGTTGAGTTTATGCTCGACCCCCGATTTTCAGGGCGTTACAAGATGGTATCAGAGCATGATTTTGATTAAACCGGACCTGGGTTATGGTCACACTACGCACACTGACGCACTCTGACTTAGGAGGGAGCGACGGAATGTAGAAACAGTCTTAGGCATCCCTGTTCCGTCCAACGGCTAGTTCACTGAAAACGAACGCCGAAATCGAGTATGTATTCAACCATGGTCGCACGGGTCGACCTAAAACAGTTCTAGGTTGTCTAGTGAAGGGTCTAGATCACAATCCACCTCATCTCAATCATTGAGGATCAGTAAAATGTGTGTGATAAACGTGATGATGATAACTACCTCTGAATCCTCGGAGCTTCTCTGGACTCCTCACCGAGACTTCCCGAATCCATGAGGAAAGAAAGCAGACAATATAAATAAATTCTAATACATTCGTAATTGATTAATGAATGTTTAAAAACATGAGTTCACAACCCTTTAAATAAGGATACCAGGTAATGGGAAAGAAATCAGGAACAAACTACAACTAAAACTTCTAGAATTCGCGACTTACTATGGGTTGTGATGTCTACTAGTGGGTAAAGTTTTCGGTCAAAAAATAGTAAGTGTCCTAAACGACTTCACCAAACTATTCTCCTAATTATTCTAAACTCTTTTCTCATTGGGCACAACTCCTAAAGCCCAACCGATGAAGAGTATTAACTAAAACTACTACTTTAGCAAAACGAAATTGAAGCGTGGAAATAACCGTCAATCGGTGGGTTTTCTCGCAATTCCGGGCTGCGCAACCCGGCATAGCGGGGTTGGTTGGCTTCATTAGCTCGTTCTACCCCAAATTCATATATTTTACGTCAGATAACTCATTCCGGATTGCAAGTTACGTCCAAATATCCCGAAACTACCCGTAATGGAGCGAACCGGAGTCGGGGCCCTCCCCACTTAAATCTACTAAGACCCAGGGTCGAACCAGGGTGTTTTCTGACACCCTGGGACCATGCTGAACAGGTCCCCACCGCGGCGGCGCGGCTCCGGCCAAGTCCGGCCGCGGCGGCGCCGCGGGTCGGGCGGCGCGCCGCCGCCCGGTCGATTTCCGGCGCTGGTCCGAGCATGGGCTGGGTCGGTTTGACCCCCCCTACCTCATGGCACGTGCCATTTTCGGTTTTGGTTAGGATAAATAGGGCTGGAAGCTCCCTCTTTCCATTTCACCCCTCTTTTCAAACACCTCCAAACCCATTTTCGATTTTTCTCAAAACCCATCCCTCCAAACCTTGCAATCTTTCATTTTCTTCCATAACCCACACACCATCCATCCTTCCACAATGTTTACAACATAACTTACCCCCTACCCTCTCCATTCTCTCTCATTTGAGCGCTTACATGCCTCATTTGAAGCTCTAAAATCGTGCAAACTCTCAACCCATCCCATCCACTCATTTTCCTCCTTCAATCCCTGTCCGTTGGGGCCTTTACAATCATCTGTTGAGGCTCACATCTGTGGAGAACCAAACCTCCAGCCCTTTTCTCTTTCTCCATCACTTTTCATTTATTTTTCCATGGCTCTATCTGAGCTTAGTTCGGCCACCTTCACGGATGATTAATTATCCACACTATTGTTTGTAGTTTGCATGGGCTACTATCTTAGGGTGGTTATGTTTTCCTGTTGATAGTGTAGTAGTTGGTAGAATGTTTTAGTTATTTGAGAACGTTTAGGGTCCGTTCGGCCAAATTACATTAGGTAAGTTTACGGTGGATAGAATTGTAAAAGTAATAATAAATATATGGTAAGGTATGGCCCTAGATTGGTGTATCCTATGTCTTCCGACACCATGTTTAGAATGTACCAATTAAGGTAAATTCCGAGAATTCCTTTCCAATAACACTTAGAAATTCCCATCGTGAGATATGGAAATCCCATCTCACACTTTCCGACACCAGGCTCATTTTCCAAAGCCTATACCAATAATTTTGATCCCCACCCACCCTCCTACCAACCATGTCACTTCCAATCCCGAGGTAGGATTAGTAATGCGGTCCCATTCAATACCACTTAAGACCACTGGCCAAATAGGGTTGTAATGATAAAGTCCCTTGATATACATTAACCTACCGCACTCTGATAGCTTAAGCTTTCTGAGTAAACGGTTGTTTGACAAATAGCCCTCAGAGTTTTGGCCTAGAGTAGTGCTTCAACAGACCTGACAGTATAGGAATCCAACCAATTAAGAACGTAAACTCTAGAACCCCCCTTGTGGTTGGTTTGAGCATGTGTGACATGCTCGGGCGTAGTTAAATTCAACTTTAGGCAACTCAATTCCAAATAGACAACTTTGATCCTAAGTGATGAAACCCTTCCTTGTATTAAAAATGAAGTGAAATCATCTAACGTATAAGCATCGACTTTGGACTCACCTATGGATTCCCGCTACTCCTCAATTAAGACTAGGCTACTGGGTAGGCTAAGGAAAGTACAAGACTAACTAATTATGCTAAGCCAAGTGAATAATAGACTCAGTTATTCGGCTTAACCGACTCAGACCCACTACACAATTTTCTTTCCGTGTTGGCCCAACCATTTACAATTAGAGTTGATAATTTTGTCCTTGAAAAGTGTTAGGAGTATATTGTTGATAGAGACTTTGTCTTTTAGGCCTAAGGAATTGCCCAGATGGGCAACAGACAGTTGGGGATTAGGTCCCAAATCGCATGCCATGTTGGCATACATATTGTGTTTATGAACGTAAAAGATAGCCTGCCTATTAAGCTAGACATAATTAAATAGGATAAGTCTGGACCGCGACAAAACTCCTTGGTAGAATTAGGCATCTTGCCTCAAACTCACCCCATCTGTGATAGCCCCTTTCTATAATCCTAGGTACCAAGACTGATGTTGTGGGAGACCGCATTTCATTTCATGTCAAGGATAAGACTTAAATTCACCTTGTTCCGACATACGGATCAGGACATAGCTCTTGAGCCTTGAGGGTGAAAATAAAATTTTAAGGGGGTAGAACATTATGAGCCCAATCTAGTTAGGTCACCTAATACGCCTCTTTGATCTGGGTGGCGCAGCGGAAACGCGGTGGACCCTACCCCACTGGCCCAGGATCGAAACGGTGCTCGTTGAGTACGAGCATTATAGAAGCCCTAGCAAGTTCTACTATAAGGAACCGTTTTAGGATGATCTAGTACGATTTGATTCACCATTTCCTTGGACATAGATAATAATGAGGACTCTCTTAGACTAAGACCTAAAGGGCAACCTTAGAATAAACAATTTGAGCCTTTCAATGATGGGCATTCCCTACTCTTAGAGATTGATCGGACTACGGAGTTACTGAAATATACAACTGCGAAACATTCGCGGCTTGACCCAATTCTCAATCCTGGGCGACTACCGATGGACTCTCTGCTGACGAGCGGACGACCAGGATCCACCAGGATTCGGAAGGGATACGATGAGCTTCCTACCCTGGCCCGGTAGATGATCGATGTATCGGGATCGAGCCCACTATTACCGTCTCTCCGTGTTGGTCAAACAATGAAAACAGTTATCTTACTCTAAATTGTTGGGAATTGCCGTCGAGACTCCAAATAGGTAAAGAAATAAATGGTAGCAAACCATCAGGATATGAGAAATGGATAAAGAATTAAGTTTTAAGGGGGGTAGACTAAAATGAACCTGCTGGTATTTACCCTACCACGCGTAGAAACTTGAAATCAAAAAGTCTTAGGCAAATGAAATAATAGAAATTTTCCCTTATTACCCTTAGCCAATTTCGGGGGCGAAATTTTGTTTTAAGGGGGGTAGATTGTAACATCCCGGATTTTTGCCAATTTGGGATTAGATGTCCTTAGGCGATGGGTTGCTCTTAATACCTTATTATTTCGTCAGAACTGAACCCCACAGTCTAAAATCGCTTCTGAACCCATTTCCTTCACAAATCCCCCCCTTTACTACCTTGTGCTTTCAATTTTTCAAAGCACTTTCGCCCTAGACACTAACTTAAACTAGCTAAGTAGTAAAACTTGGATCACTTTATATACAAACTACAAAGGCCTAAGTACCATCTCAACCAGAAAACAATTAGGATTAAATCCTTTAGAAATTTAACAAAGTTAACTAAGTGCAAACTCGATTAGCCATGAAATCCGTTGGGATCGCTTTAAATACGATCTGCAAGACCCAAAACTTGTAAAACATGTGACTCTAGGTTACCCTAAAGTTTAGAACCGAACTCATTTCCCGTCTGCTCTCGGGAATGAAACGAAACTTCGTATTAGGTTTAGATCGCACATCGGGAGTCCGATTAACACGAAGCTAAGGAACTAGGACCGCCCCACTGGGCTTGACAATCATCTCAAAAATCAGCTCCGACCGATGTCCCACGGTCATTTATTTCGATCCGGAGCGAGGGTGTGTGAAAAACACTATTCCTTTTGAAAATAAAATATCTGGAATAGTGATCTGGCACCTTTCGCTTGCGCATCAGTATTAAGCAACCAGACCGTCAGAATCAGACCAAATTACACCCTCGGATCAGAAAAATTTCAGGAACATTTACATGTACTCAGAATTTCTGATCGTGGCCCACTGACCGTTGAACTGAAAGTGGTCCGCCACGTGCGATCTGGGAATCCGATCGAGCCGAAAACGTAATCCCACGTAGATCCAGAGGGTGAGCTTAAGTCTGACGTTTGGCTCAAAGAGGGCTACCAGAACACCCCTTTTGAGCTTGGAGAAGTGACGGAATACCTATATTAGCAGTAACCTTTGAACAGGAGTCTATTTTGGTGAGTTTTGAGGCTATATAAGGACCTTAAACCCTCTCCCATTCCAGCCATACGAATTTGGATTTGAGAGAGGGAAAGAGAGAGAAAGTGAGGGAGAAGTGGGAGAAACTCCCTGCCGTCGTTCCCTGCCACCACACGGGCTGCACCATCCCTTTCTCATCGCTTTTCCGGCGATTCCAGCCCCGTTTCTAGGTAAGAAACCCTAACCCTAATCTGTTTTGGAGTTTAGACTGTTGTAGGTTGTGAAATAGCTAACCTATTCCGTTCTCTAGGTTGCTAAACTGCCGAATATGGAAGCTTAACAAACCTATCGTCTCCGTTATGATTCTACGACCAAAGGTGAGGACTTTAAGCGTATAAGTTACGTTTTTCAACGCTTTCAATGTCAGATAATGATAGATTCATGATCTGCATGCAAATGCACATGTACAAAGTGCTTTCCGTTTCCTGTTTCGATTAGCGATAAAGAATATGGATTTTCACATACTCTAGATATACGTAGAAATACCGTATACGTATTTTTCTTGGAAAAATGTTTGACATGTTTATTTAATGTTTGATTATATCATGTGTGGATAAAATGCTAGTTTGGCGAAAGGGATCGCAAAAATACATGTTCATGTGTAAATGTCATGTATGTTGAAATTGCGCATTCTAGAAATTCCGCATACGTGCGGATTTTGGAAATGTAATTGTCATGATTAACTGTTGTATGAATACGGTATACGCGGATAAAATAACCGCTTGGCGAAAGAGTTCGCCCTAACACATGTTTGCTAACATAAACTATGTATGTTGGAATAGTGTATTCCAAGTGTTTGTGGAAATGGCTGAATGAGTATAGAATTCTCATTCGTGCTCGCCATGACTAATTGTCATGGATATATGATTGTTGTAATGGCGATATCCCTTTGACGAAAGGATTTGCCCTAAATCACGCCACGGCCATTATACCCTATATATGCTAAAATGTGTGGCCCAAGTGTTTGTGGAAATGACTGAATGGATATGGAACTTGGATTCCTGCTTGCCATGACTATCCGTCGTGGGTGTACGCGTGTTATGATTGGGGCAACTCCCTAGCGAAAGGATTTGGCCTAATGCCTATGTGATCGACATATGTCATGTATGTTGATGTATGTTTTGTTTAAGTGTTTCTTGAAATGTCTGAATGTGTAGTAGTTGGCAAATTGTAATATATAAGGGTGTTGAGATATGATTCTCAACCTCTTTTCACTATGTGTATGATCTCCTTTGATAGTTGTGTGATTAGGATTTGAACATGTACAAACTCATGCTTGTGTTGTGCTTCATAACATGCTCAGCTGTTTTATGATTTTAACTATGTAATGCATATGTTTAAATTTATATTTATGTTGTATGATCCGTCATGGGTGATGGGGGAGCGGAGCAACGAGTGCGTGCAACAGCCCTGGCAGCCCTAAACGGATAATACCAGACTGATTGTATGATTTGAATCCTGATCCATTACTGCTTTATATCTCTGTAATTGATTGTGTTTGGGGCTATGATTATAGTCCAGGCAATCGGTAACGAGATTGAACTCGTGGCTGAGATTCATTTGCCACGTGGGATGTGTTCGACGAACTCGAGTCGTGCGTTGCCTGTCGGCAGTGGCTAGGCCACACGAAGTTGTTTATGCACTTCATGTCGTGCAGCTCAACGGGCGATCGCGCTAGTCGAGCTCATCAAGTAACCGATCTGCCTTATGCATGTTCACCCTGTTTGGTCGCCACTGCTTGAACCTAGGGTACCAAACTTACCAGTGGTGATTCCCGTTTAACCATGGTACCTAGATCCGCTAAGACGCATGAGCCGGGCATGGTGGTATGGGACACCGTGGTCGAGCTGTCGGCCTATACTGGGGCCATGTGCCTCCCCGTAGTGACCATTGCGCAACTATCTCGTGAGCCGAATACGGTGGTATGGGACACTGTATTCGAGCTGTCGATACTTCGGCGAGAGCCGAGTACGGTGAGATCTGTGCTCGTGCTGACGGGCGACGAGTCCTCCGTGGTATCATCGAGTACACTCCAAGGGTCTGTGATTGGCCGCGTGTCTTTCACAGCAACTAGAGTGTGAGTTGAGCCGAGTATGGTGAGACCTGTACTTGAGCTGACGGCTAGTGATTGAGCCGAGTACGGTGAGACCTGTACTCGAGCTGACGGCCAGCAATTGAGCCGCATACGGTGAGATCTGTATCCGCGCTGACGGGTGATGAGCCCTTTGCGATGCCTTCACTACGCTTCTCAAACCATAACATCGTATGAGAATAACTAGGATTGACGACCCTAGAATGGATCATGTTTGGGAATGATACAAGGGAGGTACCTTAGTTTCCTAATACTGCTGTTTGAAATGGACTAATAAAAACTTGGTAATCATGAGCATCATCGCACCGCATGTGCTTTGTAGATGTGGCGCACTGAGGGAGTAAGCATTCGCGAACGTAAGATGATGTCGCTTGAGGGTGGTTTGGCAAGGGCATACAGCATCATGTCATTTCATTCTTGCATTTAATAAGAGTAGTTAGAATTGTTTGATTTGTACCGCTTTATCATTACTGCTTGATTGAATTGATAACATGTTAACCTATGCCTTATTGTTCCACTGAGTTGATCACTCACTCCCACGTTACGGGACGGTGTTTCGAACACCCACCAGATTGTTGAGTTTCAGGTGATGGCGATGCTTATGAAGCAGAGCCGGACTTCTATGATGTGGAGGAGGAGTTCTCCTACATGTAAATTTCTGACAGGCCAATGAAGACCTGGTATTGTATTGACGGGGTTATGGTTCTTGGGATAGAAGGCATTACACTTCCTCACATTTGGTATATTCTAGAACTGCACTTGTATTTATTTAACCTGGTAATGTTATCACACTCTGGAGACTCATCATAGGTTATATATTTTATCTATCTATCACAGTCTTCCGCTTGCAAATTTAACTGTCTCTGGAGTATGATATCCTGTTTTGGCTTAATCTCACTCATGTTCAACGCACGAATACTGTCATCATCCAATCATCATTCATTTTGTTGCATATGTGATGTTCTGGAACTCGGGAGTTGAGTTTATGCTCGACCCCCGATTTTCAGGGCGTTACACTATAGAACGAAATAGGTTAGCTATTTCATAACCTACAACCACCCAAGCCTCAAATCAGATTAGGGTTAGGGTTTCTTACCTAAAAATGGGGCTGGAATCACCGGGAAAGCGAGGAGAACGGAGCGGTGGAGCTCGTGGAGCGGCAGGGAAGAGTGGTAGGAAGGATCTCTCACAACTCCCACACTTTCTCTCTCTTTTCTCTCTTCTCTCTCTAGAGTTTCTATCAAATTCGTATGGCTGCAATGAGAGAGGGTTTAAGGTCCTTATATAGTCTAAAAACTCACCGAAATAGACTCCAGGTCAAAATATACTTAGGTTATAACCAAAACGGGTCAGTTTCAGCTCAACGGAGGACTTCTAGCGGGCCTCCTTGAGCCAAAGGTCAGACTTAAGCTCACTAACGCTGGATCTACATTCTATTAAGTTTTCGTTTCGGTCGGGATTCCAGATCACGCGTGGTGGACCAATTCCAGTTCAACGGTCAGCGGATCTCGATCGGAGATTCCGAGTACATGTAAATGTGTATGAAATTTCTCCTTATCCGAGGGTGTAATTTAGTATGATTCTGACGGTCTGGTTGCTTAAAACTGATCCGCAAGAGAGAGGTGCCAGATTACTATTCAAGATATTTTATTTTGAAATAATTTTACATTTCTCACACTCTTCACTCCGAGCTCAAGCGAATAGCGCTGGGACACTATCTGGATTTAATTTCCGAGATGGTTATCAAGCCCAGCGAGGCGATCCTAAGTCCTTAACTTCGTAGTGTTCGGACTCCCGATGTGCGGTCCAGATCTGATACGGAGTTTCAAGATGCTCCCGAGAGCAGCCGGGTAATGAGATTGATCCTAGATTTTAGAGTAACCTAGCGTCAATGATTCTACAAGTTTTGGGTTTTGCAGATTGTATTTAAAGTGATTGGTGCTAATTTCACAGGCACACTAGTTTAACACTGGCTAATTCTCGCCTAATTTCTAAAGGATTTAGTCCTGAGTAATTTCAGTCTGAGATGGTACTTAGTCCTTTGTAGTTTGTATATAAAGTGATCTAAGTTATACTACTTAGCTAGTTTAAGATAGTGTCTAGGGTGAAAGTACTTTGAAAAATCTAAGGAACAAGGTGGTGAAGGGTGGGATTTGTGAAAGAAATGGGTTCACAAGCGCTTTTAGCCTTTGGGACTGATTTTTGACAAGCTAATAAGGTGTTAGGATCGACCCATTGCCTAAGGACGTCTAATTCCAGGTTGGAAAAAATCTAGGCTGTTACAATAGACCTCAGCAAAAAATTGTTGTTGACTCGCCTGAGGTATCCAAAGTATATATGATTCACCTGTGATAGAAAAAGTTTCAATGTTAGTACTCCATGGTGAATCAGAGACTACAAGTAGATAAAATTCAAATAAATTCTTAGTAGGTGGTATAGTCTCAATACAATCTGAAGTTTCAGTCTTCAGTTTAATTTTCTGATCCTCCTCCTTTAATGGTAAACATTCAGAATCTGGGGGAGGAGGTTCTTCAAAATAAGGGTTCTCTTGGTCAGTAACAACTACCAAGGTATTGCCTTGCCAGTCATCTACCATGTCTTGTATCATGGGATTATTTATATCCATTGTAATGTCTCGGAAGAATCCATACAAAGACCCGAGTATCACCTCAGGCAGAAATCACTAAGGACCGAATCCTTTAGAAATTAGACGAAAATTAATTAAGTATTAAACTAAATTAATTAGTAGATTAGCTTGAACCGCTTTCTATATGAACTACAGGAGCCAAAACTAGTAGAATCGCTAACTCTACATTACCTAAAAACCTAGGATAAATCTCAAAACCCATTTGCTCTCAGGAGCACAATGAAACTGCGTATCGGACATGGACCGTGCGTCGAAAGTCCGATTATCGCAAAACTATATGGTTATGACCGCCTTACTGGGCTTGATAACCAATGTGGGAATCGAACCCAAATAGTATCCAGAAACATACAACTTGAGCCTGGAGCGAAGTGTGTGAGAAACACGAATATCTTTAGAAAATAAACTCAAATTTAAGTGATTTGGGCCATTGACTTGCAGGCCAAATTTAAGGTTTCAAACCGTCAAATTTTGACCCAATTACACCCTTGGATCAGGAAAATTTCCTTACACATGTCAGTGTACTTGTGGCCCTGATTGAGTAACGATGACTGTTGAACTGAAACAGGTCCGTCGCGGTCGATCCACAAATTCGATTGGACCAAAATCTTAACCTGACATAGATCCATTGTCAGGAAACTTTCCACAGACCATATGTAGACAATGGACCTCTAGATGAGCTCGGTTGGCCCGAAACAATCGCTTTTTGGCTATAACCTAAGTATACCATGGCCTTAGGGCCATTGACTTCTCTTCTGGGCCTATATAAGACCCTAAACCCACCCCTCTCTCATTCCATACGATTTTCCTAAAACCTAGGAGAGAGAAGAGAGAAGAGAGAAGGAGAAAGTGAGGAGAAAGTGAGAGAGAGTTGTGGTTTGTCGCTGGGATTCATTCCCGCCACTTCACATGCTGAATCACCTCTCCCGTGTCACTACACCGACGAATCCGAATCCATTTTTGGGTAAGAAATCCTAACCCTAATCTGTTTTAGGAATCTAGATAAGAAAATGGTGAAATAGCTAACCTATTTCATGCTATCGGTTGCCGTTGTACCATAGACAAAGGAGTAGGATTTAAACTGAGTTCGATACGAGTATACCGACGAAAGGTGCGGACATAAACATTTAGGTTATGGTTTTCAAGGCTTTCAATGTTAGTTAATGATTTATGACTGACTTGATTGCTGTCACATGTGCTTAGACACGATGTTTTCCGTGTATTACACATATATATATATGAACTATGCTAAATATAATGCATTCCATGTGTTTGTTGAAATGTCTGAATGAATATGGAATTATGATTTGTGCTTGTTATGCTTATTAATTGAGAATACGTGATTGTTGAATGCGTGACAACTCCTTTGTGAAAGGATTTGTCATAATATATGTTATGACTAATTTATTACATTTATGTTTGAAATGTGTAGTGTAAGTGTTTGATAAAATGTCTGAATGGGTGATTTTTTGATGAAATGCATTTATTCAAGGTGTTGAGATGAGATTCTCAATTATCTTAGCTATATGAATAGATTCCTTCATGTAATTTACATTCGACTACGTGATTCATGTATGAAATGCTTATGTGTGATAACATGTGCACTATATGTTTGTTAAAATGCTCGAATGAGATTTATATGTGTTTTGATTGTTACATGCTGTTTAACTGTCACATATGAATGCCTATTACAACTGAGTATGATTGGGACTATCGCATAGTCCAGGCAATCGGTTAACAATTTTCAATCGAGTGGCCGATTTAGTTTCACCACCACGGGCACGTTCGATGAATCCGAGCCGTACGGTGATTATCAACAGTGGTTAGGCTATAAGGAGTGCGTATGCACTCCATGTCGATTAAGTTAGTGTGCGTTCGTACCAATTGGACTTGTCAAGTAACCCGGTTGGCCTAATGTGTGTTTACCATGTATGGACGCAACTGCTTGAATCTAAGGTACCACTTACCAGTATAAAGCCCGTTTAACCTTGGTACCACGATCCGCTAAGACTCATGAGCCAGGCATAGTGGTATGGAAAACCGTGGTCGAGCTGTCGGCCTACGCTGGGGTGATGAGCCTCCCCGTAGTAACCAGTGAACAATACAAACTTGTGAGCCGAATACGGTGGTATATGGGACACTATATTCGAGCTGTCGGCCTACGCTAAGGTGACGAGCCTTCCCTTAGTCACCTTGAGTATAAAATAGGCCTATGATCGGGTGACGAGCCTCTCGTAGTGACCTCGAGTGTGAATTAAGACTATGCTGAGGCGATGAGCTTCCCGTAGCGATCTATAGTGTGAACTCACGATCTTGCCTATTGTATGTGATTAACTAGGATTGACGACCCTAGATGGATCATTGTTTGGGTCAATGATATAAAGGGAGGAACCTTAGCTTTCCAAACCTGCTGTATGAATAAGTTTAAGTAAGAACTTGGCTAACACGACCATGCACCGCATTGCATGTGCCTTTGGCGTGGGTGTTGAGCACAGTGGGAGTTTAGCATGTGCGACCGTGAGATGATGTCGCAGAGGGAGTGCAGGCGAGGGCATGCATCATTAATACATACCATTCTTACATTAACAAGAATATTTAGGACATGATTGTTGTATTGCTTTATCATTACTGCTTGATTGATTTGATAACATGTTAACCTTTGCCTTATAGCTCCACTGAGTTGATCACTCACTCTCACTCTGGGACGGTGTTTTAAAACACCAATTAGACTCTGTTGTAGCTGCAGATGATGGTGAGGCTTACGAGATGGAGCCGGTCTTCTATGATGACGAGGAGTTCTCCTACCTGTAACTCTCTAGCGGGTCTATGTAGACCTGGAGTTGTATCACTGGGGTTATAGGGATATGGATTAGATGACATTACCCTTTATCATTTTGTATATTTTGGAGCTATACATGTAATTATTCAGCCTGGTGACATGATCATACTCTGGGGTTCATATCCACTTATACACTTTATATATCTACCACAGTCTTCTACTTGCTTAATTCATTCACCTCTGGAGTATGATATGCTGATTTAGTGTAATCTCATTCATGTTTAATGTGTTAATATGGACAACATTAATCATCATTATCTATGTTGCATAAGTGATGCATTGGAACTTGGGAGTTGAGCTTCTACGCGACCCCTGATTTTCGGGGCGTTACATCCACAATGTGCACCGGGTAATCTTCTAAAGAGTCGAAACATTTAGTTGAAAGGAGTTCATTCACCACATCAAGATCTGTGATGATATGCCCAATAACTTCTTTATCTTTTTCGAGAGTAGAAATGAGCATACTCTCTTATTTTTTCTCAAGGTGGGATGAAATTACCACTAGGTATGTCTCTTCTTAACCTAAGTAAACCTGTTCAAGATCAGTGGAAAAGGTTTTAGGTCAAGTTTCGTTGTCTTGAAGCTAGACCATAGAGGCACTACATCAGTTTGGGGCAATTTTTTAAATTGTGGCCTCCACCGGTTAACGTCAAGTATCGGCACATCATCAAGCATGACACCCGTCTCCCTAATCATATCATCATCTAAATCATGAGAGTGGGCCAAGCACATCTCTAGAGGGTCAGAGGATAAGGTCAGAAGTGCTCTATCTTTCATGAAAGAATCAATCAGGTTAATATCGTGGAAATCATCATCATCCTCTAACTGTTTGCCTGTATTGAAAAAGATATTCAATTCCAATGTCGTATTGTTGAAAGACATACTCATAACTCCATTCCTACAATTAATGATTACGTTTGAAGTGGCGAGGAATGGACGACCAAGAATCACAGGAATTTGAGTGCTCATATTACTGATGGGTTGCGTATCCAGGGCTGTAAAATCTACTGGTAGTAGAATCTGTCAACTTGGACCAACACATCCTCAATTACCCCCCTTGGTACATGAACAGAGCGATCAGTAAGTTGTAATGTGGTTAGGCTGGGTTTCAATTCACTCAAACCTAACTGTTTGTAGATCGAGTAAGGGATCAGATTTATGCTCGCTCCTAAGTCAAGAAGTGTGTGCTCAATTCGATAGTTCCCAATTACACAAGCGAAGATTGGGCTACAGGATCTTTGTATTTTTGTGGCACATCTTGCTTTAGGATGGCACTCACCTTTTCGGTTAAGAAGATTTTCTTTTGAATATTTTGTCATCTTTTGGTCGTACACAAGTCTTTCAGAAATTTGAAATATGAAGGTATTTGTTTAACCGCATCCAGTAAAGGAATATTGACCTTCACTTGTTTTAACACCGCTAGATTGTCCTGAGAGTTAGAGAGAGGTTTTGGTGTAACCAACTGTTGGGGGAATGGGGCAATTGGCTTGCCTTGAAGCTCCAGTTCCAATTCTTATGGAGCAGTGCTAAGTCTATCATTGTTGTCCTCTTCCGGGTCTTTAAGCTTTTTAACCCTTACCGAAATAGATTTGTCAATTATCTTCCCACTCCTAAGAGTGGTGATGGACTTAGCTTGCTCCATTTGATTTGAAGAGCTTGGATTACTTATTTCGTATTGCAGTTTAGGATTGGGGAAAGGTTGGGCTGGAAGAATCATTTTGTCCCCAATTGAATTTTTGTCTTACGCTCTGTATGGCCTTTGAAAGGTCTTGAAGGGTTTGCAATATACCCTGAGTGATAAGCTTTTGGTTTTGAATATGTTCCCAGACTGAATCCTCTTGAGGTCTCCCTTGGTTTGGAATTTGATTGAAGAAACCTTGAGGAGTAGTAATTTGTCCATTCCTCTAACTGGAGTTATATGTATTTGAGGTGGGTCCACTGAAAGGTCTTTGGTAGTTGTTCACGGCATTTGATTGCTCATTCAAAATTTCTTGAAAAGCAGGTATTGTTGGACAATTTTTTGTTGTATATATGTTACAAGCACAAATACCGCAAATAACCTCCTTAGCCTTATCCTTCTTAAGTTTCATGGCCTCGAGTAGTTTCCTTGTGAGACTAGCCACTTTAGCATTTATATCATCTTCCTCCTTTAAAATATACATTCCTCCCCTTTCCTTTGATTGAGTAGGCTTAGAAATGGTGGGTTTTGAAGAGATGTCTGTAACACCCTGACCTTTCAAGACCTGAGTATATGACTCATTTCCCAAAAACCCGAGTGTTAACTTTAAATGATGGTCAAATTCAAGTATATATATTTTTTCTTTATTCAGAGTAAGCAGATGAGCGTAGAATGGACAAGTAAGCATAAAGTAAAAATTTCAATTACATTTAGAATATACAAGAGGTTGCCCATAATGACTTATACAAATCAATGTCCTCATTTTTGTAATTATGAAATAAAATAATATTACATGTGAAACAAAGTAAATTTACAATAATCTTGAGTTGTGAAATCCTGTAGCAACCCTTAACAAATACAGTCATGCACCCTTATCAACCATAGCCTGCACCCCATCAATACGAACATGAATGTCGTCTGGGCCACCTGTGATACCTGTACGGTTATATATTTGATGGATGAATCACCAACTCAGTGTGAATTCCCCTCAAGATTACACACCGCCGCATTAGATAAGCATAGTCATAAAACAAAGCATTTAAAACAATACATAATGTAGGTATTATTATATGCATAGATGCGTGAATGCAATCAACACCCCGAGGATGCTCATCCATGCGGAATTTGGGCTCGTCACCCATGCAATCATCGACCTATGAACAACATCCAACCGGACAGAGGCTAGTCGTCAGCAGAAGCATACTACGTGCGGTGTAATGACTGCCTATCATACATCACGTACGTTAGCGATAGACGCTAGTCTGTGTCATGTACATGATTAACCAAAATATTATTAGTCCAGTTATAATTAGCCAGATTTAAATAAGCTCAAGGTCACTACGGGGGTTCGTCACCAGTGTAGCCTGACAGCTCGGGCATAGGTCCCATACCACCATCCTCGGCTCATGAGATTATCATCTTAGGA
This sequence comes from Magnolia officinalis, assembly GCA_021015155.1. Lineage (NCBI taxonomy): Eukaryota > Viridiplantae > Streptophyta > Magnoliopsida > Magnoliales > Magnoliaceae > Magnolia > Magnolia officinalis. Next base: position 30,187,530 of record JAJHSJ010000008.1, read on the forward strand.
TGTTTAATGGAAACCCATCGACTAGTGGCCAATCATATTACAGTATATGGGGCTTACCATCGCATGGTTGTACAGTATAAAACATCGAACCTATATAGGGAAAATACCAAAACAAAGCCACGTAGGCCCAATATCAAAGCAAGCCACATGGGGCAAATATCAAAAAAAGCTAAATAGGGCGAGTATCAAAACCATACGATAAAAGACCATCCATGAAAACCACTTTGACACAACAACCCTGGATGGTAGGCCGACATCAATGATCTATTTAGACCACCACTCAATAACCACTAGATCGAAAGTCTATTACAATCACCATCAATCGAGTTACATCCAAAGTATGGGTGTACATTTATAAGTGGAGGTTTCCCACTAATGTACCAATTTAAAACCCAGAAGCAATCCATAAGTAATCCAACAGCATGAATTAAATATACAGGATAAATATTAAGCATGTGATGTAGCAACTCAATTCCAACAATTAACACATGTGGTTATAGAATTGAGATATCATTTATAAATTAAAATAAAACTATAACTTAAGCTAATGGAAAAATGGAAAGCTCAAGGGGAAGCAATCATCACCTTATAGTTTGAACCACCTACTAGTGTTGCTAGAGGATGCGTGTTTCTTTATAATCAAACCCTATCATAAATTGTAAAGTTATACAGTTAGATCCAAGCTTTATATGCTATTCTTTGTTAAGGTCTTAACCTAGAGTTTAGATTACCTTGGTTTTAGGTTTTCATCTAAGAGTCTAGGTCTAGACTTAGACCTTAGGGTTTGGATTTACTTATTTCCAGGGTATAGAATTTGGTTTTCATCTTAAAGTTTAGTTAAATGCTTAGATTCTAGGATTTGAACGTTAATTGAAATATAATCACAACATCACCATTATCCTTAATGATATGATTAAGATTAGCTATGCGACATTAATAATCCTCGTGATGTAGTAAATAGTATGATCTACTATCAATGATTGTACGTAAGATTGATAAATAAAGTAATAGTATTTAGTAACAGTGATCTTCATTTGTAATAACAACTATTAGCATGGATAACCTACTAATGGTTAGGATCATAGCTTATGTTTTAGATTACTTAGGTCTAGGCTAGATTTAGGGTTTGGAATTTAGTTGGTGTGAAAATAATTATAATATAAATTTTAATGATTATAAAATATTGTTAGCATTAGTGTTATGATTTATATTAGCCTACGTGACACTAATAGCCATTATGGTGAAAATACATAGTATGTTCCAACCTCAATATTAATATTTTAAGAATGGTAAAATAAGATACTAATATTTTAACAATGATAATTCTTATGTGTAGTAAACAATGTTAGCATGGATAATTTACCAATGGTTTATATCAAAATTTATTAATCTTAAAATGATGATAATAATCACAATGATAACTGAAACAGTTTCAGTTTGGAAAGAATGTGTGGGCTCACCTAGGTCGACTCAGTGGTGTATCTCGGCCTTAGACTTGGATCCTGTCATGATCAGGAGTGACTTGTTCGAATTGAGCATTTACAGCAGTCACTGTGACTTCGGGATTGAGTTGAACCATTTGCAAGAGAGGTGGCATTACAACACCAATGTAAGGCAGAAAATCCTTTCCCAGGCACTTGCAAATGCGGGCCCATGCCTGAAGCATATAACAAGCAGTTGGATCATTGTTGTTGTTGCTTAGAACACTTGTTTGAAGACCCTTAAACACATCACTAACCTCCTTGACATCATGGTTGAACTTATCCTTGCTAACAACCAAACCTATGACACTAATGCACTCCAGAGACTTTGCACGAAGCATTCTATCTTCACTACCCATTACATTATAGAGGATATGCTTCAAATAAGATATCACAACATCATAGTAAACTGGGAAAAGGGACTGAGCTGAACAGGCAATAGTAACCCTGGCCATGAGTCATCAGCTGAGTCAACTCAGTAGCGAGTTGCATGTTTTAGGCCCAACTCGAGTTCGGGCACAACTCGAATGGCAGCCAGATCATCTCCCTCTCTTTGATTCTTTCTTCTTCTATTTCCTTCTTCATTGTTGGAGGGTCCAGTAGGGTATGGACTGAGTTGACTGGGACACAACTCGGTAACAGACGGTGGGCGAAGCAGTGTCATGGTGCAGCCGCACCACCACTGCTTACCTTTTATCTTCTCCTCCTTCCCTTTCTTCTTTCTTCTTTCTTCCTTCTACTGGAAAAGTCCAGCAAATGCCTTTGAGTTCGGACCGACCCTGGTCCGATCCAGCGTGAGGTGTCCCGGCCCACCACTCGTCAGTGGGTCGAGCGGTAGCTACAACAGCGGCCGCATCCCTCTCATTCTCCCTTGTTTTCTCTCCCTCATTCTCTCCTGTTTTCTCTCCCTCATTGCTTTCTTTTCTATCTCTTTCTTTTTAGTCAAAAACGTCCCACAGAGGGACGCTAATCTAGCCAGACTGGACTCGATTTGAGTTGCCGACTGTGGTGGATCGGCGAGGAAGAAGACGATGCCATTAATGACGTCCTCATCATCACCACATCTCCCTTCAATCTGCTTCCTTCAGACAATCTGTAAGGACCCCAAAAATCTTGTAAACAAGTCTCAATGGAGTTTGGAGAAGGTTTTGTTGATGGGTTTGAAGATGGAAGGCTGTGGCTGATTTCTGCAAAACCAACCGTGGTTTTGTTTTTGCTAAGGTGGAAACGGTTTGGACGACTGAGATGCCATCAAATGGACGCTCCAAATTGTGACAGACGCCCCTCATACGGATCGCCAGGCTGTTGCACTGAACACTGTTTTCATTTTTGGAAACATGTGTTAGTAGGGCCTATTTGCTCCGGCGATTAGTAGGGCCTATTTGCTCTGGCGATTGTGCGAACATACGTGTGCTCTTTCATGTGAAATAGCTAGGGTTTTGGTCAGACCTTTGTTGTGCACAAGATGGACGGATCAAATCACCTCGCGGAATCATCATGGTGAGCCATGGATCAAAAATCACGGACGACGTTTTTCAAACACGTTGCTGGTAGGAAACCCACCTGTTTTTGGAAAAACGTCGGGTCAAAGACTATTTGATCGGGCTTTGTTGTGCAGTGCACTTTGGGTGCACGTACTCCACGTGTACAGGCACCATAGTGTGGGGTCCATGTGGTTGTTTTTATGAAATCCGCTCCGTTCATTAGCTTTGGAGGTCCTAGTTAGGGCCTCTAACCAAATATTAGGCGGATCCAAATCTCAAGTAGGCCACGTTGAGCGATCTTATCTTATTTGCTGATTCACATTGATCTAACGATCGGATTGATTCTGATCTGAACGTCAACGGTCTTGCAAATTGTCCGGATGGTTAAGACCACTTATTCCACAAATTTCCCATTCCGAATGTCCATATCATAGCATCTTCAATCATCATTATTATTATTATTGTTATTATTATTATTATTACTATTATTTTGAATTAATTTGTAGGGACTACTTCTAAATAGAATTGTCCTCATGGTAGATCAATCACCATGATTCATGTACCTAATCCTTAACTAACTGTAAATGTTAAGTGGGATACACTACGCGGATGTCTAATTGCTAGTATTCGACCTACTGACCATTCGACCAATCCAACGGTTGGATAGTCCAATGTGACATTGTAAACTTGGTGAACTTTTATGATTCAGCAAACACTTAGGCTACACAATATAAAATACTCAACGTATGTTGACAAAACAAGTATTAGGCTAATCTGTTCACCCAGAAGTTGATACATATGTATCTAGCATAGATAGACAGCAATTAATCATGGCAAGCACAAATCCGTATTTCATACGTATACTGTATTTTCTACAAATATGAGGAATATAGTATATTTAACATAGTTAACGTATATCTGAAAAATGAAATGGACAACACTTTGTACATGTACAATAGCATCCAGATCATGAATCTATCATTATCTGACATTGAAAGTTTTGAAAACCATAACCTATACGTTTAAAGTCCGCACCTTTTGTCGGTAAACTTGAACCAAAACCAGTTTGAACCCAACGCCTTTGTCTACGGCACAAAGACAACCTGAATCATGAAACAGGTCAGCTATTCCATCACCTACACTCTTAAGATAGTGTCTAATGTGAAAGTACTTTGAAAATTTTAAAGAACAAGGTGGTGAAAGGTGAGCTTTGTGAAGGAAATGGGTTAAAAAGCGATTTTTAGATTATGGGATTGGGTTCTGACAAGTTAATAAGGTGTTAGGAGATACCCATTGCCTAAGGACGTCTAATTCCAGGTTGGCAAAAATCTGAGATGTTACAATACGGCCCTCACGCGCTCATGTATCCACTCTGTCTCGACGTTGGAGTCATCATCTGGTACCATTAGGTTTAATGATTTTCACCTAGGGACATCTATGGTGTCCCGATGCTAAAAATAGTATTTTTGGTATCCAATCTAGCCATCCACAATGTGTCTGTAGAAGCTATGGCCTTGATGTCACTAGAGCATACAATAATCACAATCACACAAATACAAGTGCATGAATCACTCTACCGAACATGCAACAATCTTGTGTGGATCGCGCGCTTATGAAGGGCAACTCCACCTATCATGGAGCCCATAAACAATCTGCCTGAAGACATATGCTATGATCAGTCACTACTTTTATCAAGCATACATATGATGCGTATGAGCATGAATCATGGATCTATACTAAACATGTTATATGGTGATGGACTCTGTTCATAACGAAGATGAGCTTAGACGGCCTACACACTACAAGTATGGGCCTATCAATGGGCCTTAGGGAGAGTGACAATGCGGACATTTAACCAACATCAACCTTACAATGTGGGCATCAAACCATCATTGCTCCCAAGGCACGGCCTGCCATAAACCATGGTGGAATCACGCATTGCAATGGGCCTTATGTACATCCCGTTGGGCCTCAACTCAAGGGCTCCAAATACATCAAATGGGCCACATCACAATGGGCCTCATATATATCTAGGTGGGCCTCAACATCGGGCCTCATATTTCGCATTGGGCCTAATCAAATGGCCGAAACAATGGGCCGAATCAACTGGGTCAAGTCGAATGGGCCAAGTTGAATGGGCCAAGCTGAATATACCGAGTCGAATGGGCCGAGTCAAATACATCAAATGGGCCGCATCACATAGGCCTCATATATATCAAAGTGGGCCTCAACAACATACCTCATACACATCAAGGTGGGCCTCAACAACAGGCCATAAATACATCAAGATGGGCCTCATCACATACCCAAAAAGAGTCATATTGAAGGATAATTTGGACCATACCACAAATAGCAATGGAGATAATAATTCACAGGGCCCACTATAAAGTTTATTTTCCAACCAATCTAATCATAAGGTCATAAAGACCTGGATTAAGAGGGAGAACAATTCCCCATTGATCCAGAACTTCCGTGACCCAAATGGGTTTCAATGATAGACGTTCAATCCTCCACTATTTCTGTGGTGTGGTCCACCTCATCAATGGATGATCACCTCACAGTGTGGGCCGCCATAATGTATTTGAGATCCAACCAATTCATAAGTTTAACATAGTGATAGATGAAGTGGAAACAAATATCAGCATAATAAGAAACTACTGTGGCCCTTAGAAATTTTAAACGGTGAATGTCACTATTCCCACTATTTTAAATGGTGGGGTCTACTTGAACTATAGATCTGACTCATTCTTTGGCTCATGCCATAAAATGAGCTTCCAAAATGGTTGGACGGTTTGGATGCAACACATGCATCACGGTGGGTCCCAAAAGGATGGACGGTGTGGAGAGAACACATACATCACTGGGGGGTCCCACCGTCCAATGGTGTGGACGGTGTGGAAAGAACACATACATCATTGGGTCCCACGTGGGGCCCACCATAATGTTTATTTTCCACGCAATCCGTTCACAGGGTCACACGGACCCAGGTGAAGAGGAAAAATAAATTTCACAATGATCCAAAACTCCTGGACTCCAAGGAGTTTTAATAGCTAACGTTAAATCCTCACTGTTTCCTGGTGACGTGGGCCACCTGAGTTTGTATACAGCTGATTTTGGGGTGGCCCACTGCCCTAAGGGGCCCACCCAAATGCAAGGTGTTAATGATGACGCACATCACGGTGGGGCCCACGTTTGGGACCCATGGTCCCTGGCCTCAAACGCAGCAGCGTCCTGCTGTAGCGTCAGCAGCAGTAGGCACTGCATGCCAAAATTTTATTTTATTTTAGTTTTTTGAAAAGGGAGCTTTTTCCACAGTTTTTCGTATGTGGGGACCGCATTAGGAGAATCCACCCCGTCCACTAGCTCCTATGACTCAAGATAAGCCAAACAAGCCCAATATTTGGCATGTTTCGGTGCGTAGAAAGGTCAAAGTGAATTTTAATGGTGAAAACTACTATTTTCTATGTTATGACCCGCCATATAACCAGATCGGCTTCATTTTTCGGATCAATGCCTAAAATGAGCTAAGAAATAGGATGGACGGTGTGGATATGATCCTTACATCAAGGTGGGGCTTGCATGAACAGCCCACCCCAAAAGCTCAAATATATATTATTATTTATTTTTTGTTAGCTTGTTAGTACACATCCATATCAGTACACGCACTCCATGTTAGCCACACCCTACTGTCTTCAGGTCCAGCGTCTAGGGACGCTGGACGACATGAATAAACACGGGTATCATGGTGGGTCCCACATGGACATGACCCACCATGCATGTATATATATATATATATATATATATATATATATATATATATATATATATATATGTATATATATATATATTAATATAATATAAATATATTATATATTTCAATCCAGTGGGTGGGATTTCCCATCATCCCATCAATGAACGGCGGATCTCCCTGAAATGTGGTGGGCCACAGCATTTGATGGATGAAGTAGACTTAACACAATTCGGTGGGGCCCACTTCATTCTAGGGGAGGAAAGAGAGAGAGAGAGAGAGAGAGAGAGAGAGAGAGAGAGAGAGAGAGAGAGAGAGAGAGAGAGAGAGAGAGAGGGATAAAAGATGACACGTGAAGGGGATGGACCCCGCCACTATTGGGCCCTCCCAGATACAATGCATATATCATGTGGGTCCCACAACAAGTGGGCCCAAAAAAATGGAATCCAATGGTTGATCACCCACCTATTGGGCTCCTTCTTACTCCCTTAGGCTTGTATGCTCCTTGCATTCAACTTTGATGGAGGTCGATGGTGATTGGAAGGTTGAGATGGAAGATGAGAAGGTGGGAAAGTGGGCCACACTTGTTGTTGCTCTTGGAAGGGTTGGACGTTGGAAGCTTGTTGCTTGGGAGTGAAGAGAGTGAATGAGAGAGAGAGGGAAGTGATGGGTGAAAAGGGATGGGGTGATGTGTGATGGGTGATAGGTGGAGCGATGGGGTTGTAAGAAAGGCATGAGTGAAGAGAGAGAGAGAGAGAGAGAGAGAGTTGACTTTGGGAATGGTAAGGGATGGGTTGATGTACTTGGGGTATGGCTTGTACTTGACATTAATTGATTGATTAATGGGATAGGTTGTAGAGATTTCCTCGAAATTCGTAACTCACGCCGTTTTTCTCGAAATGAACACGGGCCCACATCTTATGGCCCGGGTATCGGATTGGTGCGAAGTCAGGCGTTGGAACCGCGACGACGGCGCAGTCACTGGAGTACAAGTTTCGAGTCGAGTCGACCTTGACATGCAGGACTTGGTTTAGGATCGCGTACAAACGTCGGATACGGGTCGAGGGTTGTTGGAATTCGACTGGAGGGACCGCAGAAGCCTACGGAACGGTACGGTTTAGGATACGGGCCTTATAATTCTTCTTCAAGCAGTCCCTACAATGGAATATTCCATCTATACAAGTGAGGCTAAATAATGTATAGTAGTTGGACATTGAATGATTAAAAGCATTAACCACTTATGTTGCTTTTCTGCATATACACAAGATTCATAGGCTGAAAAATTGTCATTGAGTTCGTGTTTTATGTTCGGTTAGTAGAGAAGGACAAGCTTTTTATACCAGATGACCTACAGCTGATGAAAATTTTCAAGTAAATTGTATGAGGTTTACAGTAATCTTAGAGTGCAGAAAATTTCCAAGTCTATGCATTTTAGTCCGAGTTATTTCTCTAATCACGATAGCCTTAGGAGGGTTGATACGAGGGATGGGTTGATTACAAAGGGCTGATTAAAACTATATCGGGTTATCTTGCCAGACATAATGATCTCAGGACCAGTAAGATAACCCAATATAGTTTTAATCAGCCCTTTTGCAATCAACACATCCCTCGTATTAACCCTCCCAAGGCTATCGTGATTAGAGAAGGAACTCGGACTAAAATGCATAGACTTGGAATTTTTTTGCACTCCAAGATTACTATAACCTTCGTACAATGTATATTCAACGATGTATATAATACAATGTATATAACATGAAATGATACATGAGTGAGACAAGAAAACATAACCTTTTATATACAAGCCAGAAATTGATAGGTTAAGATTGTCCTATCGAGGAGATTCTTAGGCGTAGTCCATCTGCTGTTGGGACAAACAGGCATGGGTTTGGATTATTGGACCATGGACCCCACCTGTCATTGAAAACCAAGGATTAAAATCAGTGTATTGGGTATCATATCATTCACCACCAATAAGGCGGCCAATACTTCAAACCTTGTTCAAAACTGTTTTATTATGTGCAAAGATGTAACATTGTTACATGACACTTGTGATTGTGGTTTAAATCCAATGTTTGTTGCTACAAAGTGCTAAATTGTGCAGCATCCCTTGATTTTTCTATAATATCATTTTTTCTTGATTTGTTAGTTTTGGTTTACAACCATTTTTGCAGTGGAGGAAAATAATTTCTTTTACATTATAACACAAATAGTGGGGTATAATGTAATTCGAGTCACAATGTAATAAACTGGACACGTGGAGAGAGAGAGAGAGATAGAGAGAGAGAGAGAGAGAGATTATTTATAAGTCTCTTTTCTCATATTTGAGGGGAAATGGCAAAAAATAAGTTTTTTTCTTTTCTTTTGGTGTAGACAAAAAATAAGTTTTTTCTTTTGATATTGTAGTCTAAGAGGAATTTTAATTATTTATGAGGGGCATCATTGAAATTGTCCCTTGTAAATTGACTATTTTTTACATTATAACACAAATAGTGGGTTACTTATTTTGCCTCTCTAAGTCTTTTCCAATGGTAGATTAATTTGTATAAGGAAACTGGTTAGCCTGTGGTTGGTTCGGGCCTTATAATTGAACTAGTTGGACTTTTTGGGACATTTAGTAATCAAATAATTGCAAAAAAGAGGCATACATGATAAGTTCCCATTTTATGGGGGTTTAAAAGCACGTGTCATTGTAAAATATCAGTGCAATAGTAACCAAAATGAGTTTGTATAATATAAATGCATCCAATCCAATCATCCATCCATGCATATGTACATGTCTAACCATCCAACCATCCATCCATGTAAAAGCAGAAATCCCTAATTCTGGTTGGATCCTCGGATCCCCAAAATCCTAAAATCCCCAAATCCCTAATTTGTAAAATCAGACAAACCCCAATTCGGGGTCCACATTCAAATTTGTAAGCCCCAAAATCCCTAATTCCAATGGGAGACTATTCATCAAGCCATCCACACAAGAAATAATCCCCATTCTATAGGAATTCAACATCTATAAAATGAAAAATTTCAACTTAGAATACAAAATTCAAAGAAGAAGAAGAAATCACTTTAAATGTATCATAATGCATGATCAATGGTTCCATATGGCTGGAACTTGTTTTAATATTTTCATGTACTAATGTCATCTCCGATTTGTGGCTGACAAAATTACCAAGTCTATTTGAAACTTGCCGTGAAGGTTGATTCGGTTTGCACTAGATAAACTAGGCTTAGAAACTCAGCCAACTTGTTAATTAGATATGGAGAATTACAACTACTCAGAATCAAAGAAAAAGACATAAATCAGATGAAATGACTCAAACCATCCCTCCTATAATGGTGTTCCAAGAAACTAAGTTCCTTTCATGCATTTCATCGAACAACTAGTGGGCATCAATCATTATCCCACATTTTACATGCATCAACGACGTCTTCCAACATAGAACACAGGGAAAAATGATTTCCAAAAGGGATTCCGACTAGCAACATCAAAAAGAAAAAAAAATTCATTTCCCCACCTCAAAACTGAACGAGATTCAAGTAACATTTGTAGCTAGAAGCTGTTGAAAGCACAAGATCTATGTGTTTTCAAATGAAAGCAAGAACAAATCAATCGAGATAATGTTTAGGGTTCTGAGGGGAAGGACTTACCTCAATCAAATTGAGCTCTTGTGGAGACTCCCCTGCAACACATGAGCTAGAACAAAGAAAACCCTAGGTTAGGGGTTTGCCAAAAATTCCTACATTATTGGTGCACATTCAAATCTTTAAGCTATGAAATCCCCAAATCCCTAAATGGGGGTCCACATCAAATTGGGAATCCACAAATTACTAAATCCCCAAATTCCTAAATCAACATTAAGATTGAGAGAGATTGAAAGAGAGAGATACCTCACGTTTGTGATTGAGTCTTCAACCGAGCTCAGAGAGAGAGAGAGAGAGAGAGAGAGAGAGAGAGATTATTTATAAGTCTCTTTTCTCATATGTGAGGGGAAATGGCAAAAAATAAGTTTCTTTTCTTTTCTTTTGGTGTAGACAAAAAATAAGTTTTTTCTTTTGATATTGTAGTCTAAGAGGAATTTTAATTATTTATGAGGGGCATCATTGAAATTGTCCCTTGTAAATTGACTATTTTTTACATTATAACACAAATAGTGGGGTACTTATTTTGCCTCTCTAAGTCTTTTCCAATGGTAGATTAATTTGTATAAGGAAACTGGTTAGCCTGTGGTTGGTTCGGGCCTTATAATTGAACTAGTTGGACTTTTTGGGACATTTAGTAATCAAATAATTGCAAAAAAGAGGCATACATGATAAGTTCCCATTTTATGGGGGTTTAAAAGCACGTGTCATTATAAAATATCAGTGCAATAGTAACCAAAATGAGTTTGTATAATATAAATGCATCCAATCCAATCATCCATCCATGCATATGTACATGTCTAACCATCCAACCATCCATCCATGTAAAAGCAGAAATCCCTAATTCTGGTTGGATCCTCGGATCCCCAAAATCCTAAAATCCCCAAATCCCTAATTTGTAAAATCAGACAAACCCCAATTCGGGGTCCACATTCAAATTTGTAAGCCCCAAAATCCCTAATTCCAATGGGAGATTATTCATCAAGCCATCCACACAAGAAATAATCCCCATTCTACAGGAATTCAACATCTATAAAATGAAAAATTTCAACTTAGAATACAAAATTCAAAGAAGAAGAAGAAATCACTTTAAATGTATCATAATGCATGATCAATGGTTCCATATGGCTGGAACTTGTTTTAATATTTCCGTGTGCTAATGTCATCTCCGATTTGTGGCTGACAAAATTACCAAGTCTATTTGAAACTTGCCGTGAAGGTTGATTCGGTTTGCACTAGATAAACTAGGCTTAGAAACTCAGCCAACTTGTTAATTAGATATGGAGAATTACAACTACTCAGAACTAAAGAAAAAGACATAAATCAGATGAAATAACTCAAACCATCCCTCCTATAATGGTGTTCCAAGAAACTAAGTTCCTTTCATGCATTTCATCGAACAACTAGCGGGCATCAATCATTATCCCACATTTTACATGCATCAACGACGTCTTCCAACATAGAACACAGGGAAAAATGATTTCCAAAAGGGATTCCGACTAGCAACATCAAAAAGAGAAAAAAATTCATTTCCCCACCTCAAAACCGAACGAGATTCAAGTAACATTTGTAGCTAGAAGCTGTTGAAAGCACAAGATCTATGTGTTTTCAAATGAAAGCAAGAACAAATCAATCGAGATAATGTTTAGGGTTCTGAGGGGAAGGACTTACCTCAATCAAATTGAGCTCTTGTGGAGACTCCCCTGCAACACATGAGCTAGAACAAAGAAAACCCTAGGTTAGGAGTTTGCCAAAAATTCCTACATTATTGGTGCACATTCAAATCTTTAAGCTATGAAATCCCAAAATCCCTAAATGGGGGTCCACATCAAATTGGGAATCCACAAATTACTAAATCCCCAAATTCCTAAATCAACATTAAGATTGAGAGAGATTGAAAGAGAGAGATACCTCACGTTTGTGATTGAGTCTTCAACCGAGCTCAGAGAGAGAGAGAGAGAGAGAGAGAGAGAGAGAGAGAGAGAGAGAGCATGGGCAGGGAGGGCGTCGTTTCAGCTCCCTCCCTTTTTTGGATCAAACAGAGAGAGAGAGAGAGAGATGATGGAGAGGATTAGGGCATGCGAGAGCGAGAGGGGGTGGAGAAGATTAGAGAGAGAGAGAGAGAGAGAGAGAGAGAATGGAGAGGTTTAGGGCATGACAGAGCGAGTGGAGTGGCCTGGCTTAGAGAGAGAGAGAGTGAGGGTCGAGAGAGCGCTGATGCTCCTCGAGCTCCGAGTTGTATGAACGGTTTTAAGGAAATCAAAGTTAAATGGGCCCCACTGTGATGCGTGTCAACCATCAACACCGTGCATTTGATGGGCCCCCTTTCAATTATGGGATATCCCAAAAATCAGCCGTATATAGAACTTAGGTGGGCCATACCATCTAAAATCATGTGAAGAAATGCCTAAAACATATAAAAGAACTTGGTGGAGCCCACCTGAAATTTCGATGCATATGAAACGTGGTCTGACTCCTCATCAAAGTGGGACACACATATTGGATGGGCGAGATTTGTGAACCACATCTCGGTAGGCCCAACAAATGATTATGAATATTTTAATGGAGGGTAACCCCTCTCAACTTTGGTATGTGGTGTGGCCCAAAAAAGTCAAGGATTGACTTGATTTTTAAGCCCCAGGCCCACCATGGAATGGTGCATCTGACTGATGGGGTAGATGTTCGACACCCATCACGGTGGGGCCACACACAACTCGACCTCATGAGAAGTTCCCATGAGCTCGACTGTATGGAACCTTTTCCCATACATACATACATACATACATATATACTACATACACGTATATATATATATATATATATATATATATATATATATATAATAAATTATAAAATTATTATATATCCACCATTAAAACCCTCCTAAGGCCCACTGTACTTTTTATTTGACATCTAATCTGTTGATTAGGTCATATAGGCCCAGATGAAGGGGGAAAGCAAAAATCAATTTGATCCAAAACTTTTATGACCCCAAAATGTTTTTTAATGGTTGATGCTCATTCAACACTGTTTCCTGGAATGTGGTCCACTTAAGATTTCAATATATCTCATTTTTGGTCTCATATCGTAAGATGATCTTTAAAAATAGATAGACGACATGGATTAAACACATACATCACGATAGGGCTCACAGATCACCAACCACCAGCCATTGGATGGTGTCAGGGGGAGTAGCCAATCCGTTCCCCTTATTTGTGGTGTGGTCCATTTAATCTTTGGATATGATTCATTTTTTGGATAATTCTCTAAAATTATCTTGAAAAATGGATGAACGGTGTGGGTTTATCCCAAATTTTCAGTAAATCCAAAACTCAAGTGTACCATGCCATGCGAAACTGTGTGAAATAATGATTTCCATCGTTGATACCTTCCTTGGCCCATAATAATGTTTATTTGATATCCAACATGTTCATAATATCAAAAAAATATAAATGAAGAGAAAACACAAACTTCAGCTTGATCCAAAACTTCTATGGCCTCCAAGAAATTTTAAATGGTAGAGGTTTAATCACACTATTTCCTGTGGTGTGTCCACTTGAGCTTTGGATATGCTTCCTTTTTGTTCTTTAGACCTCAAATTATCTGTTAACACGGATGAATGGAGTGGATAAAATAAATAAATAACAGTGGACCCCACAGAGTTTACTCTGATAAGGATAACGAGCAACTCACCTAAATGTAGTAGATAAGAGTTTCCTTAAAACATTCATAATCATATATTGGGCCTGCCTAAATGTGATTCACATATCCAACCCACTCATTATGTGTGTCCCACTTGGATGAGGAGTCAGGCCAAGTTTGAAAAAACCATGTCTCTGTTTGAAAAACCGATGCTATATGCTACTGAAAAAAACAGTACTAGTATTAGTTATGGTTGGGTTATCTTTATCTTGTGTTAAATGGTGTGTGGAGAGAATGACTGGGTTATCTTCTTTTCTTGTTATGTTTTTTTATCTTGTCCTGTTATAGTTTTTGATCTCTGGTTACGGTTTTTGATCTCTCAAGAACTACAATTAGTAATAGTAAACAGTTCTATGTTATGTGGTTATGGTTTAGATAAGAAACAATATTTTCTTTTGTTGAAAAAAAAAAATGTTAGAGGCCAGACCATCCATCGATAACAATAGCGGCCGCTCTGATGATTAGTGTTCCAACTGATTCTTACCACAGGTGATCTTGGCCTTTGGGCCTGACATTTACATTGCGTGAATGGCACACTGAAATAACAACTTAGCGGGGAAACACGGGTTCCTAGGTTCTTCTGGTTGCAACGGGCTTGGGAGCTTGACAATAGACTGGTTTTAGTATTGAACCCAGCTTACAAATGGAGAAACAAAAGAGCGACTAGGGGCCAATAGAGTAAAATCGCGATTTGGGCTATGATCACGGAGGATAAATGATCTCAACTGTTGATAAGATACTGCGCCTTACCATGGATAACAAATGACTATCTCGTCTAGAGACAAAATGGTTGTCGGGCTCTGTCATCTAGTTCGCCTTTGTCAGCTTCATAAGCGGGATGGTCACTGGGAAATGATCAATTGTTCATCTAGCCTCTAAATCTTGTTAAGTTATCTGCGTATAGTGGACTTTTTTTGACAATCTTATGAGAGTGGAATTATACTATTATACTTCTAGTGAAAAATAATATCATTAAACTAGAAAAATGAATTGTTGAAAAGTAAAAACATAAAGATAAATAAATTATAAAATATAAAATAAGGTGTTGGCCTGAATTGGATTGGCAAAAGCTCAGAGCTCTTTGTTTTCCGCAGAATTTATAAAAAGGGTAAGATGGTAGCGAGAGAGTTGCATTTGGATTTGACTTCTACTATCTTCATTTAATTAATTAATCAGATAACAAATAATTATGGTTGATCATGTTTTTATCCTACAGAATGATTTTTTTTCTAAGTTTTTCACTAAATTGATCAATCGCCGGAGAAGCATAATGGATTGGGTTTTTATTTTCAGGTTGAAAGTGCCATGGTTTGTCAAGTTACGTGAATGTTGAGTCAGAGTGTCTACAGAGCAGCCTGATAGAAAGATCAATTCAAGCGTCTGCCTCAACCGGATGTGTGCAAGCTCGTCACAGGTAAAACTAAAGCCTCACATCCCATGACCCAAAACACCAGGTGAAGAAAACCCTTAAAAACAAGTTAGAAATCATAGAGTTTTAAGGTGAGAAATTTCTTTTCAAAATAGGAAAATCTCTAAGTTTTTCTCGCCTTGTCGATTTTATCGAAACACCCTCGATATGATCGATCTGTTCTATCGATGTCCTCGATATCTTAACGATATTATCGATGTGAGGACCAAAAGTGTCCAGCAACTAAATATTCATCTGGACGGATTTATCGATGTATCGATACACCTATCGATATCATCGATATAAGAACTAAAAATGTTCAACAACTAAATACTCATCTAGACTGATTTATCGATATATCGATTCCCTTATCGATATCATCGATATTTAAATCTCGAGTCCATCGAAAGTGGCTCGATAAGATCGACAGGCAGATTTTCGGCGCTCCTGTTTTTTAATGAAAATCTCAAATTTCTTCGATATATCGATGCTCTTCTGATATAATCTGAAATTAAATATCGATAACATCGAAAGTCCATCGATGATATCAATCGTGGGCGCGCATATCTTACAGCAGATATTTCAGGATGTTTTTAAACAATGATCGGGGACCCTTCGATAGAATCGATATTCAAATATCGATGATATCGGCACCAGGTCGATTGCATCGAACAAGGTCATAAACTGTCCAGCAAGCTTAAAGACAAATCCGCTGGATTTATCGATGCCTCGACTCTGATCTCGATATCATCAACATTCAAATTTCGATGATCTCGATGGTTCCCCGATCATTCATGAAAGCCTAAAATATTTCACAGTCAAGTATCTCTCATTTTTCAAGTGTCGATGGATCGAACCCGTCATCGATGGAATCGGAGTTCGAAATCCGATGACATCGACAATAGTTTCAATTCATCGACCAATTGGCAAAGAGTTTCAAAAGCGTATGACATTGATCTGAGTCATCGAGCAAACCATCGATGCTATCGAGCGTATACGCTCGATGATATCGAACCTGCTTGATGATATCGAACTCTGTCATAAATGTAACCTTTTTATATCCGTTGGAACTTTTTGCCTATATATAGAGGACTTGTCTTTTGTTGCTGTGAGAGAAAGAAGAGAGAGCTTTTGTGTGTTTTAACTTTTATCTTATATCCAAAGCCCTTTCTCGCAAAGGAGTTCATCCTTCAATCCGCCCTCATAATTGACATTCAATAGAGTGGATTGGGGAATGAACTTCCGCATTCAAGGATCCTCCAGTTGCTACCTTTTTGGCAAATCATTAAGCTGGGATGCCTTGAATGCATAAGATTGGAATCGCTCTATCTTCCTAATAAGAAAATATTTTGAGAGTAGGATTCCTTCTTGACCTTGACCCAACCCGAAGCCAAGTATTGGTATATTATCTTGTGTTGCGGTTCAAGGGATCAGAAGACTCTTCATCAACAAGGAGGATGAGATCTTCAGCATTGTGCTAAACGGGACTCATCAGCTTATTTGTAAGCATCCAGAGTCCAAGAGGACACTTGTGATCATTCCTGTCTAGGATTGGGTCTTAAGTGGTTCTCACCCTTTGAAGTCCTCAAGGAGGCCTCCGGCGGGAGTGTACGTGGTGGGTGCGTTGTGTGGACCCTTGCTCTGTGGAGAGCATAAACATCTGGTTAGGAGTGAACCAATAAAACTCTGGGTTTGAGGTTAACCGTGTAAAACATTGGGTTTGAGGTGAACCGGGTGAAACCTCCAGTAAGGTCTTATGGAAGATCCTTGGCCGGTGTGCCTAAAAGTGGGTGCGTTGTGTTGACCCTTGCTCGTGAGAGCATAAATAGTCAGCCTCAGTGTAGGTTGAAAAGGTTGAAGGTGAACCTGATTTAAAAGCTTAGGTTTGAGGTGAACCATTGTGAAACCTCCTTAGTGAAATCCGGTACACTCAAGGGTTGAGTGCGGTTACCGGGATTGGAGTAGACTTATCGTCGAACCACTATAAAAATGACTGTGTTTGAGATTGTTATTTTGATTGAGTGATTTGCTTTAATACTTCCATATCTGAATATCTGATCACTCCTCACACACCTACACAGTCATATCCATCATGAACAAGATTGCATATTGTTTACTTCTTAAGCAGTTTGTGATGGATCCTCTACCAGGCTTGGAAGCCAGTAGAGTTACATTTGAGTAATCCTGAGAATTGCATGATCATAGGATTAGTGAAGTAGGATTTTTAAATAAATCATAAAAACTTTAATAAGTCTTATTCACCTCCCCCCCCCCCTCCCCCCTCTAGGACATATTGGCATATTCCTTCTTCAACTAGTGCGGTATTTACCGCCATTTCAATTGGTATCAAAGCAGGTCTCTCTTTAAGGGCTTCACCGCTTAGATAGTGATCTTGACTGAAGAAGGAACCATGTTCAAAATAATCCAAGAGGGTGTGACAAACTAGAACAATTGCCTTGTAATTCACACTGCTCTGAAAGTTAGTAATAGTTCAAAGTGGTATCTTGATAGTGGATGCTCCAGACACATGATTGGTGATCAACTCACTTTTGTGAGTACTCAAACTTTGATGGAGGATCTGTCACATTCGGTGATGGTAGCTCAGTCAAAATTGTTGGACAAGGAATAATAGCTGTACCAGGCCTTCCTAAAATTAAATATGTCCTCTGTGTAGAAGGTCTAAAACATAATCTCCTTAGTATCTCCCAAATCCGTGACAAAGAACATCTTGTCACTTTCTCAAAGGATGTGTGTAGAATTGTGGATCATACAGGAAAATCTCTCATACAAGGGTTACGCACTAGTGATAACTGTTATGTCATTAAAAGTACAAGTGAGAGTGTACTATCCACAAAGTGCAATATGGTTGTAAAGAATGAATCCAAACTGTGGCACCAAAGGTTGGGACACATTCACTTCCAAAATTTAACAAAACTCGGTTTAAAGAATTTGGTTAGGGGACTTCCCAAGATTAGAAAAGAAGAAAAAGTTGTCTGTGGAGAATGTCTAAAAGGAAAACAAATTAAAGTCGGACACAAAAAGATAACCACCATAGCAACAACAAAACCTTTGGATTTGCTACATATGGATCTAGTTGGACCAACGAAGGTGGAAAGCCATGGCAAGAAAAGATACTTTCTGGTGGTGGTAGATGACTACACCAGATTTACTTGGGTCGCATTCCTTCGGAAAAAATCGGATACATTTGAGGAATTTGTGATCCTGGCAAAACGACTCCAAAATGAAAAAGGGTACGACATAAATCGTATCAGAAGTGATCATGGTGGAGAATTTGAAAATAAAAAATTTGAAAGATACTGTAATGAGAAAGGAATTCGTCATGAATTCTCCGCCCCAAAAACACCTCAGCAAAATGGAGTCGTTGAAAGGAAAAATTGTGTATTGCAGGAAATGGGGTTGGTTATGTTGAATGGGAAAGATATGGCAAAAAGTTTTTGGGCAGAAGCTATCAATATTGCCTGCTACATCATAAATAGAGTATATCTTAGAACAAGTCTGAATAAAACTCCATACGAATTATGGTTTGGGAAAGTACATAGTGTGAAATATTTTCGTGTCTTTGGAAGAAAATGTTATATCTTGAGAGACAGAGATCACTTAAGAAAATTTGAGTCTAAAAGTGATGATGGAATCTTTCTGGGGTATGCTATGAATAGTCGTGCATATAGAGTATACAATCTAAGAACCCTCACTATTCAAGAGTCAGTCAATGTGGTAATCAATGATCAACCTCATGAAGAAGATAAACCTGAAATGAATTAGAAGATGATGTAGATTCATGCATAATAGAAAAATCTGACAACAGAACTACATCACCCTGTGAACCTCAACCATCATCTAACACCCCCATCATAAAAGATCACCCTCGCGAACAAATTATTAGAGATCGTAAGGACGGTGTAAGAACTTGACAATAGATAGAAAATATCTATAGCCATTTCTGTTTTACCTCAAAAATTGAACCAAAGAATATTGTAGAAGTTCTTCAAGATGAACATTAGATAAATGCTATGCAAGAAGAACTTCAACAATTTCAAAGAAATGAGGTATGGCAATTGGTTCCCAAACCACTTGATACAAATATCATTGGAACCAAATGGGTCTTCAAGAATAAATCTGATGAATCAGGAAATGTGATCCGAAACGAAGCAAGGCTTGTAGCTCTAGGGTAGTCACAGATAGAAGGGATTGATTTTGATGAAACATTTGCTCCTGTAGCTCGCCTTGAGTCTGTCAGAATTCTTCTGTCCATTGCATGTGCACTAAAGTTTAAATTATTTCAAATGGATGTTAAGAGTGCTTTCCTTAATGAAGATCTTGCTGAAGAAGTCTATGTTAAACAACCAAAAGGTTTTTCTGATCCTAAGTGTCCTCATTACGTATATCGTCTGAATAAAGCCCTTTATGGTCTCAAACAAGCACCACGTGCTTGGTATGAACGAGTGACAAAATTTCTTTTGGACCATAAATTCTGCAAAGGGAGTGTTGATAAGACTCTGTTTACTCAAAGAACAAAAGATTCACTGCTTATTGCACAAATTTATGTGGACGATATAGTCTTTGATTCAACATGTGAAAATATTGCATACAAATTTGCCAACCTCATGAGATCCGAATTTGAAATGAGTATGGTTGGTGAATTGAACTTCTTCTTAGGATTGCAGGTCAAGCAGCTCCATGATGGAATTTTTAGCTTTCAAACCAAGTATGTGAATGATTTGGTAAAAAGATTTGGCCTTGAATTTGGTCGCTCTTATCACACCCCCATAAGCACCACAATCAAACTCTCCAAAGATACAAATGGCAAGAGTGTGGATCAATATCTCTACCGTGGCAAGAGTGTGGATCAATATCTCTACCGGAGTATGATAGGGAGTCTACTATATCTCACAGCTAGTCGTCTTGACATATCTTTCGATGTTGGGGTATGTGCTCGATATCACCCTAAGGAATCTCATTTAACGGCTGTTAAGAGGATCATCAAATACATAGTAGGGACTCCCTCCTATGGACTGTGGTATCCATTTGAAACATCTACCATCATCGCTAGGTACTCTGATACCGACTGGGCAGGAAATTTAGATGATAAAAAATCTACAAGCGGAGGATGTTTCTATATTGGAAACTGTCTAGTCTCTTGGCAGAGCAAGAAGTAAAATTCAATATCATTATCTACTGTCGAGGCTGAATACATTGTCGCTGGTACCTGCTGTGCACAACACCTTTGGATGAAACAAATGTTGTTGGACTACGGGATTGAACAACCCACGATGAGTCTTTTCTGTGATAACACAAGCGCAATCAACATTTCAAAGAATCCTGTTCAACATTCTCGAACTAAACACATCGACATCTGTCATCATTTTATCCGAGAACTTGTTGATGACAAGATTATCACATTGGACTATGTTTCCACAGAAAAGCAACTTGTAGACATCCTCAGTAAACCTCTTGATACAAATCGGTTTAGTGACCTTCAAAAATCCATTGGGGTCTGCATTCACTAAATCTCAGTGAACTTGAGTCACATAGGTAAAACCCTACACTGAGACATTCATGGTTATACGTCAGCCACAAGTCTAAACTCCTTACATTAACCATGTTAGTTTTGAGATGAAAATAAGTCTTTTGTTGAAATAACTGTTAACTTGCTGCCAATCTTGGGCAGTTTGTTTTGGACAGTTGGATATTTTGGTTTCATTCTGGATTATAGCTGAATAGAATTCATATCTTTAATGCCATATTTCTATTTTAAGCTCCCCAGGTTTATCAAGTTATGGATTGCATATGATTGAAAACTGCTATATAACTGCCCTAAAATGCATCCATAGGTTCTGAAATTGATCTTTGCTTAAATTGTGTTAACTATTACACATCACTTGATCTGCCTCTATCTGATTGGTTCTCTCAAGTATTTCAAAGCTTCAGTCAATATTACCTGATCTATCTTTGTCAATGACTGACAAAAAGGGGGAGAACATTTGAAAACACCCCGAATGGGAATTGTATACCTGTTAGATGTTGTTGCAGGTGTTAGGGGGAGCAACTGCATCAAGAAAGGGGGAGTTTACAAGAAAGGGGGAGCAGCTACTGGTTGTGTACATGGGATAGAAATTGTAAAATTGTGTAAAAATATGTACACACAATTTAGGGTTTGTCTAGAAGTGTTCTAGGGTGTTTTGGGATTTTGTCACGTAATTGGCAAAGGAGGAGATTGAAAGTGCCCTAGTTTGTCAAGTTACGTGAATGTTGAGTCAGAGTGTCTACAGATCAGCCTGATAGGAAGATCAATTCAAGCGTCTGCCTCAACCGGATGGGTGCAAGCTCGTCACAGGTAAAACTAAAGCCTCACATCCATGACCCAAAACACCAGGTGAAGAAAACCCTTAAAAAAAGTTAGAAATCATAGGGTTTTAAGGTGAGAAAACTTTTTTCAAAATAGGAAAATCTCTAAGTTTTTCTCGCCTTGTCGATTTTATCGAAACACCCTCGATATGATTGACCTGCTCTGTCGATGTCCTCGATACCTTAATGATACTATCGATGTGAGGACCAAAAGTGTCCAGCAACTAAATATTCATCTGGATAGATTTATCGATGTATCGATACACTATCGATATCATCGATATAAGAACTAAAATTGTCTAGCAACTAAATACTCATCTGGACTGATTTATCGATATATCGATTCCCCTATCGATATCAACGATATTCAAATCTCGAGTCCATCGAAAGTGGCTCAATAAGATCGACAGGCAGATTTCCGGCGCCCTTATTTTTTAATGAAAATCTCAAATTTCTTCGATATATCGATGCTCTCCCGATATGATCTGAAATCAAATATCGATAACATCGGAAGTCCATCAATGATATCGATCGTGGGCGCGCATATCTTACAGCAGATATTTTAGGATGTTTTTAAACAATGATCGGGGGCCCTTCGATAGATTCGATATTCAAATATCGATGATATTGGCACCAGGTCGATTGCATCGAACAAGGTCATAAACTGTCTATAAGTGTTATGGTCTCATGCTCCTTTGATTGTCAAATTTTATGGTGTCAAAACTTCTTGTGTGTGCCACAACTTCTATCTGTGTATCTTATGTTTGCATGCTGATATATATGTGATTCAAGATGACATCACAATGGTTCAAGACATGTACGGTGCTCGACTTTAAGAAATGTAAGGTTATATACTGTGTTCTCTTCCGTATGCATCAATGTTCAAGTCTACATCAATAAGAAGAGTATTCATTCAAGACTTAAGTACATTTCAAGACTCAAGTACAACTCAAGTTGAAACTTATATTCATGCTGTAGAAGATCTCAATCTCAAGCTACATCGAGTAGAGGTCTCAAGCTTCAAAGGTTAAACATCATCTGAAAGAATGAAGTTCAATGTTCATACTTCATGTCCTAGGTATGATAGACCTTAGTTTGACCTTAGGGTAGGTCACTTTGTATACATAATTCAAGATGAATCTTTTTACATGAAGTTGGTCTATTCTAAGACTAGTCCTGGACCTTCTTCTACCAGTCCTAGACCTGGTTCGACCAGTCCAAGAAATTCCACGACCAGTCCTAAGTTGTTGAAGATTTTTAAAATTTTTTGGTTATTCTTCGACCAGTCCTGGAGATTGTTCGACCGGTCGTAGGGATGTCTCACTCGTCTTTCGACCAGTCCTAGAACTACTACTCAAACTCCAGCAACCAAATCTGGTTTCCTACGACCAGTCCTGGGTCTGCTTCGACCAGTCGTAGGTGGTCTACGACCAGTCGAAGGGTCCCTACTACCAGTCGTAGAACTGATTTTTCAGATCGCGCTTAAATTTTCAAAATGCCGTTGGAGCTATGACCAGTCGAAGGTTCCTAAGACCAGTCATAGACGCGATCTTTGCTTCAATAAATTGAGCACGAATTTCAGAGTTTTACATCGATTAATTTAAGAAATTCAAGCCTCCACTCTGAGATAAGTTATGTTCATTTTAAGCTAATTTGTTCATATTTAATATTCTTTTTGTTAGCTTTTTTATTTGATTTTATTCCTAAATTCCAATCTTATTTGAAAAAGAGGAATTGTTGTATTCCTTCTTCATTGGAATCAAAATAAAATAGAGCTACACCCAATTTGATTTAATTTAAAATCAATTAGAAACTAGAACCATTTCTTAAGTGAGTATTGGACATTGAACGTTGATTCAAACTTCTACTCTCATTGGTTCTAACGGGCTGCTACAAAAGAAGAAATCCAGGTATTTTACATTTGTTGTAAATTCCTTTATTTTGGTTTTGTTTAAGATTCGCCAGAAAAATCTCATTGTGTGGTTATCTGAGGAGAGCCAGAAAACTCAGAGAGCGTGGGTTTTTGGATTGTGTAAGCCCAAGTTAAAAAAACACAATTGTGAAGGTTTTGGGTGAACTTGTAAAACCTGTTTAATAGTGAACGCTAATATCCCCTATGTGAGGATATTAGGAGTGGAGTAGCAAGCTGTGTGGCTGTTGTTTAACAGTTGGTGAACACACAGGCGAACCACTATATATTAGTGTGTTTTGTGATTTGAATGCTCTTTTAATTTTCATATTTTTAATCATTCAGATTTGTGGAATGTATATGTGGTTGTGAATGTTGTAATCTTTACATTTCAAGCAAAGTGAGAAATGTTGTAATAGTTTAGAATTTATTTCTTGTTATTTCCTTTATTTCCTTTCTGTTTGAGTTTTGATATTCAACTTGTTCTAGTAAGGTTGTCCTGCCATAAACCCTTTGTTTTTATGGTGCAAATGTTATCCTTAGAACAACGTTAGTATCAAACTCTTTATTTAAGATTGCTTTACATTTCAGTCTTTGATTTATTTAAAGTACTGTTCTTTATTTTTATAAGGCTATCATATTTCAATTCCGATGTTAAATTTTAATTTGGCATAGTCCTATTCACCCCCCCCCCCCCTCTAGGACATATAGCTTGGCCTTTTCACTGTCCAGCAAGCTTAAAGACAAATCCGCTGGATTTATCGATGCCTCGACTCTGATCTCAATATCATCGACATTCAAATTCTGATGATTTCGATGGTTCCCCGATCATTCATGAAAACCTGAAATATTTCAAAGTCAAGTCTCTCTCATTTTTCAAGTGTCGATGGATCAAACCCGTCATCGATGGAATCAGAGTTCAAAATCCGATGACATCGACAATAATTTCGATTCATCGACCAATTGGCAAAGAGTTTCAAAAGCGTATGACATTGAGTCCGAGTCATCGAGCAGACCATCAATGCTATCAAGAGTATACGCTCGATGATATCGAACCTGCTCGATGATATCGAACTCTGTCATAAATGTGACCGTTTTATATCCGTTGGAACTTTTTACCTATATATAGAGGACTTGTCTTTTGTTGCTGTGAGAGAAAGAAGAGAGAGCTTTTGTGTGTTTCAACTTATATCTTATATCCAAAGCCCTTTCTCTCAAGGGAGTTCATCCTCCAATCCACCCTCATCATTGACATTCAATAGAGTGGATTAGGGAATGAACTTCCGCATTAAAGGATCCTCCAGCTGCTGCCTTAATGGCAAATCATTAAGCTGGGATGCCTTGAATGCATAAGATTGGAATCACTCTATCTTCCTAATAAGAAAATATTTCGAGAGTAGGATTCCTTCTTAACCTTGACCCAACCTGAAGCCAAGTATTGGTATATTATCTTGTGTTGCGGATCAAGGGATCAGAAGACTCTTCATCAACAAGGAGGATGAGATCTTCAGCATTGTGCTAAATGGGACTCATCAGCTTATTTGTAAGCATCCAGAGTTCAAGAGGACACTTGTGATCATTCCTGTCTAGGATTGAGTCTTAAGTGGTTCTCTGTAACAACCCGATTTTTGCCAACCTGGGATTAGATGTCCTTGGGCAATGGGTTGATCCTAAGACCTTATCAACTTGTCAAAACTCAATCCCACAGTCTAAAATTGCTCTTTAAACCATTTTCTTCACAAATCCCACCCTTCACTACCTTATGCTT
This sequence comes from Magnolia officinalis, assembly GCA_021015155.1. NCBI lineage: Eukaryota > Viridiplantae > Streptophyta > Magnoliopsida > Magnoliales > Magnoliaceae > Magnolia > Magnolia officinalis. The sequence goes on from JAJHSJ010000008.1 coordinate 30,213,035, forward strand.
TCAATTTTTCAAAGCACTTTCGCCCTAGACACTAACTTAAACTAGCTAAGTAGTAAAACTTGGATCACTTTATATACAAACTACAAAGGCCTAAGTACCATCTCAACCAGAAAACAATTAGGATTAAATCCTTTAGAAATTTAACAAAGTTAACTATGTGCAAAACTCGATTAGCCATGAAATCCGTTGGGATCGCTTTAAATACGATCTGCAAGACCCAAAACTTGCAAAATCTATGACTCTAGGTTACCCTAAAGTTTAGAACCAAACTCATTTCCCGGCTGCTCTCGGGAATGAAACGAAACTTCGTATTAGGTCTAGACCGCACATCGGGAGTCCGATTAACACGAAGCTAAGGAACTAGGACCGCCCCTCTGGGCTTGTCAATCATCTCAAAAATCAGATGATTCCGATGTCCCACGGCCATTCGTTTCGATCCGGAGCGAGGGAGTGTGAAAAACACTATTCCCATCCTAATAAAAATATCTGGAATAGTGATCTGGCATCATTCGGTTGCGCGTCAGTATTAAGCAACCTGACCGTCAGAATCAGACCAAATTACACCCTCGGATTAAGAAAAATTTCAGGAACATTTACATATACTTGGAATTTCGGATCATGGCCCACTGACCGTTGAACTGAAAGTGGTCCGCCACGTGCGATCTGGGAATCCGATCGAGTCGAAAACGTAATCCCACGTAGATCCATGTGTGGTGAGCTTAAGTCTGATGTTTGGCTCAAGGAGGGCCACCAGAACCTCTCTTTTGAGCTAGAAAAGTGACGAATTACCTATATTAGCAGTAACCCTTGAACAGGAGTCTATTTCGGTGAGTTTTGAGACTATATAAGGACCTTAAACCCTCTCTCATGGCAGCCATACGAATTTGGAATTGAGAGAGGGAAAAGAGAGAGAAAGTGAGGGAGAAGTGGGAGAATCTCCCTGCCGTCGTTCCCTGCCACCACACGGGTTGCACCGCCCCTTTCCAGACATTTTCACGGTGTTTCCGGCGTCGTTTCTAGGTAAGAAACCCTAACCCTAATCTGTTTTGGGGTTTAGACTGCTGTAGGTTGTGAAATAGCTAACCTATTTCGTTCTCTAGGTTGCCAAACTGCCGAATACGGAAGCTTAGCGAACCTATCAACTCCGTTACGATTCTACGACAAAAGGTGAGGACTTTAAGTGTATAAGTTACGTTTTTCAACGCTTTCAATGTCAGATAATGATAGATTCATGATCTGCATGCAATTGCACATGTACAAAGTGCTTTCCGTTTCCTGTTTCGATTAATCTTGTAGAATATGGAATTTCACATACTCTAGGTATACGTAGAAATACCGTATACGTATTTTTTTTTTTGGAGAAATGTTTGACATGTTTATTTAATGTATGATTATACTATATATGGATAAAATACTAGTTTGGCGAAAGGAATCGCCGTAATACATGTTCACTTGTAAATGCTATGTATGTTGAAATTGCGTATTCTAGAAAATACTGTATACGTATAAATTTTGGATATGTATTTATCATGATTATTTGCTGTAGTAATATATTATACATAGATAAAATACTTGCTTGGCTAAAGGATAGCCCTAATACATGTTTTGTTAACATGCACCATGTATGTTGTAATAGTGTATTCTAAGTGTTTGTGAAAGTGGCTGAATGAGTATAGAATTCTCATTCGTGCTCGCCATGACTAATTGTCATGGATTCATGATTGATGTATTGGCGATACCCCCCCTTTGACGAAAGGATTTGCCCTAAGTCACGCCACGGCCAATATACACTATATATGCTAAAATGTGTGGCCCAAGTGTTTGTGGAAATGACTGAATGAATATGGAACTTGGATTCCTGCTTGCCATGACTATCCGTCGTGGGTGTACGCGTGTTATGATTGGGGCAACTCCCTAGTGAAAGGATTTGGCCTAATGCCTATGTGATCGACATATGTCATGTATGTTGATGTATGTTTGTTTAAGTGTTTCTTGAAATGTCTGAATGAGTAGTAGTTAGCAAATCATAATGTATAAGGGTGTTGAGATATGATTCTCAACCTCTTTTAACTATGTGTATGATCTCCTTGGATAGTTGTGTGATTAGGAATTGAACATGTGTAAACTCATGCTTGTGTTGTGATTCATAACATGCTCAACTGCTTTATGATTTTAACTATGTAATGCATATGTTTAAATTTATATTTACGTTGTATGATCCGTCATGGGTGATGGGGGAGCGGAGCAACGAGTGCGTGCAACAGCCCTAGCAGCCCTAAACGGATAATACCAGACTTTGATTATATGATTTGAATCCTGATCCATTACTGCTTTATCTATCTGCAATTGATTGTGTTTGGGGCTATGATTATGGCCCAGGCAATCGGTAACGGGATTGAACTCGTGGCTGAGATTCATTTTCCACGTGGGATGTGTTCGACGAACTCGAGTCGTGCGTTGCCTGTCGGCAGTGGCTAGGCCACACGAAGTTGTTTATGCACTTCATGTCGTGCAGCTCAACGGGCGATCGTGCTTGTCGAGCTCGTCAAGTAACCCGATCTGCCTTATGCATGTTCACCCTGTTTGGACGCTACTGCTTGAACCTAGGGTACCAAACTTACCAGTGAAACCCCTTTTAACCATGGTACCTCGATCCGCTAAGACGCATGAGCCGGGCATGGTGGTATGGGACACCGTGGTCGAGCTGTCGGCCTACGCTGGGGCCATGTGCCTCCCCGTAGTGACCATTGCGCAACCAAACTCGTGAGCCGAATACGGTGGTATGGGACACTGTATTCGAGCTGTCGATACTTACGGCGAGAGCCGAGTACAGTGAGACCTGTGCTCGTGCTGACGGGCGACGAGTCCTCCCTAGTATCTTCGAGTATACTCCAAGGGTCTGTGATTGGCGACGAGTCTTTCACAACAACTAGAGTATGAGTGGAGACGAGTACGGTGAGACCTGTACTCGAGCTGACGGCTAGTGATTGAGCCGAGTACGGTGAGACCTGTACTCGAGCTGACGGCCAGCAATTGAGCCGCATACGGTGAGATCTGTATCCGCGCTGACGGGTGACGAGCCCTTTGCGATGCCTTCACTAAGCTTCTCAAACTATAATATCGTATGAGAATAACTAGGATTGACGACCCTAGAATGGATCATGTTGGGAATGATACAGGGGAGGTACCTTAGTTTCCCAATACTGCTTTTTGAAATGGACTAATAAAAACTTGGTAATCATGAGCATCATCGCACCGCATGTGCTTTGTAGATGTGGCGCACTGAGGGAGTAAGCATTCGCGAACGTAAGATGATGTCGCTTGAGGGTGGTTTGGCAAGGGCATACAGCATCATGTCATTTCATTTTCGCACTTAACAAGAGTAGTTAGAAATGTTTGATTTGTACTGCTTTATCATTACTGCTTGATTGAATTGATAACATGTTAACCTATGCTTTACTGTTCCACTGAGTTGATCACTCACTCCCACGTTATGGGACGGTGTTTCGAACACCCACCAGATTTGTTGAGTTTCAGGTGATGGCGATGCTTATGAAGCAGAGCCGGACTTCTATGATGTGGAGGAGGAGTTCTCCTACATGTAACTTTCTGACAGGCCAATGAAGACCTGGTATTGTATTGACGGGGTTATGGTTCTTGGGATAAAAGGCATTACACTTCCTCACATTTGGTAAATTTTAGAACTGCAATTGTATTTATTTAACCTGGTAATGTTATCACACTCTGGAGACTCATCATAAGTTATATATTTTATCTATGTATCACAGTCTTCCGCTTGCAAACTTAACTGTCTCTGGAGTATGATATGTTGTTTTGGCTTAATCTCACTCATGTTCAATGCACGAATACAGTCAACATTCAATCATCATCATTTTGTTGCATAAGTGATGTTCTGGAACTCGGGAGTTGAGTTTATGCTCGACCCCCGATTTTCAGGGCGTTACAAGATGGTATCAGAGCATGATTTGGATTAAACTGGACCTGGGTTATGGTCACACGACGCACTCTGACTTAGGAGGGAGCGACGAAACATAGAAACTGACTTAGGATTTTCCAAATTCACCGAACGGCGAAACCAACCGAAATCGACCGTTGAGATTGGACCCGTAGGCCTCAATGATCGAACGAAACGATCTCGAATCACCTCTAGGCCGTCAGTTGACGGGTTTGAGTCGTTCCCTAGAAATGAATGTTCTTAGGTTGTGGGTCAACCACAACGCCAAAGCCTAAAACCCCTTTTTACCCAATTTCTTCAAAATCTCTCCTTGCACCACTTCATTCTTTAATTTTTTCTAAATCCTATCATACCAGATATAAATTCTAACGTATAAATGATGAAGAATAACACCTAAATAAAAATTTACTATAAATAGTAAATATATGTATAAATTGGACTTTTGACCATTCAAACTTTGGAATCTAACCAAGTAAATGGGTTAGTTGGATAGATTAGCTCCTCCTACCCCAAAATCATATGTCACACATTATATAAAATCATTCCAATTTACAAATTTGCCCTGAAAATGCTTCAACTGGAGTCAGGGGCCTCCCCACTTAAATCCGATGAGACCCAGGGTCGAACCAGGGTGCATTTGGCACCTTGGGACCATGGAGAGTACACCCCACCCGCGGCGGTAGCCCACCGGCCACCTTGGATGGAGGTGGAACCGCGGTTCCGGAGGTGGACCGCTGTCAAACTTGGCCGTACGGGTCGGGCCGGGTCTGGTCTTGGTCGGCCCGACCTCCCCTACCCCCTGGCACGTGTGGTTTTGGATGGGGTTTGGGATTTTTAGGTCTAGAGCTCCCCTCTCTCTCAAAACGCCCCTCCAATCTCTCTTTTCCTCCTATTCTTACTGTTTTCTCTTCAAATCGCCACTCCAATCGTCTCATTTCCCATTTTCGGTCATCACCCACTCCCATCAATCGTTCACAGTAACACCCACCCTCTACCCTCTCCGTTTCCCTCATTTGGACTCCCACACGCCCACTTGGAGCTCAAAATCGGGCAAGCCCTCTAACCCATCCATTTTCTTCATTTTCCTTTCTTTCTTTCTTGTCAGTTGGGCCTCTACAACCCCTGATGAGAACCAAATCTATGGAGAACAAAACCTCCAGCCCTACCTCTCTCTCTCCATCACTTTTCATTCGCTTTTCCATGGCTCTATCCGAGCATGTACGGCTATTCCCTTGGATGTCTAATCATCCATACTGTTGCCTCGTAGTTCACATGGGTTACTGTCTTAGGGTGCTTATGACTTCATGTTGATGGTTGTAGTTGTTGGTAGAATATTTTAGATATTTGAGGACGTTTAGGGCCCGTTCGGCCAATTGCATTAGGTGAGTTAGGGTGGATAGAATTGAAACGGTAACAATAAATGTATCTGTAGGTATGGCCCTAGATTGGTTGTATCCCATGTTTTCCAATACCATGTTTGGAGTGTGTGCAATTAAAAGTAAATTCTGAGATTTTCTTTCAAATAACACTTAGTAATTCTGCTTCCTGGGATTTGGAAATCCCATCTCACACTTTCCGACACCAGGCTCATTTTCCAAAGCCTATACCAATAATTTTGATCCCCACCCACCCTCCTACCAACCATGTCACTCCCAATCCCAGGGTAGGATTAGTAATGCGGTCACATTTAATACAACTTAAGACCACTTGCCAAATAGTGTTGAAGTGATAAAGTCCCTTGATATACATTAACCTACCGCACTCTGATTGCTTAAGCTTTCTGAGTAAATGGTTGTTTGACAAATAGACCCTCGGAGTTTTGGACCTAGAGCAGTGCTTCAACAGACCTGACAGTATAGGAAATCCAACCAATTAAGAACGTGAACTCTAGAACCCCCCTTGTGGTTGGTTTGAGCATGTGTGACATGCTCGGGCGTAGTTAAATTCAACTTTAGGCAACTCAATTCCAATTAGACAACTTTGACCCTAAGTGATAAAACCCTTCCTTGTATTAAAAATGAAGTGAAATCATCTAACGTATAAGCATCGACTTTGGACTCACCTATGGATTCCCACTACTCCTCCATTAAGACTAGGCTACTGGTTAGGCTAAGGAAAGTACAAGACTAATTAATTATGCTAAGCCAATTGAATAATAGACTTAGTTATTCGGCTTAACCGACTCAGACCCACTACACAATTTTCTTTCCGTGTTGGCCAGACCATTTACAATTAAGAGTTTATAATTTTGTCCTTGAAAAGTGTTAGGAGTATATTGCTGATAGAGGCTTTGTCTTTTAGGCCTAAGGAATTGCCCAAATGGGCAACAGACAGTTAGGGATTAGGTCCCAAATCGCATGCCATGTTGGCATCCATATTGTGTTTATGAACGTAAAAAGATAGCCTGCCTATTAAGCTAGACATAATTAAATAGGATAAGTCTGGACCGCGATAAAACTCCTTGGTAGAATTAGGCATCTTGCCTCAAACTCACACCCATCCGTGATAGCTCCTTTCTATAATCCTAGGTACCAAGACTGATGTAGTGGGAGACCGCATTTCATTTCATGTCAAGGATAAGACTTAAATTACACCTTGTTCCGTCATACGGATCAGGACATAGCTCTTGAGCCTTGAGGGTGAAAATAAAATTTTAAGGGGGGTAGAACATTATGAGCCCAATCTAGTTAGGTCACCTAATACGCCTCTTTGATCTGGGTGGAGCAGCGGAAACGCGGTGGACCCTACCCCACTGGCCCAGGATCGAAATGGTGCTCGTTGAATGCGAACACTATTGAAGTCGTAGCCTGTCCTACTATGAGAAACCGTTTTAGGATGATCTAATAAGATTTGATTCACCTTTTCCTTTGACATAGATAATAACGAGGACGCTCTTAGACGAAGACCTAAAGGGTAACCTTAGACATGGACAATTTGACCTTCCTATGATGGACATTCCCTACGTTTCTAGAGTGATCGGACTACGGAGTTACTGAAATATACAACTGCGAAACATTCGCGGCTTGACCCAATTCTCAATCCTGGGTGACTACCAGCGGACTCCCTGCTTGACCGAGCAGAAGACCAGGATCTACCAGGACTGGGAAGGGATACGATGAGCCTTCTACCCTGGTCAGGTAGATGATCGATGTATCGGGATCGAGCCCACTATTATCGTCTCTCCGTGTTGGTCAAACAATGAAAACAACTATCTTACTCTAGATTGTGGGAATTATCGTCCAGGCTCCAAATAGGTAAAGAAGTAAATTGTAGCAAACCATCAGGGTATGAGCAATGGATAAACAATTAAGTTTTAAGGGGGGTAGACTAAAATGAACCAGCTGGTATATACCCTACCACGCGTGGAAACTTGGAATCAATAAGTCTTAGGCGAATGAAATAATAGAAATCTTCCCTTATTACCCTTAGCCAATTTCGGGGACGAAATTTTGTTTTAAGGGGGGTAGATTGTAACATCCCGGACTTTTGCCAACCTGGGATTAGATGTCCTTGGGCAATGGGTTGATCCTAAGACCTTATCAACTTGTCAAAACTCAATCCCACAGTCTAAAATTGCTCTTTAAACCATTTTCTTCACAAATCCCACCCTTCACTACCTTATGCTTTCAATTTTTCAAAGCACTTTCGCCCTAGACACTAACTTAAACTAGCTAAGTAGTAAAACTTGGATCACTTTATATACAAACTACAAAGGCCTAAGTACCATCTCAACCAGAAAACAATTAGGATTAAATCCTTTAGAAATTTAATAAAGTTAACTAAGTGCAAAACTCGATTAGCCATGAAATCCGTTGGGATCGCTTTAAATACGATCTGCAAGACCCAAAACTTGCAAAATCTATGACTCTAGGTTACCCTAAAGTTTAGAACCAAACTCATTTCCCGGCTGCTCTCGGGAATGAAATGAAACTTCGTATTAGGTCTAGACCGCACATCGGGAGTCCGATTAACACGAAGCTAAGGAACTAGGACCGCCCCTCTGGGCTTGTCAATCATCTCAAAAATCAGATGATTCCGATGTTCCACGGCCATTCGTTTCGATCCGGAGCGAGGGAGTGTGAAAAACACTTCTCATCCTAATAAAAATATCTGAAATAGTGATCTGGCATCATTCGGTTGCGCGTCAGTATTAAGCAACCTGACCATTAGAATTAGACCAAATTACACCCTCGGATTAAGAAAAATTTCACGAACATTTACATGTACTTGGAATTTCGGATCATGGCCCACTGACCGTTGAACTGAAAGTGGTCCGCCACGTGCGATCTGGGAATCCGATCGAGTCGAAAATGTAATCCCACGTAGATCCATGTGTGGTGAGCTTAAGTCTGATGTTTGGCTCAAGGAGGGCCACCAGAACCTCTCTTTTGAGCTGAAAAAGTGACGAATTACCTATATTAGCAGTAACCCTTGAACAGGAGTCTATTTCGGTGAGTTTTGAGACTATATAAGGACCTTAAACCCTCTCTCATGGCAGCCATACGAATTTGGAATTGAGAGAGGGAAAAGAGAGAGAAAGTGAGGGAGAAGTGGGAGAATCTCCCTGCCGTCGTTCCCTGCCACCACACGGGCTGCACCGCCCCTTTCCAGACATTTTCCCGGCGTTTCCGGCATCGTTTCTAGGTAAGAAACCCTAACCCTAATCTGTTTTGGGGTTTAGACTAGTGTAGGTTGTGAAATAGCTAACCTATTTCGTTCTCTAGGTTGCCAAACTGCCGAATACGGAAGCTTAGCGAACCTATCAACTCCGTTACGATTCTACGACAAAAGGTGAGGACTTTAAGTGTATAAGTTACGTTTTTCAACGCTTTCAATGTCAGATAATGATAGATTCATGATCTGCATGCAATTGCACATGTACAAAGTGCTTTCCGTTTCCTGTTTCGATTAACGTTGTAGAATATGGAATTTCACATACTCTAGGTATACGTAGAAATACCGTATACGTATTATTTTTTTTGGAGAAATGTTTGACATGTTTATTTAATGTATGATTATACTATATATGGATAAAATACTAGTTTGGCGAAAGGAATCGCCGTAATACATGTTCACTTGTAAATGCTATGTATGTTGAAATTGCGTATTCTAGAAAATACTGTATACGTATAAATTTTGGATATGTATTTATCATGATTATTTGCTGTAGTAATATATTATACATAGATAAAATACTTGCTTGGCTAAAGGATAGCCCTAATACATGTTTTGTTAACATGCACCATGTATGTTGTAATAGTGTATTCTAAGTGTTTGTGAAAGTGGCTGAATGAGTATAGAATTCTCATTCGTGCTCGCCATGACTAATTGTCATGGATTCATGATTGATGTATTGGCGATACCCCCCTTTGACGAAAGGATTTGCCCTAAGTCACGCCACGGCCAATATACACTATATATGCTAAAATGTGTGGCCCAAGTGTTTGTGGAAATGACTGAATGAATATGGAACTTGGATTCCTGCTTGCCATGACTATTCGTCGTGGGTGTACGCGTGTTATGATTGGGGCAACTCCCTAGTGAAAGGATTTGGCCTAATGCCTATGTGATCGACATATGTCATGTATGTTGATGTATGTTTGTTTAAGTGTTTCTTGAAATGTCTGAATGAGTAGTAGTTAGCAAATCATAATGTATAAGGGTGTTGAGATATGATTCTCAACCTCTTTTAACTATGTGTATGATCTCCTTGGATAGTTGTGTGATTAGGAATTGAACATGTGTAAACTCATGCTTGTGTTGTGATTCATAACATGCTCAACTGCTTTATGATTTTAACTATGTAATGCATATGTTTAAATTTATATTTACGTTGTATGATCCGTCATGGGTGATGGGGGAGCGGAGCAACGAGTGCGTGCAACAGCCCTAGCAGCCCTAAACGGATAATACCAGACTTTGATTATATGATTTGAATCCTGATCCATTACTGCTTTATCTATCTGCAATTGATTGTGTTTGGGGCTATGATTATGGCCCAGGCAATCGGTAACGGGATTGAACTCGTGGCTGAGATTCATTTGCCACGTGGGATGTGTTCGACGAACTCGAGTCGTGCGTTGCCTGTCGGCAGTGGCTAGGCCACACGAAGTTGTTTATGTACTTCATGTCGTGCAGCTCAACGGGCGATCGTGCTTGTCGAGCTCGTCAAGTAACCCGATCTGCCTTATGCATGTTCACCCTGTTTGGACGCTACTGCTTGAACCTAGGGTACCAAACTTACCAGTAAAACCCCTTTTAACCATGGTACCTCGATCTGCTAAGACACATGAGCCGGGCATGGTGGTATGGGACACCGTGGTCGAGCTGTCGGCCTACGCTGGGGCCATGTGCCTCCCCGTAGTGACCATTGCGCAACCAAACTCGTGAGCCGAATACGGTGGTATGGGATACTGTATTCGAGCTGTCGATACTTACGGCGAGAGCCGAGTACGGTGAGACCTGTGCTCGTGCTGACGGGCGACGAGTCCTCCGTAGTATCTTCGAGTATACTCCAAGGGTCTGTGATTGGCGACGAGTCTTTCACAGCAACTAGAGTATGAGTGGAGCCGAGTACGGTGAGACCTGTACTCGAGCTGACGGCTAGTGATTGAGCCGAGTACGGTGAGACCTGTACTCGAGCTGATGGCTAGTGATTGAGCCGAGTACGGTGACTCGAGCTGACGGCCAGTAATTGAGCCGCATACGGTGAGATCTGTATCCGCGCTGACGGGTGACGAGCCCTTTGCGATGCCTTCACTAAGCTTCTCAAACTATAATATCGTATGAGAATAACTAGGATTGACGACCCTAGAATGGATCATGTTGGGAATGGTACAGGGGAGGTACCTTAGTTTCCCAATACTGTTGTTTGAAATGGACTAATAAAAACTTGGTAATCATGAGCATCGTCGCACCGCATGTGCTTTGTAGATGTGGCGCACTGAGGGAGTAAGCATTCGCGAACGTAAGATGATGTCGCTTGAGGGTGGTTTGGCAAGGGCATACAGCATCATGTCATTTCATTTTCGCACTTAACAAGAGTAGTTAGAAATGTTTGATTTATACTGCTTTATCATTACTGCTTGATTGAATTGATAACATGTTAACCTATGCTTTACTGTTCCACTGAGTTGATCACTCACTCCCACGTTACGGGACGGTGTTCCGAACACCCACCAGATTTGTTGAGTTTCAGGTGATGGCGATGCTTATGAAGCAGAGCCGGACTTCTATGATGTGGAGGAGGAGTTCTCCTACATGTAACTTTCTGACAGGCCAATGAAGACCTGGTATTGTATTGACGGGGTTATGGTTCTTGGGATAAAGGCCTTACACTTCCTCACATTTGGTAAATTTTAGAACTGCACTTGTATTTATTTAACCTGGTAATGTTATCACACTCTGGAGACTCATCATAAGTTATATATTTTATCTATCTATCACAGTCTTCCGCTTGCAAACTTAACTGTCTCTGGAGTATGATATGCTGTTTTGGCTTAATCTCACTCATGTTCAATGCACGAATATAGTCAACATTCAATCATCATTCATTTTGTTGCATAAGTGATGTTCTGGAACTCGGGAGTTGAGTTTATGCTCGACCCCCGATTTTCAGGGCGTTACATTCTCACCCTTTGAAGTCCTCAAGGAGGCCTCCGGCGGGAGCGTACGTGGTGGGTGCGTTGTGTGGACCCTTTCTCTGTGGAGACCATAAACATCTGGTTAGGAGTGAACCAGTAAAACTCTGGGTTTGAGGTTTACCGTGTAAAACCTTGGGTTTGAGGTGAACCAGGTGAAACCTCCAGTAGGGTCTTATGGAAGATCCTTGGCTAGTGTGCCTAAAAGTGGGTGCATTGTGTTGACGCTTGCTCGTAAGAGCATAAATAGTCAGCCTCAATGTAGGTTGTAAAGGTTGAAGGTGAACCTGATTTAAAACCTTAGGTTTGAGGTGAACTGTAACGACTCAGAAAATTCCGTACGATGGCCCGAGTACCACCTCAGGCAGAAATCACTTAGGATCAAATCCTTTAAAAATTAGACAAAGTTAACTAAGTGTTAAAATAGATTGTATATGAAATTCACACGAATCACTTTAAATACGATCTGCAAGGCCCAAAACTTGTGGAATCGTTGACGCTACATTACCCTAAAATCTAGGATCAATCTCATTACTCAGCTGCTCTCGGGAGCACATTGAAACTCCGTATCAGATCTGGATTGTACATCGAAAGTCTGAATGATACGAAGTTATAGACTTAGGACCGCCTTGCTGGGCTTGATAATCATCTCGGAGATCAAATCCAGATTGTGTTCCATGGCTATTCGCTTGAGCCCGTAACGAGGAGTGTGAGAACACTTGGTTTTCTTTATAAATAAAATCTCAAATAGTAATCTGAGACTTGTTACTTGCGGGCCTGATATAAGCAATCAGACCGTCAGAATCTGACCCAAATACACCCTCGGATCAGGATAAATTTCATATACATGGCAGTGTACTTGAAATCCCCGATCGAGTTTCAGTGACCGTTGAACTGAAACTGGTCCGCCACGTGCGATCTGAGAATCCTCCTGGAATGAAAACTTAACTTCACCTAGATCCAAGGTTGGTGAGCTTAAGTCCGACCGCACATAGAAAAGGGGCCGCCAAAAGTGCTCCGTTGAGACGAAATAAGCTCACTTTGGATATAACCTAAGTATACCTTGACCCTAGGTCTATTTTGGTGATGTTTTAGGTTATATATGGACCTTAAACCCTCTCACATTCAGCCCATACGAATTTAAAGAAACCCTAGGAGAGAGAAGTGAGAAAAGAGAGAGAAAGTGTGAGAGTTGTGGGAGAACCTTCTTGATACTCTATCCTCTTACTATACACGCTTAACCCTCGTGATCTAATCGCTTTTCCGGCGATTCCAGCTTCGTTTCTAGGTAAGAAAACCCTAACCCTAACCTATTTTAGGGTTTCAATTGATTCAATAAGCAAAACAACTAATACTACTTGTGCTTTAGGCTGTTCCACTGTCGTGGGAGAAGCCTTAGCATTCCTACCAAATTTATTACGCTTCTACGGCATAAGGTGAGGACTTTAGGTGTATAGGTTATGGTTTTCAAGGCTTTCAATGTCGGTGAATGATTTATAACTTACAAGGGAGCTATTACACATGCAAAATGAGTCGTCTGTTTCGTCATACGAGTTTATATGAGATATGTAGGATTTAGGCTATTTTATGCATATGTTGAGATGTTTGTTTTTGTTTGAAATTTGGATTTGTGCTTAACATGTTTATTTGTCGTGAATATATGCTTGATGTATGTGTGACAACTCCTTACCAAAAGGACTCGCCCTAAATCATGTTACGGCAAAAGTACGTTATATGTGATAAATGTGTAGCCCAAGTGTTTGTAGAAATGCTTAAGTAAACACAGATCTCGGATTAATGCATGCCATGATTTTCGTCGTGGGTATACACATGTGATATACGGGGCAACTCCCTAGTGAAAGGATTTGGCCTAGCACATGTACAATTCATCATATATCATGTATGATGATGTTTGAAGTTTATGTGTTTGTGAAAATGCCTGAATGTGCTAGTGATCATCTAGTACACATTGTGTGCGGCTCGAGATACAAATCTCGGTCACCTTAATTATGTGAATGATTTCCTACGTGTACGCTTTATAGTAAAGTCTGTTTTGCTTATGCAATGATTGTGTGTGAAATCATGTTTGTGTTGTAATATGCTTTGATGGTTAATGTTGTTTCATAATATGCTTGTGTGAACCATGGAATCCATTACGGTGGATTGTCTCACATGATTATATGATGAATGGATTGAGTTTGGGACTATGATGTAGTCCAGCCAATCGGTAACGGAAATAAATTCATGGCTGAGATTCATTCGCCTTACGAGATGTGTTCGACGAACCTGAGTCGTACTTCGGTTGGCAACAGTGGTTAGGCCACACGGAGTGCTTGCGCTTCATGTCATTCAATTGGTCGTACGCTCGAGCTAGCCAAGCTCGTCAAGTAACTCGATCCGCCTTATGTATGTTCACCATGTTTGGACGCTTTTGCTTGAACCTAGGGTACCAAACTTACCAGTGGAATCCTTTTAACCATGGTACCACGATCCGCTAAGACTCATGAGCTGGGCATGGTGGTATGGGACACCGTGGTCGAGCTGTCGGCCTACGTTGGGGCCACGAGGCTCCCCGTAGTGACCATTGAGAAACCAGACTCGTGAGCTGAATACGGTGGTATGGGACACTGTATTCGAGTTGTCGGCCTACACTGATAAGGTGATGGGAGAGTGGTCTAACGATTCCGTGTAACAGCCCTGGCAGCCCTTTGTAGTGACCTCGAGAGTACTCTGAGTAAATGTGGAGGCGACGACCCTTCCGTAGCAACAAGAGTATGAACTAGGCCTGTATTGATAAGGTGATGGGGGAGTGGTGCAACGATTTCGTGTAACAGCCCTGACAGCCCTTGCAGCGACCTAAAACCGCATCATCGTATGAGATTATCTAGGATTGATAACCCTAGAATGGATCATGTTTGGGAATAGTACAAGGGAGGTACCTTAGTGTCACGCCCCCAAACCCGGAGACACTTAGTTTCCCAATACTGCTGTATGAAAAGGATTAATAACAACTTGGTAATCATGCTCATCATCGCACTACATGTGCCTGGAAGATGTGGAGCACTGAGGGATGAACGCATGCCCTGGACGTAAGATGGTGTCGCATGAGGGAGTATGTTGGTGAGGGGATGCATCACGACTGCACCTCATACTTGCATTAACAAGAGTACTTAGGATTATTGATTGTACTGCTTTATCATTACTGCTTGACTGATTTGATAACATGTTAACCTATGCTTTATTGTTCCACTGAGTTAGCTACTCACTCCCACGTTACGGGACGGTGTTCTGGACACCCACCAGACTCTGTCTTAGATGCAGGTACCGACGATTCACTGGAGGCTGAGCCTAATTATTACGATGATCAGGATGAGTTCTCCTATATGCAGTTCTCCGTCAGCTTTGCTTAGGCTATCGAATTGACGGGGCTATTGGGCTATCACGACAGTTGGACTATTCTTTTAACACTTTGTTTTTGATTCAGTACATGTATATGATGACTCAGTGAAGTAATCATACTTTGAAGATAGATTGAAATCGTTTTGTTTTTATATACATCTATATATATCTTTCAGTCTTCCACTTGCGTTTTGTACATTGATCTGGAATATGGATTACTGATTTGGTATAATCTCACTCATGTTTATTGCACTAACACAGACAACATTCAATCATCATTCTCTATGTTGCATAAGTGATGTTTTGGAACTCGAGAGTTGAGTTGCTACTCGACCCTCGAATTTTAGGGCGTTACAAGTTGGTATCAAAACATGATTTGGATTAAACCGGACCTGAGTTATGGTCCCACGACGTACACTGACGCATTTCGACTTAGGTGGGTGCAAGAAAAATGTAGAAACAGCCCTAGATTTCCCCGACTTCGCCATTTGGCGAAGTTCATCGAAATTGATCACCTTGATTGAGTCTGAACTCATCTGTGACCGCACGAGGCCACCCCAAACCACTTCTAGATCATCACACGACGGGTCTAGACCATAAGTCACCCCATCTCAGCCGTTAAAAATCAGTAAATGCTGATAGGTACCAGAAAGCACCCGAACTAACCCGAAACGGAGCGAAACGGAGTCGTGGGCTTATCCACGCTCATCCAGGGGTGCCCAGGCTGGGACCCACATGTTTTGGGGCCTAGGGGGCAGGAGGGCCTCACCAAAATGGCGAGCCTCGCCCACTTGTCCAGAGAGTGGCGAGGCCTCGCCGGTTTTTGGGCCCTGCCGGGCGGCCCGCTCGGGCCGACGCACTTAGGGGTCTAGGGTAACCCCCCTGATGGTGGGCCGTCCCTTAAAACATCTTCGAATGCACCCCTCCTTCACAAATTCCACCTCCAAGCTCTCCCTTTCTTACAAAAGTGTTGTTTTCTCTCCCAAATCTCCACTTCAATCACTCAATCTGTCATTTTCAGCCACAACCCCTCCATAACCATCGTTCACAGCCATCCCTACCTCCCTATCCTCTCCGATATCTCTCATTTGGACCCTTACATGCCTCATGTGAAGCTCCAAAAACGTGTAAGCTCCCTACCCCTTCCATTTCTTCATTCCCTACACTTCTCTCCTTTCATTTGGGCCTTTATAACATCTGTTGAGACCCAAGTCCGTGGAGAACCAACCCTCCAGACCTTTTTCTTTTCTTTCCTTCACTTTCCATGGCTTTCCTTGCCATTATTTTGGCCATTTTCTCCATCTCCACCATCCTTTCTCTTATGGGAAAGAGAAAGAGTGCTGCGGATGAGGCTGGGCCTAGTCGCCCTACACGTTCAAGGTGACCAAGAGGCGCCGCCGCTAGCACGAGCATTGATCGGGAGTTGCAGACGAAGCAGGATGAGAGCTTAGTTGGCGGCACTACATCATGGAATTTATGAGGACCGTAGGGTTCTCTTCGAAGCCTATGTGGATGGGCGACTCTTCGGTGAATACTACTTGTTCGATCAATTGGAGGTGGCCCATTGGGGTCCGCTATTTGAGGCCAGAGGTCGTGCCAATGCAGGTACTGTCCGAGCCTTCTACGCCAACATTCACAAGCCTACACTGGAACCTTTGCAGTTCGGATCTCATGTGGAGTGGATCTGTTTGCCACAGTTGATGTCAGGTTGATATCTCGGCTTCTGAATGTGCCCCTTGGCTAGGTGCATGCTAGTGAGCTGAATCTGAGGACTGTACGTGAAAGGGATCGTCACACACATTTCCTTTGTGGTGGTCGACTGGTTGAGTGGCAGCCACATAAGAGTTTGCTAGCGTCCCATATGTCAGACGACATCCGCCTACTACATCACATCTTCACATACAACCTCTACCCCGGACACAGTAATCGCAGTGAGTGTACGCGACTCATGGTAGACTTTTTGTACCAAGTAGGGCAGAGAGCGAACTTGTGCGTACCTACATTCGTGTTACGATAGATAGTGAGTACTGCACGCTCCACCAGGAGCTCTGAATCGCTTCCCTTCGGCCGACTCATATGTAAGATTGCACGGGAGTTTGGCTACAGTCTGGGGATGGAAAGGCCGGCACCAATTCATCAAATCGATGAGAGTACTCTCCATCAGATGGAACTCAGGGCACGACGACGACGAGCCCGACAGGAGGAGAGTGAGGATGAGGCGGAGAGCGAAGAAGAAGAGAGTGAGGAAGGGAGTGAAGCTGAAATAGAAGAAGAAAAAGAGGAACCAGAGGCTCAGGATACCAAGGAGAGCTCCCCTCCTACGCCACCAGAGCAGGACGCGGTTCAGGCTCCGAGGGATGCTCGTATGGTTCGCATTGAAGAGGGCCAAGCCACCCTGCGGCAAGAGATTGGGCAGGTTCGGGCCGAGCTTGGTGAGACCCGAGCCAAGCTTGACGTGACCGAAACCTCATGAAACGAAATTTTAAGAAGGTGTACCGCACATTGAGGACTATCTTGTGCTGTGTACAGGACAAGGATGCTCCTCCTCCATCGCCTGACTCGGATGCCTAGTCATCCATGCTGTTGTTTGTAGTTTGTTTTGCTTACCGCTTTAGGCGGTTTATGTTTTCATATTGATGGATGTAGTAGTTAATAGTATGTTTTTAGTATTGGAAGCTTGGTTGTAATTAGCTCACATGCATCTTCTGTCATGATTCATGTAATCCTGTTATCCATGTATTGTGACAATTTTGCTAAATAGAATGCATGTAGCCTCTTTTTCTATGAAGTGTGTGGAATGCTTAAGTGGTTGTGTATTGTATTGTTATGCTTCATCTTACATGTGTTGCACCCTATGCTGTATAGGGTATGCCACGGAAGTATACGAAGAGCACGACACCCCTCTTGTTCACTGATTCGATGGACCAGACTCCTTCCCGCAGAGGTGGTCCTGCGGACCTGGGTTCAGGCTCAGATCAGCCTTCTGCTGGTCCTACAGGTGGACTACCACCTTTTACACAACCGGTTCTCCAGCAGAACTGGGCATCCTCTTCGACATAGTATGAGCCACAGGCTGCTCCACCTACTGATAAGTTTGACCAGTTGATGATGATGATGCATCAGCAACAGATGCAGCAGCAGCAGCACCAACAGCTTATGGCCACTATTACAGGGGCCTTATCTCAGGGTGGGAGTACGACTCCACCTTCACCATCTAGATGTCCTGTTGAGACTAGACAGCCTCCTGCTCAGGCTGAGGATGTGCCTCCGCCCACACCTGCTGCGTACCCTACAGGAGACGTGGGTACTCGCGGTATTCTCGAGCGATTTCAGCGCTTGAGGCCTCCTACTTTTTCAGGTTCTCATAGACCCGAGGAGGCTGAATACTAGCTAGACCGCATCTCTAAGATACTGCAGATGCTGCATTGTACTGAGGCAGAGCAGGTCGAGTTAGCCGCCTTTATGTTCGAGAAGGAGGCTAGCTTGTGGTGGGACAGTATACTGCGGACCGTCGCAGTAGGATATGTATGGACGTGGGCTGCCTTTGAGTTCCGCTTCCACAAGAAATACTATCCTCAGGCCTATCGACACGAGAGGGAGAATGAGTTCCTACGCCTCAGACAGGGAGGCATGACAGTTACCGAGTATGAGCATCGCTTTACTGAGTTGGGTCGTTTTGTTCCGACTATACTTACTGATGAGCAGATGCGGATTAGACATTTTTCTGAGGGCTTGCGGCCAGACATCCAGTCGAAGATGTACTGCGTCAGTATACCCTCCTATGCCGAGCTGATATATATGTCTATGAGGGCAGATGAGGATGTTGATCGGCTGACACGATCTCGTGGTGCTATGGTTACGAGACCTCGACCAGATATTCAGAGCAGGCCTTTCCTCGGTAAGAGGCCTCGCATCGACTCTCCCCCCAGGACCATGGCTCTAGTAGTTCCGATGAGGCATCCAGGTGTGACCTGTACATACTGCGGGAGACCGGATCACCCTACAGAGAGCTACTTTGCTCGGATGAGGGATAGCGGGTTTTCTCCACCACAGAGGATTGATCGCCCTCGCCCACAGGCTATATCGGCTCCACCAATACGGACTGCCCCTGCTCATCCTTCCTTCTGACCTCCTGTATCTCATTTCAGGTTGCCTCAACGGCCCATGGTACCTTAGCCCAACCGATCACAGCAGGCTCGAGTGCATGCGCTTGTAGCTGAAGCTCCTGAGACATCGATTACGGCCCCGATGGCTTTTGAGGGTACGGCCCACGTTCAAGGTACACCCGTCTCCTTGTTGGTGGACACTGGGACCACTACTTCTATCATTTCTTGTGCGGCAGTTAAGCGCCTAGCTTTACCTACTGCTCCCACGAAGGGAATAAGACTCACTACTGCTACTGGGACCTTTTCGGATGTCACACGGACGTGTGGGGCTTGCCCAGTAGACTTGGGTAGCAGGACAGTATTCCTTGACCTCATTGTTGCCCCCTTATGGTATTACGACATTATCCTCGGTATGAACTGGTTCACAAGATGAAGGCAGAGATTGATTGCGATAATCGGGTTGTGACAGCCAACGGACCTGATGGCACGGTCTTTGCTTTTCCAGTGCAGGTTAGTTGGCCTTGTCGTCTTGGATGTTACGCTACCTTATTAAAGCAAGTCGATGGTCAGACGTTGGGAAATATGCCTGTGGTTCAGAATTTTACAGGTGTGTTTGCAATGATTCCTAGTTTGCCTCCTCGGCACGAGATCGACTTCACCATTAATCTTACGCCTGGTGCGACACCTATCTCATTGCTGACTTATCGTATGCCTCCATGTGAGATGGAGGAACTGCGGAAACAGATTGACGGGCTAGTAGAGAAGGGCTTTATACGACTTAGTGTGTCTCCCTGGGGAGCACATGTACTGTTTGTGAAGAAGAAAGATGGCTCACTATGGTTGTGTATTGATTACCGTAGGTTGAACCAAGTCACCGTGAAGAACAAGTATCCTTTGCCCAGGATAGATGATTTCTTTGATCAGTTGAAGGGGGCAAAGTATTTCTCAAAGACAGACTTGTAGTCAGGGTACCACCAGTTGCACGTCAGAGATCAAGACGTGCAGAAGACAGCTTTCAGGACCTGTTTTGGGCATTACGAGTTCTTGGTGATGTCGTTCGGTCTTACGAACGCACCGGCCGTGTTCATGGACTTAATGAACAGGATATTTCGACCATTCTTATACCGATTCGTCATCGTATTCATCGATGACATCTTGATATACTCTAGGAGTCGGGAAGAGCACGAGGAGCACCTGAGAGCGGTGCTAGATACTCTGAGGAAGAACCAGTTGTTCGCATAGTACAAGAAGTGTGACTTCTGGCAGGAGGAAGTCAAGTTCCTGGGACAAGTGGTGTCCAAGGATGGGATAGCTGTGGACCTTGTTAAGGTAGCCGTGGTTCAGGATTGGAAGCATCCTGGCTCGGTTACCGAGGTGAGTAGTTTTCTTGGCCTGGTAGGGTACTATCGACGTTTCATTTGGGACTTCTCGAAGATTGCCAGGCCGTTGTCACAGTTGACGCGTAAGGATCTGAAGTTCGCCTGGAATAAAAAGGCGGAAGTAGCTTTTTAGGAGCTGAAGGACAGACTGACGTCCGCCCTTGTGGTAGTATTTCCAGAGCAAGGGGTTAAGTACACGATATACACTGACGCGTCTCGAGTTAGTCTGGGTTGCGTCTTTATGCAGAAGGATAGGGTGATTGTATATGCTTCGAGACAATTAAGGAAGCATAAGGAGAATTACCCTACACACGACCTTGAGTTAGCAGTTGTTATCTTTGCATTGAAGCTCTGGAGACATTACCTCTGCGGAGAGGAGTTTGAGCTTTTCTGCGACTACAAGAGCCTTAAGTATATATTCACTCAGCGGGACTTGAATATGAGGCAGCGCCGATGGATGGAGACCTTGAAGGACTTCAAGTTCGAGGTTTCATACCATCCTGGTAAGGCCAACCTTGTGGCAGATGCGTTGAGCCGCAAGAAGGCTATGGCATTTACAGCTCTGTTGATGATAGCAGAGTGGGATATGTTAGAGTTCGTGTGGGAATTCGAGTAGAAACTTACAGTGGAAGAGCCATTTGAGAGTGTCGCGCACCTTCGGGTGCGGCCACTTATTGATGATAGGATTATCGAGGCCTAGAAGGGCGATGAACGGTTGTCTGAGCTTTGAGAGCAACTAGCGACACCGAGGACTCCGAGTGGCTAGTTAACACAGATGGGGGCCTACGATACCGTAGCCGCCTATGCGTCTCATATATTCAGGACTTGAGACAGGAGCTTCTCGAGGTTGCCCACAAATCGAAGCTTGCGATGCATCCTAGTAGCACGAAGATGTACCAGGACATGAGGCGATCGTGTTGGTGGGACAACATGAAGGTGCATATAACAGAGTATGTTTCACGTTATTTCACGTGTCAGCAGGTCAAGGCCAAACATCGCCGACCTCCTGGACTGCTTCAGCCCATGCCCATAGCTGAATGAAAATGGGACTTCATCTCTATGGATTTCATATCGGGGCTGCCGAAGACGAGGAAGGGACATGATTCCATCTGGGTGATTGTGGACCGGTTGACCAAATCGGCTCATTTTCTCCCTATCAGAGTCACGAACTCTGCAGACGACTTGGCTAGGTTGTACATCAGCTAGATAGTCCATCTGCATGGAGTTCCTTTAGAGATAATGTCGAACCGCGACACGCAATTCACGTCTATCTTCTGGACTCGTATCTAGGAAGCGATGGGTGTGAAGCTGAAGTTCAGTACTGCGTTTCACCCTCAGACCGACGGGCAGACAGAGCAGGTGAATTAGATTTTAAAATACATATTATGGGCCTGTGTCTTGGATTTCAAGGACAGTTGGGATAACTGTCTTCCTTATGCAGAGTTCGCATACAACAACAGCTTTCAGGTGAATATTGGTATGGCTCCATATGAGGCCTTGTATGGTCACCCTTGCAGAGCACCGCATTGCTGGGCTGAGGTTGGCGAGCGTAGCTTGATTGGCCCAGAATTAGTACAGGCGACCTCAGAGAAGATCGACATTATCAGGCGTCGACTTCTTGCGACCCAGAGTAGACAGAAGAGTTATGCCGATACGAGGCAGCGACCGCTGGAGTTTGAGGTTAGAGATCATGTATTCCTCAGAGTTTTCCCTATGAAGGGAGTCCTTTGGTTTGGGAAGAAGGGGAAGCTTACGCCGTGATTCATTGGCCCATTTAAGATACTTGATCAAGTGGGAGCGGTGGCATACCGTCTCGCTTTACCCACACCACTCGCGGGAGTGCACAACATATTTCATGTATCTATGCTAAAGAAATATGTCCCTGATCCTTCACACATCATCCATTGGGAGCAGGTGCAGTTGAGCGAGGATGCTACATATGTACTGTGTCCGACACGTATCCTAGACAGGAAGGAACAGGTGTTGCGCAATAAGGTGATTCCACTTGTGAAGGTACTATGGATGCATCACACTGAGGAAGAGGTTATTTGGGAGACAGAAGTCGAGGTTCGAAAGAACTACCCTCAGCTTCTCGAGGAGTACGAAAAGGTACTAATTTTGAGGATGAAATTTTTCATTAAGGGGGATAGATCGTAACGACCTAAATCATGTTACGGCAAAAGTACGTTATATGTGATAAATGTGTAACCCAAGTGTTTGTGGAAATGCTTAAGTAAACATAGATCTCGGATTCATGCATGCCATGATTTCCGCCGTGGGTATACACATGTGATATATGGGGCAACTCCCTAGTGAAAGGATTTGGCCCAGCACATGTACAATTCATCATATATCATGTATGATGATGTTTGAAGTTTATGTGTTTGTGAAAATGCCCGAATGTGCTAGTGATCATCTAGTATACATTGTGTGCGGCTCGAGATACAAATCTCGGTCACCTTAATTATGTGAATGATTTCATGCATGCCGATTTATAGTAAAGTCTGTTTTGCTTATGCAATGATTGTGTGTGAAATCATGTTTGTGTTGTAATATGCTTTGATGGTTAATGTTGTTTCATAATATGCTTGTGTGATTGAACTTCTTGAACCATGGAATCCATTATGGTGGATTGTCTCACATGATTATATGATGAATGGATTGAGTTTGGGACTATGATGTAGTCCAGGCAATCGGTAACGAAAGTAAATTCGTGGCTGAGATTCATTCACCTTACGAGATGTGTTCGACAAGCCCGAGTCATACTTCAGTTAGCGACAGTGGTTAGGCCACACGGAGTGCTTGCGCTTCATGTCGTTCAATTGGTCGTACGCTCGAGCTAGCCGAGCTCGTCAAGTAACCCAATCCGCCTTATGTATGTTCACCATGTTTGGACGCCTTTGCTTGAACCTAGGGTACCAAACTTACCAGTAGAATCCCGTTAACCATGGTACCACGATCCGCTAAGACTCATGAGCCGGGCATGGTGGTATGGGACACCATGGTCTAGCTGTTGGCCTACGATGGGGCCACGAGCCTCCCCATAGTGACCATTGAGCAACCAGACTCGTGAGCCGAATACGGTGGTATGGGACACTGTATTCGAGCTGTCGGCCTACACAGATAAGGTGATTGGGGAGTGGTCTAACGATTCCGTGTAACAGCCCTGACTGCCCTTTGTAGTGACCTCGAGAGTACTCTGAGTCTACGTGGAGGCGAAGACACTTCCGTAGTAACAAGAGTATGAACTAGGCTTGTATTGATAAGGTGATGGGGGAGTGGTGCAACGATTCCGTGTAACAGCCCTGACAGCCCTTGCAGCGACGTAGAACTGCATCATCATACGAGATTATCTAGGATTGACGACCCTAAAATAGATCATGTTTGGGAATAGTACAAGGGAGGTACCTTAGTTTCCTAATACTGCTGTATGAAAAGGATTAATAACAACTCGGTAATCATGCTCATCATCGCACTGCATGTGCCTGGAAGATGTGGAGCACTGAGGGAGGAACGCATGCCGCGGACGTAAGATGGTGTCGCATGAGGGAGTATGTTGGTGAGGGCATGCATCACGAATGCACCTCATACTTGCATTAACAAGAGTACTTAGGATTGTTGATTGTACTGCTTTATCATTACTGCTTGACTGATTTGATAACATATTAACCTATGCTTTATTGTTCCACTGAGTTAGCTACTCACTCCCACGTTACAGGACGGTGTTCTGGACACCCACCAGACTCTGTCTTAGATGCAGGTACTGACGATTCATTGGAGGCTGAGCCTGATTATTACGATGATCAGGATGAGTTCTCCTATATGCAGTTCTCCGGCGGCTTTGCTTACGCTATCGGATTGACAGGGCTATTGGGCTATCACAACAGTTGGACTATTCTTTTGACATTTTGTTTTTGATTCAGTATACGTATATGATGACTCAATGAAGTAATCATACTTTGAAGACAGATCGAAATCGTTTTGTTTTTATATACATCTATATATATCTTTCAATCTTCCACTTGCGTTTTGTACATTGATCTGGAATATGGATTACTGATTTGGTATAATCTCACTCATGTTTATTGTACGAACACAGACAACATTCAATCATCATTCTCTATGTTGCATAAGTGATGTT
Source organism: Magnolia officinalis (assembly GCA_021015155.1). Taxonomy (NCBI): domain Eukaryota; kingdom Viridiplantae; phylum Streptophyta; class Magnoliopsida; order Magnoliales; family Magnoliaceae; genus Magnolia; species Magnolia officinalis. The sequence continues at coordinate 30,237,676 of JAJHSJ010000008.1, forward strand.
TTGGAACTCGAGAGTTGAGTTGCTACTCGACCCTCAAATTTTATGGCATTACATGAACCATTGTGAAACCTCCTTAGTGAAATCTGGTACACTCAAGGGTTGAATGCGGTTACCGGGAGTGGAGTAGACTTATCGTCGAACCACTATATAAATGACTGTGTTTGAGATTGTTATTTTGATTGAGTGATTTGCTTTAATACTTCCATATCTGAATATCTGATCACTCCTCACACACCTACACAGTCATATCCATCATGAACTAGATTGCATATTGTTTACTTCTTAAGCAGTTTGTGATTGGATCCTCTACCAGGCTTGGAAGCCAGTAGAGTTACATTTGAGTAATCCTGAGAATTGCAAGATCATAGGATTATTGAAGTAGGATTTTTAAGTAAATCATAAAAACTTTAAAAAGTCCTATTCACTCCCCCTCTAGGACATATTGGCATATTTCTTCTTCAACTAGTGTGGTCTTTACCGCCATTTCACAGGTGATTCTTGAATTTATGTATGATTTTATTTTATTTTTTTGCTACTAATCTTCTTTCTACCAATTACTATTTATCATAAGGTTGGAAGTATGTCACCGCCTAATGTAGCATATGCTTTTTCAAGTCATTACACAAGTTATAGCTATCAACATTATGCTGCACACCATTTAACACAAGATCAAGAAAACCCAATCATTCTCTCCACACACCATTTGTATCCACGCCATAAATTCATCTATATAGATCATTTCAGGGCATGGGTCAAAGAATGAGGCAGATCGAAATCTCAAGTTGACCCACCACAAAAAAATAATAATAATAATAAGGGGGATTGAACGTTGACTAATAAAAATTTTCAGAGAGCTACAAAAGTCTTGGATCAAGCTGATATTTGATTTTTCTCTTCATCCATGTCTTTTTTTAACTTATTAACAGGTTAGATCTCAAATAAACATCATAGTGGCCCTAGGAAAGTCTCAACGATGGGTGTCACTATCCCCAATGTTTTCGATGGTGCGGCCACTTGAGATTTGGATCTGACTCATTCTTTTGATCATCCCGTAAAATGATCTCTCCAAATGAATGGACGGTGTTGATACAATACATACATCATGGTGGGGCACACAGATCTGACTCCTTTTTTGGATCAACTGTTAAAATAATTGGTTGGGCCCACAGTTAATGTATCTGGTCTATCCACGTCGTCCATCCATTTTTCCATCTTATTTTAGGGGATGAGACAAAAATTTAAGCATACCCAAAGATCAAGTGGACCATACCATAGGAAACAGTTGGAATAATGATTTCCACCGTTAAAACCTTTATAATGTCCATAGTGATGTTTATTTCTCATACAACCTGTTCGTAAGATCACAAAAACATGGATGAAGGGAAATCACAAATACAAGCTTGATCCTATACTTCTGTGGCCCCCAAGAAATTTTCAATGGTAGATGTTCAATTCACACTATTTCTTGTGGTGTGGTCCATTTGAGGTTTGGATATACTTCTTTTTTTTTTGGGTCAAGCCCTAAAATTATTAGGTAAAATGGATGGACGGAGTGGATAAAATACATAAATCAAGGTGGTCACCACAGAGTTTACTCAGTACACTAAGCGTACTGAGTTACTCAGTACGCAATCCGGTTGCGATTAAAAAGGAGGCCCCTCCCAAAACCATAATCACGCGCCTGGCCCTCCCAAAACCCAAATCCCGCGCCCGCCCCTCCCAAAACCCAAATCCCTCAATACCCAAATCCCGCACCCGCCCCTCTCCCAGACCCCCCCCTCTCTCTCTCTCTCTCTCTCTCTCTCTCTCTCTCTCTCACGGGCGCGCGCGCGCGGCCCGGTCATCGGTTTCCCAACCTCTCTCCCACAAGCAAATGAGCCCGCCCCTCTGTTTCCGAACACCTCTCTCTCTCTCTCTCGCTAGGGTTTTGAAATCCCCCTTTCGCCGCAAACCCACCTTAAATCTGTGAGAGAGACTTGGAGAGCACTCGAAAGAAGAAGAAGAAGAAGAAGAAGAAGAAGAAGAGGAAATCCAGACATCTCAGACATCTATCCTGCGAACCATCTACGATCTCTAGCTCCTCAAAACAACGGTTAGTCTCTCTCTCTCTCTCTCTCTTAAGGCCTTGATTGAGCCAGGCTACACAGATTTTTGCACTTCAAAACTGAATACAGATAGGTTGTTAGTTCCGAAATCCAAAGATTTGGGTGCAGGGAGGAGTGATTTGTGACTCAATGTGGGCTTCCTATGCTTGTTTGCAGGCCCTCATCATCTTGCTGATGCATGAATGATGAGAAATGAATTTATCTTGTTCTACATAACTTTGTCATGAAAACATCAGTATTGGCATAGAGACAAGGTATTGTATTACACATCATGGAAGACACCTTAATTGAACTACGTGGGTGAAATTCAAGTGTAGGAGCAGGAAGTGGCAGTTCTAAAAATGACAGGTGGCAAGAGCATGTATTGGAAAACTAGAAAATTAAAGACTTCTAATCAAAGTGTTACAACAAAACAAATCAAATCAGTCCATTTCACAAACACGTACACACTGTAAAATGCTCCAGTGCTCTCGGTGCCTAGGAGTTGAATCTCAGAAAAAATAAAAGAGAGCTAATCTCCAATGCCACATGAATTCCAACGGATTTTGTAACAGCCCGGATATTTCCCAACCTGGAATTAGGCGTCCTTAGGCGATGGGTCAATCTTAACACTGGTTTAACTTCTCAAACACTCAATTAAAGCCTCAAATCCCTTTTCAAACCATTTTCTTCACAAATCCCACCCTTCACCACTTTGATCTTTCAATTTTTCAAAGTACTTTCACCCTATACACTATCTTAAATTAGCTAAGTAGTATAACTTGGATCACTTTATATACAAACTACAAAGGACTAAGTACCACCTCAAACAGAAATCTTGCAGGACTAAATCCTTTAGAAATTAGGCGAGATTTAGCTAGTGTTAAACTAGAGTGCCTGTGAAATTAGCACCAATCACTTTAAATACGATTTGCAAGACCCAAAACTTGTAGAATCATTGATGCTAGGTTACCCTAAAATCTAGGATCAATCTCATTACCCGGCTGCTCTCGGGAGCATCTCGAAACTCCGTATCAGATCTGGACCGCACGTTGGAAGTCCAATGAACACGAAGTTAAGGAATTAGGACCGCCTTGCTGGGCTTGACAACCATCTCGAAAATCAAATCCAGATAGTGTCCCAGCGCTATTCGCTTAAGCTAGGAGTGAAGAGTGTGAGAAATGTGAAATTAATTCAAAATAAAATATCTTGAATGGTAATCTGGCACCTCTCGCTTGCAGATCAGTTTTAAGCAACCAGACCGTCAGAATCAGACCAAATTACACCCTCAGATCAGGAGAAGTTTCATACACATTTACATGTACTCGGAATCTTCAATCAAGATCCGCTGACCGTTGAACTGAAACTGGTCCACCACGTGTGATCTGGAATCCCGACTGAAACGAAAACTTAACTCCACCTAGATCCGGTGTCGGTGAGCTTAAGTCCGACCTTTGGCTCAAGGAGGCCCGCCAGAAGTCCTCCGTTGAGCTGAAACCAGCCCACTTTGGTTATAACCTAAGTATACTTTGACCTAGAGTCTATTTCGGTGAGTTTTTAGGCTATATAAGGACCTTAAATCCTCTCTCATTGCAGCCATACGAATTTGAGATTTGAGAGAGAGAAAAGAGAGAGAAAGTGTGGGAGTTGTGGGAGGATTTCCCTGTCATGCTTCCCTGTCGTTATGCAAGCACAACCACTCTGTTCTAATCGCTTTCCCGGCGATTTCAGCCCCGTTTTTAGGTAAGAAACCCTAACCCTAATCTGATTTGGAGTGTTAATGGTTGTAGGTTATGAAATAGCAAACCTACTTCGTTCTCTAGGTGGCCAAACTGCCGTATACGGAAGCTTAGCAAACCTATCAATTCCGTTACGATTCTACGACAAAAGGTGCGGACTTTAGGTGTATAGGTTATGGTTTTCAACACTTTCAATGTCAGATAGTGATAGATTCATGATCTGCACGCAATTGCACATGTACAAAGTGCTGTTTGTTTTTCGTTTCGATTAAAGATGAGAAATATGAAATTCTACATACTCTAGGTATTTGTAGAAAGTACCGTATACGTGCAAATTTTGGAAATGTGTTTGACATGATTAATTGTTGTATGAATATATTATATGTGGATAAATTACTTGTTTGGCGAAAGGACTCGCCCTATACATGTTTTGCTTATATACACCATGTATGTTGAAATTGTGTATTCTAGAAAGTACCGTATACGTATAAATTTTGGAGATGTATTTGTCATGATTATTTGCTGTATGAATATATTATACATGGATAAAACACTTGCTTAGCGAAGGGATAGCCCTAATACATCTTTTTGCAAATATACACTATGTATGTTAAAATAGTGTATTCTAAGTGTTTGTGAAAATGACCGAATGAGTATATGAAAAGGCCTAGCTATATGTCCTAGAGGGGGGGTGAATAGGACAATGCCAAATAAAACTTATAACAGCGGAATTAAAAAGAATATGATAGCCAAATTAAATCACAATGCAGGAAAGTGAAACAACCTCAAAATTTATATCTTGAGAGGTTGATACAAATGTTGTTCTGAGGACAACCTTTCACCAAAAACCAGAGTTTATGGTAGGACAACCTTATTTCTAGAAAGATCTTTGTATCAAATCTCAAACCAAAGAGGAATAAAGAAATAAATACAAACTGAATTGAAATAAATTGTAATCACAAATGTATTGTTCTAGGGACAGCCATACACCATAAAAATGGCAGGGCAACCTTGCTGGAACAACTTTTAAAAGAAATTGAATATCAAGCTGATAAAGGAATAGCAGAAAATAAATTCTAAACTATTACAAAATTCTCACAATGCTTGAATTAAATGATTACAACATTCACCACCATACATACATCCCACAAAAGAATAATTAAATATTAGAAGTATAAATCATTCAACCACAACATAAGGGATTATAGTGGTTCGCCTGTGTGTTCACCAACTGTTAAACAACAGCCACACAAAATGCTACTCCACTCCTAATATCCTCACACAAGGGATATTAGTGTTCACTAACAAAATAGGTTTTTCCAGGTTCACCAAAAACCTTTACAATTGTGTCTTTGTCTGTGGGCTTACACAATTAAAAAAACCCCACTTCTGAGTTTTCCTGGCTCTCCTCAGATAACCAATACAACAAGATTTTTCTGGCAAATCTTGAAAGAAACCAAAACAGAAAGGAATTTACAATTAAATGTAAAATACCTGATTATCTCCTTCGTTGTAGCAGTCCGGTAGAACCAAGTTAGAGCAGATGATTGAATGTCCAAGTTCAATGTCCAGTACTCAATTACAATGGTTCTAATTCTAATAGATTTTAAATTAAACTAAGTAGGGCTTGCCTTAATTGATTTTGATTCCAAAGAAAGGAAATAACAATTCCTCTTATCAAATTAGATTGGAATAGCATAAACAAAATCAATTAAATAAAGCTAAGGAAAGAGAATATTAAATAAGCACACTTAGCTTAGATGGAGCACAGAATTATCTCTCAGAAGTTCGACGAAGATTGGCTTGAATGGATTAATTAATTCGATCATTTTTTCTGAGATTTGTGCTCTATTTATAGGTGAGCAGATCACGTGTTCGACTGGTCTAAAGAGCTCTTCGACTAGTTGAAGCAATAACAGATATTTGAAAAATAAGGCGCGATAAGCTTTGACCGTTCTACGACTGGTCGAAGGACTCCTTCGACTGGTCGTATGTCACCTTCGACTAGTCGAATGTCTCCTTCGACTGGTCGAAGAACTTAAAATCATCGCTGGACTTTGAGTCGAAGACTTTCGGCTGGTCGAAGATGCAGTCGACATTGTTCCTTCGACTGGTTGAACAGATTCCTGGACTAGTCGAAGCCTAATAGAAATTATCCGATTTTTGTAACAAACTTACGACTGATCGAGGAATTTCTTAGACTGGTCGAAGCAACTCTAGGACTAGTCGAAGAAGGCCTAGGACTAGTCGAAGAACAGACCAAACTTATGTAAAATAAACATTCGATTTATGTATCCAAAGTGACCTACTTCTAAGGTCAACCTAAGGTCAATCAAACCTTAACCATGAAGTAAGGACATTGAAACATTAGGAACTAGTGCCCTTGAAGTATGAGCCTTGAAGTCTTGATGTAGTTCAATCTTAAAATCTTGATGTAGCTCAATCTTGAAATTGTCTTGAGTTCTTTATGAACTGCCTTGTACTCTTCTTGAAGTCTTGCAGCTTGAGTCATGTCTTGTGAGTAGTTCTTGCATTCAAGTTTGATCTTTGTACTCGTGAGCTTTGCTTGTTGTGAGCTTAGCTTGTTCATGAATGTTGATCTTTGAGAGAGCTTCACTTATGCAAGATATATAACAGTGATTTTGGCACCACAAATTTGACAACAAACAGGGATATAAAATATAGCACTTACAATCTCCCCCTTTGTCAAATTAGTGACAAAACACATAACCAAGATAAACATAAAATAAAATAACTGGTTAAAGAGATATGAACTAGTTCATATCAACTGGCTTACTAGCAAATCAGATATGAACCAGTTCATATCAACTGGCTTACCAGCAAATCATTATTCAATATTCAACATTCAACCAGTTCAAACATACTCCCCCTAAGTAACATAACCAATGCTACTCCTCTCACAATCATATCGTAAGAATAAACCATTCTCCCCCTTTTTGTCACAATATGACAAAGGAAACAATAATAAAGGAGAACTAAATAAAGGGATATATGAGAGTAAACATGAGGAGTTATGAGATTATAGCAAAACAGAGATAGAGATACTTAACATAGCTTCACATAGAATAAATATCCAGCATAAAACATATATAATATCCTACTCAAACTCAGTCAACCAAGTGCTAAGTTAAAAAGTTATTACAGACCAGAAGTCTCATATAAACTAATCAGAACTAGAACCAGATGACGGAGCAGGAATAGAAGGATCAATTTGGTACATGCCTTTGTTCAATCGCCTAAGATATTTGCGCATGTACTTGAATTGTAAATCATGAGCAACAGACATGTTTTCCATCTTTACATTTATATTCTCAACTTTATCCTCTAATGCACTCAGACGAGCATCAACATCAGATGGTTCAAAATCTGGATCATTTGTCGAGTCAGAATCCAGTTCCTCAAAAATGTCATCCATATTAATGTCATCACCAGCTTCTTCATGACCACCACCACCACCACCACCTTGTTCAGGAAGTAGATCCAGCTTCATCTTATTGATATTAGTATTGTTGAAGATCAGATGATGGATTGGTGCCTCATCAACCGGCATATCGACTAACATATGTGTAGCCAATACAGTCATTAAATAGGCAAAAGGAATGTCACTATGACCAGGATGGAGTCTAAACTGAAGAATGAAATGACAGATTAAGGATGGTAAACAAATCTGAGTACCTTTGGAGATAGCATGGATAACACGAACCATAAACGAAGTCAAGTCAGTTTTATTACCCGAACGAGGATACAGATTAGACACAAAGATTTTGTGGAGAATTCTGTACTTGGGTAACAAATACCTTGCGGGAAGTGCATTCCCTTTTTGTGTCCATTGAACATCCATGTTGCACAAGTCTCTAGTGAGCATGCGTTTTTCAGACATTGAGGGTTTATCAGTTAAGTTATGGATAGGAATACCCTCATCATTCACAGGAATGTCCATAAGGGCTGAAATTAAATGACGATCAATGTCAAAAGGCCCTTCTCTAGTAGATATTTTAAAAGTTAAATTATCCTGTGAAAAAGCACTAATACATGTAAACATGGATTGAGCAATGGACCGGTATGCAGGCCCACCCCAATGTAATAAGTTAACCCAACCTACAGCTTCAAGCATAGGAAGGATGTCAAAAGGTGCAATATGATTAACATCAACAGGATGTTCAACAATAACATTACGTAATCTGATGTCCCTAACATAAGATGGATCATCATTGGGAACAAGAAGATGATGCTTAGAGATAATGGTCGATCTGGAGGAAGAAGAAGGACCACGGGAAGTAGTTTTTCTACCTCTAGAAGCCATTTGCAACAAGGATATCAAGGAATTAAAAAATTGCAAAGGATTGAGAAGTGGGTTTACACAAAACAGATTTTTCAAAATCTAAACCCCAAATCTCAATGAAATCCAAAATACAAAGCTTAAAGCTTGAAAAGTAAACAATCTAGACACAAATCTGCAAGAAAAACGTGATTTGGAACACTAACCTTGAAGAACATGAAAGATGGGTTCGACAAGTCGAAGCTCGGCTCCTTAGAGAGGAAAAATGAAATGAGAAAGAAAGCAAAAATTCCCAAATTTTAAGTGATTTCCGAGATCTACGACTGGTCGTGGATATCTACGACCGGTCGAAGGTCGACTGGTCGAGTATAATCACGACTGGTCGAAGAATGTCAAAAAAATCATATTTCTAAATTTTTCTTCAAAAAAATTCGAATTCAATCTAGCAAAAATATACACTATGATACAAGTAGGCATAAATAATCATTTCAAAATGCACATGCCAAGATCAAATTTCATCTTTTTGAACCTGCTTTTATTGAGAGGTTTTGTGAAAATGTCAGCACGTTGATCTTCGGTAGGAATATATTCTAGATATATAACTTTTTCTTCTACTAATTCTCTTATATAATGAAATCTAATGTCAATGTGCTTAGTACGAGAATGCTGAATAAGATTTTTTGAAATATTTATTGCACTGGAATTATCACAATGTAATAACATAGAATCCTGTTTAATTCCATAATCACTTAGCATTCGTTGCATCCAAACTATCTGCGTACATGCATTACCAGCTGCGATATACTCAGCTTCAGCTGTTGATAGTGATATAAAATTTTGTTTCTTACTAAACCAAGAAACTAAACAATTTCCAATGTAAAAGGATTTTCTATCATCTAGATTACCAGCCCAATTAGCATCTGAGTACCCAACAAGTTGGACACTAGTCTCATGAGGATACCAGAGACCAAGATTTATAGTACTTGCAACATATCTAATAATCCGCTTAACAGCAATTAAGTGAGATTCTTTTGGATCAGATTGAAATCTTGCGCAAATACCAACATTTAAAGAAATATCAGGTCTACTAGCAGTTAAATATAACAAACTACCAATCATACTCCGATAAAGTTTTGAATTAATATTTTTACCATTATAGACTTTTGAGACTTTCAGGGTAGTACTCGTAGGAGTATCGAAATTCTTGCCATTCTCAAATCCAAATCTCTTGATTAGATTCAAGGCATACTTAGATTGAGAGATGAATATTCCTTCAGGTTGTGCTTAACTTGCAAACCAAGAAAATAAGTTAATTCCCCAACCATGCTCATTTCAAACTGTGATTTCATCAAGTCTGCAAACTCAGTAGTCAAGTTAGTACAAGTTGATCCATAGATGATATCATCAACATAAATCTGTACTATTAAGATATGATCATTATGTTTTTAACAAATAGAGTTTTATCAACAGATCCCATTTGAAAATTATGACTTAAAAGAAATTTCGTTAGTTTCTCATACCATGCCCTAGGTGCTTGTTTTAATCCATAAAGTGCTTTTTAAGCCGATACACATAATCAGTATTTTGGGATCTTCAAAACCCATTGGCTGTTCAACATAGACTTCTTCATGTAAATCGCCATTTAAAAAAGCACTTTTCACATCCATCTGATAGATCTTTATCTTTCTAAAACATGCAATGGATATAAATAGTCTGATAGATTCAAGACGTGCTACTGGTGCAAAAGTTTCATCGAAATCAATCCCTTCAATTTGAGTATAACCTTGTACCACTAGTCTAGCCTTGTTTCTAATTATATTTCCACATTCGTCAGACTTATTTTTGAAAATCCATTTTGTTCCAATGATGTGTTTATCTTTAGGTCTTGGTACGAGATACCAAACATCATTTCTTACAAATTGATTAAGTTCTTCTTGCATTGCAACAATCCAGTTCTCATCAGCAAGAGCTTCTTTTACATTGGATGGTTCTATTTGGGATGTAAAACATACATAATTACATAAATCCTCAAGTTGTCTACGGGTGCGAACACCAGTGAGAGGGTTTCCAAGAATTTGAGTGGTTGGATGATCTTTAACAGTCCTCAATTCAGATTCAGTCTGATTTGATGAAGTATCGGGTTTATCAATGATTAGAACTTCATCATTATCTGAATTAAGATTGGCTTATTTAAGTGATCATCAATGACAACATTGATGGATTCTTGAATCACACCAGTCCTTTTGTTCAGAACCCTATAAGCACGACTGTTTAAGGAATATCCTAGAAAAATCCCTTCATCACTCTTTGTATCGAATTTTCCCAAATTTTCACGATCACGTAAAATATAGCATTTGCTGCCAAAAACTCGAAAGTATTTGACAATAGGCTTTTTGTTGAACCATAATTCGTAAGCCGTTTTATTATTATCTTTGCTAGTATAAACTCGGTTAATAATATAGCAAGCTGTATTTACAGCTTCAGCCCAAAGATTTTTGGAGAGCTTCATGCTATTCAACATGACATTAGCCATTTCTTGAAGCACCCTATTCTTTCTTTCCACAATTCCATTTTGTTGTGGAGTTTTGGGAGCTAAGAATTCATGTAATATTCCTTGGTCAGTACAGAACTTCTCAAAATTGTTATTCTCAAATTCAGATCCATGATCACTACGAATCTTACTGATTTGAAAGGATTTTTCAGTTTGAATCCTTTTGAGAACTTTTCTTACTTCTTAAAGGGTTTCAGATTTATCCCTTAAGAAGACTACCCAAGTGTATCTGGTAAAGTCATCAACTATTACCAGAATATACTTTTTACCACCACGACTTTCTGTTCTAGTAGGTCCAATTAGATCCATGTGAAGAAGTTCGAGTGGTTTTGATGTGGTATTTGAATTCACCTTTTTGTGTGAGTTCCTTGTTTGTTTGCCTATCTGGCATTCACCACATATTTTATCTAATTTCTGAAGTTTGGGTAAACCTCTTATAAGTTCTTGATTGCTCAATCTATATAAATTTCGATAATGAACATGTCCAAGACGCTTGTGCCATAAATCAGTCTCGTCTGTATGAACCATGTAACATGTTTGATTAGATGAGCTGGATTCGCTAATAATATAGCAATTTTCAGACGTTCTACGTCCAGTTAATATTAGAACCCTTATTATTTAGTATCTCACAGCTTTGATTAGAGAAACCGAACACTATGGTTATTATCACATATTTGAGATATACTAAGCAAGTTATGTTTTAAGCCTTCAACATATAAGACATTTTTAAACACAGGAAGATTAAAAAGTTGAACCGTACCTTGGCCTATAATCTTGCAGTTGCTACCATCACCAAATGTGACTGAACCATCAGTCATATCTTTCAGATCCGTGAATAAAGCTTTGTCACCTGTCATATGCCTGGAGCATCCACTGTCTAGGTACCACTTTGAATGACTTGTTGCTTTGAAAGCAGTGTGAGCAACCAAGCAGGCAACTTTAGGAACCCATTTCAAAACAGTTTTGGGTTTAGGAACATAGTTGGTCTTCTTTTGTTTATAGTTGTAAGAATGACCTATAGAGTTAGATTTTAAGAGCTCCTTGAGTAAATCAACTATCTTTTCAGCTAGTGGATTTCGTTTCTGATTAAAGTTGACATGGCTACTTCTAGGTTTTTGAAAAGTTTTTGAATTTCTAGAAAAATCTTGATAAGTACTTTTCCCTTTTGAGTTTGAGGACTCTCCTTTAACAAACATAGGAGGAGTATACTTTTGTTTAGGAGGTAGATTTTTATCATAGCCCAACCCGGATAGATCGCCACATTTTCTTGATCCGGATAAAAGTTTTTCTAACTTTGGATCTCCTTGGGCATATTTCCATGTGTCCTTTAGATTTAGAAGAGAAGATACTTCAGTTTTGAGTTTCTCAATTTCAGATTTCAAATCAATAATTAGGGAGTTCTTGAATTCCAAATCGCATTTTGATTTTTCAAAACAATCTGAAATTTGTGATTTTTTTAAGACAAGTGATTCAAAACATTCTTTGAGTTTAGAAAACTTTTCTTTTTGAAGTTTAAGTTTGACAGCAATTTTACAACTTTCTTATATAGGGCATTATAAGCGTCTTGAAGATCATCTTCATTTTCACATTCACTACTCAGATTTTCTTCACTTGTTGAGTCATTATCTGAAAATGTGAATTTGGCTAGAGTCATAAGAGTTTAACCTCATTGCCCAACTCAGTTTCAGAATCTTCTGATTCAGAAGAAGCTTCAGAATCAGATGATTCATCCCATGTAGCCAACATACCCTTCTTCTTGGGTTTGTCCTTTTTAGGACATCTATTTGCTAAGTGCCCATATTCTTGACAGTTGTAACATTGACTATCTTTCAAAGATTTTCGAGATTTGGGTCTAAACTTCTTTTTATCATTCGATTTTTGAAAATCAACCCTTTTCTTGCTTTTGAAAATCTTGTAAAATTTCTTAGCTAAAAGAGCCATATCATCTTCTGAATCAGAATTTTCTTCTGAATTATATTTAGAAGATTTTAGTGCGATAGATTTACCTTTAGGAGCTTTAAAGTTTAACTCGTAGGTTTGTAGAGAACCAACTAGTTCTTCTACCCTCATATCATCCGTATCACGAAGTTCCTGGATTGCGGTTACTTTAGAATTGAACCGTTCAGGAAGTGAGCGTAATATCTTTGCACACACTTTACTTTCTGGGATTTTATCGCCAAGACCCCACATTGAGTTTACAATGTCATTCAATCTAGTGTAAAAGTCCATAAACATTTCATTTTCCTCCATATGAATTTCTTCAAATCTGGTTGTGAGGAGTTGGACTTTAGATTTTTTGACAATTGTAGTACCCTCGTGTGTCATTTCTAATATATCCCAAGCTTGCTTTGCAGTATCACAGGAAATGATTCTTTTGAACTCATCCGGTGATAGTGCGCAAGTGATTGCATTTAGTGCTTTAGCATTTGCACTACTCTCACTTTTCTGAAGAGTGGTCCATTGGTAATATGGTGTGACTTTCATAGATTTTGAACCATCAACCCCAGTAACTTCCATGATAGGAGGTTTCCATTCAGTCACTGTGGCTTGCCACACATTTTCATCCATTGATTTGAGGAAAATCCTCATTCTGGCTTTCCAATAGGCATAGTTGGAGCCATCAAAGGGTGGAGGCCTTGTGACTGAAAGGCTATCAAAATTTGACATCTTAAATAGCTTAAATCGTTAGCTCAGGAATTAAATCCAAGAATTAAAAAAGAGCTATTAGGCTTTGATACCACTTGAAAAGGCCTAGCTATATGTCCTAGAGGGGGGGTGAATAGGACAATGCCAAATAAAACTTATAACAGCGGAATTAAAAAGAATATGATAGCCAAATTAAATCACAATGCAGGAAAGTGAAACAACCTCAAAATTTATATCTTGAGAGGTTGATACAAATGTTGTTCTAAGGACAACCTTTCACCAAAAACCAGAGTTTATGGTAGGACAACCTTATTTCTAGAAAGATCTTTGTATCAAATCTCAAACCAAAGAGGAATAAAGAAATAAATACAAACTGAATTGAAATAAATTGCAATCACAAATGTATTGTTCTAGGGACAGCCATACACCATAAAAATGGCAGGGCAACCTTGCTGGAATAACTTTTAAAAGAAATTGAATATCAAGCTGATAAAGGAATAGCATAAAATAAATTCTAAACTATTACAAAATTCTCACAATGCTTGAATTAAATGATTACAACATTCACCACCATACATACATCCCACAAAAGAATAATTAAAGATTAGAAGTATAAATCATCCAACCACAACACAAGGGATTATAGTGGTTCGCCTGTGTGTTCACCAACTGTTAAACAACAGCCACACAAAATGCTACTCCACTCCTAATATCCTCACACAGGGGATATTAGCGTTCACTAACAAAATAGGTTTTCCCAGGTTCACCAAAAACCTTTACAATTGTGTCTTTGTCTGTGGGCTTACACAATTAAAAAAACCCCACTTCTGAGTTTTCCTGGCTCTCCTCAGATAACCAATACAACAAGATTTTTCTGGCAAATCTTGAAAGAAACCAAAACAGAAAGGAATTTACAATTAAATGTAAAATACCTGATTATCTCCTTCGTTGTAGCAGCCCGGTAGAACCAAGTTAGAGCAGATGATTGAATGTCCAAGTTCAATGTCCAGTACTCAATTACAATGGTTCTAATTCTAATAGATTTTAAATTAAACCAAGTAGGGCTTGCCTTAATTGATTTTGATTCCAAAGAAAGGAAATAACAATTCCTCTTATCAAATTAGATTGGAATAGCAGAAACAAAATCAATTAAATAAAGCTAAGGAAAGAGAATATTAAATAAGCACACTTAGCTTAGATGGAGCACAGAATTATCTCTCAGAAGTTTGACGAAGATTGGCTTGAATGGATTAATTAATTCGATCATTTCTTCTGAGATTCGTGCACTATTTATAGGTGAGCAGATCGCGTGTTCGACTGGTCTAGAGAGCTCTTCGACTAGTCGAAGCAATAACAGATATTTGAAAAAGCAGGCGCGATAAGGTTTGACCGTTCTACAACTGGTCGAAGGACTCCTTCGACTGGTCGTAGGTCACCTTCGACTGGTCGAATGTCTCCTTCGACTAGTCGAAGAACTTAAAATCATCGCTGGACTTTGAGTCGAAGACTTTCGACTGGTCGAAGATGCAGTCAACACTGTTCCTTCGACTGGTCGAACAGATTCCTGGACTAGTCGAAGCCTAACAGAAATTATCCGATTTTTGTAACAAACTTACGACTGATCGATGAATTTCTTAGACTGGTCGAAGCAACTCTAGGACTAGTCGAAGAAGGCCTAGAACTAGTCGAAGAACAGACCAAACTTATGTAAAATAAACATTCGATTTATGTATCCAAAGTGACCTACTTCTAAGGTCAACCTAAGGTCAGTCAAACCTTAACCATGAAGTAAGGACATTGAAACATTAGGAACTAGTGACCTTGAAGTATGAGCCTTGAAGTCTTGATGTAGTTCAATCTTGAAATCTTGATGTAGCTCAATCTTGAAAGTGTCTTGAGTTCTTTATGAACTGCCTTGTACTCTTCTTGAAGTCTTGCAGCTTGAGTCATGTCTTGTGAGTAGTTCTTGCATTCAAGTTTGATCTTTGTACTCGTGAGCTTTGCTTGTTGTGAGCTTAGCTTGTTCATGAATGTTGATCTTTGAGAGAGCTTCACTTATGCAAGATTTATAACAGTGATTTTGGCACCACAAATTTGACAACAAACAGGGATATAAAATATAGCACTTACAGTATAGAATTCTCATTCGTGCTCGCCATGACTAATTGTCATGGATTTATGATTGTTGTATTGGCGATACCCCTTTGACGAAAGGATTTGCCCTAAATCACGCCACAGCCAAAACACACTATATATGCTAAAATGTGTGGCCCAAGTGTTTGTGGAAAGGACTGAATGAATATGGAACTTGGATTCCTGCTTGCCATGACTATCTATCGTGGGTGTACGCGTGTTATGATTGGGGCAACTCCCTAGTGAAAGGATTTGGCCTAATGCCTATGTGTTCAACATATGTCGCGTATGTTGATGTATGTATTTTAAAGTGTTTGTTGAAATGTCTGAATGAGTAGTAGTTAGTAAATTGTAATGTTTAAGGGTGTTGAGATATGATTCTCAACTTCTTTAACTATGTGTATGATTTCTTAGATATCTGTGTGATTAGGAATTGAATATGTACAAACTCATGCTTGTGTTGTGCTTCATAACATGCTCAACTGATTTTATGATTTTATCTATGTAATGCATATGTTTAAATTCATGTTTACGTTGTATGATCCGTCATGGGTGATGAGGGAGTGGTGTAACGATTCCGTGCAACAGCCCTGGCAGCCCTAAACGGATAATATCAGTCTTTGATTGTATGATTTGAATTTTGATCTATTACTACTTTAAATATCTGAAATTGAATGTGATTGGGGCTATTGTATAGTCCAGGCAATCGATAACGGGATTGAATTCGTGGCTGAGATTCATTTGCCACGTGAGATGTGTTCGACGAACCCGAGTCGTACTTCGGTTGGCGATAGTGGTTGGCCACACGAAGTGCTTATGCGCTTCATATCGTTCAACTTGTTGTGCGCTCGAGCTAGCCGAGCTCGTCAAGTAACCTGATCTGTCTAATGTATGTTCACCATGTTTTGTCACCACTGCTTGAACCTAGGGTACCAAACTTACCAGTGAAATCCCTTTTAACCATGGTACCTCGATCCGCTAAGACTCATAAGTCGGGCATGGTGGTATGAGACACCGTGGTCGAGCTGTCGGCCTACGCTGGGGCCACGTGTCTCCCCGTAGTGACCAGTGAGCAACCAAACTCGTGAGTCGATTATGGTGGTATGGGACACTATATTCGTGCTGTCAGCCTACATTGATAAGGTGATGGGGGAGTGGTGCAACGATTCCATGTAACAGCCCTCGCAGCCCTTTATAGTGACCTCGAGCATACTCTGAATTGCGGTGAGACGACGAGTTTTACCGCAGTGTATAGAGTATCAACTAGGCCTGTATCTGTATAGTGATGAACCGTTAAAAGGGTGATGGGGGAGTGGTGTAACGATTCCGTGTAACAGCCCTGACAGTCCTTGCAGCGACCTGGAAATACACCATCGTATGAGATTGTCTAGGACTGATGACCCTAGAATGGATCATGTTTGGGAATGATACAAGGGAGGTACCTTAGTTTCCCAATCCTGCTATTTGAAATGGACTAATAAGAACTCGGTAATCATGCTCATCATGCATTGCATGTGCTTGGAAGATGTGGAGCACTGAGGGATGAAAGCATGCCGCGAACGAAGAGGGTGTCGCATGAGGGAGTATGTCAGTGAGGGCATACATCATGACTGCATCCATACTTGCATTAATAAGAGTAGTTAGGAGTGTTTGATTGTACTGCTTTATCATTACTGCTTAACTGAGTCGATAACATGTTAACCTATGCTTTATTGTTCCACTGAGTTAGCTACTCACTCCCACGTTACGGGACGGTGTTGTACACACCAACCATATTTGTTGAGTTTCAGGTGATAGCGATGCTTATGAAGCTGAGCCGGACTACTATGATGTTGAGGAGGAGCTCTCCTACATGTAGCTCTCTGACAGGTCTATGAAGACCTGGTATTGTATTGAAGGGGCTATGGTACTTGGAATAGAAGACATTACACTTACACATTTGGTATATTTTAGAAATGTACTTGAAATTTATTAACCTGGTAATGTTATCACACTCTGGAGACTCACCACAGTTTTTATATATTTTATATATCTATCACAGTCTTCCGCTTGCAATTTAACTGTCTCTGGAGTATGATATGCTGTTTTGGCTTAATCTCACTCATGTTCATTACATTAATGCAGACAACATTTAATCATCATTATCTATGTTGCATAAGTGATGTTCTGGAACTCGAGAGTTGAGTTACTACTCGACCCCCGATTTTTGGGATGTTACAGATTTGTACTTGTTTTCTCCCTAATCTGTTGGAAAAATGAACTTAAACAACTGAAATAAAAATAAATAAATCAGAGCTAACATGGAAATTTTTAATTTTTGAATTTTTGTTGATTTTTCAACGGTATATATACTGATATGACTCAATACTTGTGATATTTCACAAGTATCAATTGATACAGTGTAATCTTATGGAGTGTTGCTTTGCCGATATATAGTGATAATGATATCGATAGCGTCACGATAGATCAGTATATATTGACCATTATAGTTGATACAATGCATTTTTATGTTTAGTACATACAACCAAAATGGCATGCTTATATGACATCCAAGTCGCTGAATAGATAGCCCCACATTGAAAATCAATGGATGCAGATGACAACTGATCCATTCATCAGGTGGTCACATGTGTAAATTGAGTAAATCAATTGTCCATCCATTGTTTTCTACATTGTGACCCACCTGATGAATGGATCTGCCTGATTTTTGCTACCAAATATCTTCAAGTTGGGGCCTACTTCTTCCATGGCTTGAATGTTTGTATACGTGTGGTGCTTTGATGTATAAGCTCAATAGATGGTAACTTAATGGTCTATTAAGATGTCAATGTGAACATTCCTCATTTTACATAATTTAACTATTTACGACTGTTAAATATTTTGATAGTCATTATACACCCAGTAAAGTCTGAAGACTCTATGATCAACCTAACCCGGCTGGAAATCATGTCGAGTTTTTGTGTTTCTAGGAGTATTTGTAGAAATAGAAATTTAGATTTAAGTCCACTTTGTGTTTCTAGGAGGTAGAGTGAAGGCTCTAGTTGACCACACCACATGAAGTAATTTGGTGACAATGACCCCCCACCGTTGAAACCTTCCTAGGGCCTACTGTTAAGTTTATTTTCCATCTAACCTATTCATAAGGTCACATAGAAGTGAATGAAGGGAAAAATATAAATAAGAGCTTGATGACGTCAAGCAGTTTTAAGCAGCAGGCAATCAATCGTCACTATTTATGTGGTGTACTCTTCTTGAGCATTTGATCTGCCTCATTTTTGGGGTAATAACCTAAAATGGATGGATGACATGGATAAAACACATATATCATGGTGGGCTCCATAGAGCTCCTAACAGGACCGTCTATCTCTAGCTAGGTTCTACTAGGAGTAATACTCAATCCCGGCACTAAGGCAGCATACTGGTAAACTCTTATGTGGCCATATGATGTATATAGCCTATCCACACCATCCATCTTTTTACCCTTCATTTTGGGGCATGAGCTTAAAATTGAATCATAATCCAAACTCAATTACACCATACCACTGGAAATAGTAGGAATTGAAGGCTTAGTGTCGAAAACTTATTGAGGCCAGTAGTCTTGGATCAAGCTGATATTCTCTTCATCCATGTCCCTCTGTTACTAATGCAGCTTATACTGTTTTATTGCCCTCTGTTGCCTATAATTGTCCTTGCAAACCTTCATGAGCTTGTATATTACATTATTTTGCATGATTTTATTATTGCGATTAGATAGTTTATAGTTGTGACTTGTAATTTATAGATTTGTACGTTAGATAATTAGTTACTCATTTGACGATTTCTATGGGGCCATACATAGATATGGTGTGTTTTTTGGTGGCATAGAAATCGATCAAATTGTCCCATTTTGGACAGTTCAAGATTAGATGGATAGTATGCTTTCATATAATCTATTTAAATGTTCTTGCCTGATTCGCGGTCCATCTCCTCATTTCTCTCTGGATATATTTCTTCTGTTCCGTATCCAATGCCAAATATCTTTACATTGCTTTAGATATTTGGCATCAGAATGTAACGTAAGATCAACTTATCTGGAGAGGCATGGGGAGATGTTGCCGGATTTTCGACGTGGACATTTAAATGGGAATATGAAAGTATTAAAATCTATCCAACCTTTGATGAGTAACTAATTTAGGATTTAACTGTATTAGCTTAGAATTGATGGAGCAGACCCGGATGTGCGTTGGAGCTATTCGGATGTTGAGCGGGGGTCCTTGGAAGGTGGGAACCGCTATTATGACCATGATGAAGCTGTCCATTTCCTATGGACAACATTGGAGTGGCTTGGCTATTTGGATAGGCCGTGTTTATGTATATGCTCAAAATTGGTGGAGCAAACCCGAATGTGCA
The DNA here is from genome assembly GCA_021015155.1 of Magnolia officinalis. Lineage (NCBI taxonomy): Eukaryota > Viridiplantae > Streptophyta > Magnoliopsida > Magnoliales > Magnoliaceae > Magnolia > Magnolia officinalis. The sequence goes on from JAJHSJ010000008.1 coordinate 30,257,518, forward strand.
TCGGAGCTATCCGGATGTTGAGCGGGGGTCCCTGGAAGGTGGGAACCGCTGTTTATATTCGTGTAAGATAAGATGCATGATTTTCCTTTTCAACTGTTAGTCATAGAGAGATAATACCTATTTCAATTTTCTTAGATGGATTATGAATGTATTTGCAAATGTAAATGAAAATAAAGAACTTATAATATATATATATATATATATATATATATATATATATATATATGTTATCCATGGAGGATACCTTGTTTAGGGGGACATGAAATTCTTGTAGCTTATGGTATGGTGCCCCAATATTGGTTGTATGTTACTAGTATGTAGTAGATAATACTAGGTTCAATAGTAGATAATACTAGAGAATACCTAAACCCGATCCGAACCCGAAACCGAACCTGATTCCCTAAACCCATACCTAAACCTATAACCTTAACCTAAACCTAGGACCTAAACCTACAACCTTAACCTAAAACCTTAACCTAAACCTAAACCTAAACTTATAACCTAAACCCAAACCCAAACCTATAACCTAAACCTTAACCTATAACCTATAACCTATAACCTATAACCTATTCTCAATTCCCTAAAGTTATAACCTAAACCTAAACTTATAACCTACACTTATAACCTTAATCTAAACCTATTCTCAAATCCCTAAACCTACACTTATAACCTTAACCTAAACCTATTCTCAAATCCCTAAACTTACACTTATAACTTTAACCTAAACCTATTCTCAAATCCCAAAACCTATAACCTAAACCTAAACCTAAACCTAAACCTATAACCTTAACCTAAACCTAAACCTAGACCTAAACCTATAACCTTAACCTAAACCCGATCCGAACCCGAAACCGAACCTGATTCCCTAAACCTAGACCTAAACCTATAACCTTAACCTAAACCTAAACCTAGACCTAAACCTATAACCTTAACCTAAACCCGATCCGAACCCGAAACCGAACCTGATTCCCTAAACCTAGACCTAAACCTATAACCTTAACCTAAACCTATGACCTAAACCTAAAACCTTAACCTAAACCTAAACTTATAACCTAAACCCAAACCCAAACCTATAACCTAAACCTAAACTTAAACTTATAACCTACACTTATAACCTTAACCTAATCCTATTCTCAAATCCCTAAACCAATACTTATAACCTAAACCTAAACCTTAACCTATAACCTAAACCTATAACCTAAACCTAAACTTATAACCTTAACCTAAACTTATAACCTAAGCCTAATTCTTAACCTATAACCTAAACCATAACCTATAACCTTAAACCTAAACCCAAACCTAAACCGATCCCGAACCTGAACCTTAACCTATAACCTATAACCTAAACCTTAACCTATAACCTATAACCTATTCTCAATTCCCTAAAGTTATAACCTAAACCTAAACTTAAACTTATAACCTACACTTATAACCTTAACCTAAACCTATTCTCAAATCCCTAAACCTACACTTATAACCTTAACCTAAACCTATTCTCAAATCCTTAAACCTATAACCTAAACCTATGACCTAAACCTATAACCTAAACCTAAACCTATAACCTAAACCTAAACCTAAACCTAAACCTATAACCTTACCCTAAATTTATAACCTTAACCTAAACTTATTCTCGAATCCCAAAACCTATACTTATAACCTAAACCTAAACCTTAACCTATAACCTAAACCTAAACTTATAACCTTAACCTATAACCTAAACCTTAACCTATAACCTTAAACATAACCCAAACCTAAACCCGATCCCGAACCCGAACCTTAACCTATAACCTATAACCTTAAACATAACCCAAACCTAAACCCGATCCCGAACCCGAACCTTAACCTATAACCTATAACCTAAACCTTACCTTATAACCTATAACCTATTCTCAATTCCCTAAAGCTATAACCTATAACCTTAACCTAAACCCAAACCTAAGCCTATAACCTAAACCTAAACCTATAACCTAAACCTATACCTAAACCAAAACCTATAACCTAAACCTAAAGCTATAACCTAAACCTAAACCTAAACTTATAACCTTAACCTAAACTTATAACCTAAACCTAAATCTTAACCTATAACCTATAACCTTAACCTAAACTTATAACCTTAACCTAAACCTATTCTCAAATCCCAAAACCTATACTTATAACCTAAACCTAGACCTAAACCTATAACCTAAACCTGAACCTAAACCTAAAACCTAAATGTATTCTCAAATCCCTAAACCTAAACCTATTCTCAAATCCCAAAACCTATACTTATAACCTAAACCTAGACCTAAACCTATAACCTAAACCTAAGACCTTAACCTAAACCTAAAACCTAAATGTATTCTCAAATCCCTAAACCTATAACCTATAACTTAAACCCAAACCCGAACCCGATTTCCTAAACCTAAACCTTAACCTATTCTCAATTCCCTAAACCTTTAACCTATAACCTAACCTTAACCTAAACCTATAACCTACACCTATAACCTAAACCTTTAACCTTAACCTAAACTTAAAACCTAACCCAAACCTTAACCTATAACCTATAACCTAAACTCAATTCCCTAAACCTTAACCTATAACCTATAACCTAAAGGTTATACTCAATTCCCTAAACCTTAACCTATAACCTATAATCTATAACCTATAACCTAAACTCAATTCCCTAAACCTTAACCTATAACCTATAACCTAAACTCAGTTCCCTAAACCTATAACCTATAACCTATAACCTAAACCTATAACCTATAACCTAAACTCAATTCCCTAAACCTAAACCTATAACCTATAACCTATAGCCTATAGGTTATACTCGATTCCCTAAACCTTAACCTATAACCTATAACCTATAACCTATAACCTAAACCTAAACCTATAACCTATAACCTAACCTATAACCTAAACTCAATTCCCTAAACCTTAACCTATAACCTATAACCTAAAACCTAAAACCTATAATCTATAACCTAAACTCAATTCCCTAAACCTTATCCCTAAACCTAACCTAAACCTAAACCTATAACCTACACTTATAACCTAGCTATAATCTAAACCTAAAACCTAAACCTAAAACCCAAACGTAAACCCGATCCCGAACCCGAACCTGATTTCCTAAACCTAAACCTTAATGTATTCTCAATCCCTAAACCTAAACCTACACCTAATCCTAATCTCAACTCCCTAACCTAAACCTAAACCTAAACTTATACCTATTCTCAATTCCCTAAACCTAAACATATAACCTATACCTATAACCTAGCCTAATCTTAAAGCTATTTCCATAAACTGACTCTAGTCTTTTCATTGTAGAGATGGATAAGAGTTGGATGCGAGCTAAGAACAGGTTTGGCCCAGAGTATAAACAAAGGGTTCAAGAGTTCATGGAATTTGCTCGAAATCGGGCCGATTCAGGGAATAGAATTAGGTGTCCATGTCGAAAATGCAAGAACATGATATATAAGACTTTAGACAAAGTAGAGGACGATTTGTTCATAGTTGGATTGACCAGAGTTACATTTGGTGGATCCATCATGGTGAAGATATGACCCATAGAGTTGAGCCCACTGAAGTCAACGAAGACCCAATTATGCCGGATGACGAGGATGAAGATGTTGACGAAATGCAAGATATCATAGGTGATGTGTTCAGGGGAACAGTTGCGAATACTGATTTTGCAGCGAGAGGCGGTAGCTAAGATATTCCTCCAATGGGTGATGTTGAATCAGAAAAGTTTAGTAGGTTGTTGAGGGATGCGCAACGTCCACCTTATCTGGGGTGTGAGAACTTCTCCAAGTTGAATTTTCTTACAAAGTTACTTCATTTAAAGACAATAAATTGTTGGAGTAACAAATCGTTCGACATGTTGCGTGACTTGTTGAAAGAAGCATTCCCGGACGATGAGACATTGCCTAAGTCTCATTACTAGGCAAAATCCTTGATGCGAGACTTGGACCTTGGTTACATCCTCATACATGCATGTATAAATGATTGTTTATTGTATTGGAAAGAGCATGATAAGGTTGAAGAGTGTCTAGAATGTGGAGAGTCTAGGTGAAAGTATGATAAAGCCAAGCGTAAGAAAATCCCGCAAAAGGTGTTAAGGTACTTCCCATTGAAACCCAGATTGTAAAGATTGTTTATGTCTCGTAAGACGGCTGAAGATATGAGGTGGCATAAGGAGAAACGCGTTCATGATGATAGTACACTGAGGCACCCTGCGGACTTTGAAGCCTGGAAAAATTTTGACAAGCAACATGACTGGTTTGTAGAGGATTCTCACAATATTCGACTAGGTCTTGCAAGTGATGGTTTTAATCCATTTGGTAATATGAGTAGCTCGTACAGTATATGGCCAGTGGTACTTATGCCCTACAATTTACCTCCTTGGTTATGTATGAAGGAGTCATTTTTCATGATGTCATTACTTATTCCTGGACCCAAGTCACTGGGAATGACATTGATGTGTATTTGCGACCGTTAGTAAATGTGTTAAACGAGTTGTGGAGTCAAGGTGTAGAAATGTATGACACATTTGCAGGACAAACATTTCGATTGCATGCAGCGGTCTTGTGGACAATAAATGACTTTTCTGCGTATGGAAATTTGTCTGGGTGGATCACGAAGGACAAGTTGGCTTGTCCTACATGTGGTATTGAGACTTATTCATTATCATTGAAGCATGGTAGAAAAACATGTTATATGGGCCATCGTCGCTTCCTTCCGAACGATCATAGTTGGCGCAGGAAGACGATGATCTTTGATGGCAAACAAGATCATAGGCCACCCCCGAAAGAGCTATCTGTTGAAGATGTGATACAACAACTGAGTAACATTGGAAAATTTAGATTTGGTAAGGCATCACACTTGAAGAAGAGGAAACATATAGTTTTGGACTATAATTGGAGGAAGAAGAGCATCTTTTTTGAGTTGCCCTATTGGAGTGATCTGAAATTGCGACACAACTTGGATGTCATGCATATTGAGAAAAATATATGCGACAATGTAGAACATTGATGAACATAGAGAAGAAAACAAAAGACAGTTTCAAGGCTCAATTGGATCTACAAGAAATAGGTTTAAGGAAAGAGTTGCACTTGCAACTACATGGAAATTCATATACTATACCAGCAGTCTGCTACACGTTGACAAAACTAGAGAGAAAGTGTTTATGTGAATGGTTGATATTGGTGAAGTTTCTGATGGGTATGCGTCAAACATATCTCGGCGCGTAAACGTTACGGACTGTAAGATAACATGAATGAAAAGTCATGATTGTCACGTCCTTCTGCAATGCCTACTGCCAGTTGCGATTCGTGGATTCCTGAGCAAGGATATCAGTGCGGCGCTAATTGAGTTGGGGATATTGTTTATGGATTTGTGTTCGAAATCGTTGAATGTAGGTGTTATTAAACAACTGGAGAGGGACATTGTCGTAATCCTTTGCAAAATTGAAAGAATATTTCCACCTTCATTTTTCAATGTCATGATACACCTAGTGATTCACTTACCGCACGAGCCGAAGCTTGCAAGCCCAGTAAGATATCGTTGGATGTATCCGATCAAAAGGTGGTAGAACCTATTAAAATTTTTATTCATTCTGTAAACTATATCCATGTTTTCATACTCTTAACATAGTGGTTTTGTGTATAGATACCTTCACACACTCAAACGATTTGTGAGGAATAAGGCACGCCCAGAGGGATCCATAACTGAAACGTAGATTGATAATGAGTGCCTTACATTTTGCTCCATGTATCTTCGTGGCATAGAGACTAAATTCAACCAAGAAGATCGGAATGCTAATGAAGGGCATGAGCATGAACAAGGACTCATATCTGTATTTGCACATAACGTTCGTCCTTTAGGATCTCCGACGTTTGAGGATATGGACCTTGGGGATCTAGCAAAGGCGAGGTGGTATGTGTTGCATAATTGTAAAGAAATAGAGTCGTACTTAGAGTAAGTCTTCCCTTGATTATTGTTTTCTCTATATACGATGATCTTAATGTTTCTTGTTGATGACATGTCATTTATGTGTAGCAACACATAGACGAGATGAAGTCCAAATTCCCCACAAGTTATGATCGAATGCATCCGGATCAATTTTAAGAATGGTTCGCAAAACGTGTAAGATTTCACATTGTATCTCACCACACTTAGAATTTTCGTTGTATTGCACATTATTTGAACCTAAGAAAATCTCAAAACAATTACATTATGTACATGATAATAGATGAAGACGTTGCGCACGAGCAACTCTGCGGATGCGTCTGATGCACTATACTCACTGGCGTGTGGCCCTGATAGACATGTATCTAAATATACAGGTTGTATTATAAACGGGATTCGGTTCCACACCGAAGAATGTGAGAAGTATAGGACAACATAAAATAGTGGGGTGGTTGTGAAGGGAATGAATGAGGAGGATGAAATTGACTTTTATGGCGTTTTGACGGATATTATTGAGCTGAATTATTGTATGAGAAAGCGGGTGTACTTATTTAGATGTGATTAGTAGGACATTGGAAATAAGAAGTTGGGAATACATACTGACAACTACTTTACGAGGGTAAATTTATCTTAGAAGTGGTTCAAGGATGACCCATTTGTCCTCGCCAACCAAGCCGAACAAGTATTTTTCCTCATTGACACCAAGTTAGGCGGCTCTTGGCACGTGATGTAGAAAATAAAGCCCAAGAACGTATTTGACGTTCCTGTACTAAAAGTTGAAGATAGCGAAGATGGGGAAAATGACATGTCTAGGGTTAAACAAGCATATCAAGAAGACATGTCATCTGGGGATACAGGGACTGATTCAAGTGTTGATATTGATGTGGTGCAATTGGACAGAGATGATGTGCCACCTGATCATGTTAATGCCTCAATAATACATGACATTGTTAGAGATGATAGCGGTTTCATTAAGGGATCCATTGTAAACGATGAAGAAGAAATACTGATCAGTGATAATGATGGTGAAGAAGAAATAGTCCTAAGTGATAGTGATACACATGACGATTATTAAATGTACACATGATTTACATGTTATTTTTCAATTCGAATATGTATATTTAATATAAAATGACAATGTGTAATGGAATTTCCAAGGGTTATAGATTAAAGTTTACAGTTTTATTATATTCTGCTTGCATTATAGTGTAATGGTTTAATCATATTTTAATCATCTCTTTAAGCATAAGTACAAATGCATTGTATCGTTAACATTACTTGTATAATGTTTTAGTATATTCCACTTATATTGACATTGTTTAAATTTATAAGTTCGTAGCTCGCACATATTCAGTGATGGCACCAGGTGAGAGAGCACGTCATTCGCGCACTAGATCTACCCCTTCAACCCGTGATGCGACGGAGACAACATCACCGTCACATGTTGCATAGCAGGGGTCTGATCCCTCAGTCGCGCATACACCGGGCACTGCATGTAAGTCTAGCCATATATTTCTTTTAATGATTTCTGTTTATGTTTAGACTTACATATTTCTTTTGTAGCAGCATCATCGACCAACCGACAAGGACGTGGACCCACGCGTGGGTTGCTTTTAGAGCGACTTACGCGTGAGGGTAGGGTGACGGTAGAGTTCCCACAGGACTGCATTCGACCTGTTGGGAATAATGTCAAGTTGTTTACGTCGGAGGTCGGTGTCTTATGCAAATCTCTGATCCCCCACCACCCCCCGTTGGGCAGATGTGACAGATGATGTGCGGCAGCTCATCTGTCAGCGCCTTCAGGTAAATTTTAGTAAATTAAAATTTATTTTATAAAAGTTTATTTACGGTTAAGTTATTTTCTTAACAAGTTTATTACCTTAATTTATTATTTTACAAACTACAAAATAAATTTGACTTGGATTTGAGTGTTCCACACATCTCCCATGTCGTCGACAACATGATCAAGGAGCGGTTCGAGGATTACCGCGGTAAGTTACACCAGCGATACAAGCGGTGCGTGAGTCACGAGGAGGGCGCACTGTCTGCACCGCCGCACGTGACCCATGAGGACTGGCAAATACTTTGCGATAAGTTTTCATCTGATTCTTTTCAAGTAATGTTTACATATTTATGATATCTTAACGTAATAATTAAATTCGTAATTAATAACAATGTATTGTGAATAATATGTTAAGAAAATGAGCAAAATAAATTCTGACAACAAGAGAAAGTTAGAAGTGAACCACGTAGTTGGTTCAAAGTCATTTATACGACTTCGTCACGACATAGTAAGAAATTACTGGTAATTATTACATTTATATATTCTTTCCATGTATTTATATTAACTTTATTGTCCTTTCGATTACGCAGCGAGATTCCGTCACTGGCCAGGAGCCCGAACCAATAGACTTTTACAGAGGGATTCACTGTCGGCAGGCGACTGGGTCTTGGGTACATCCTAGAGCTAGCGAGATTTGGGTAAAAGTCCTTACATTGTAAAATTTAATTGCATTAAATTATAATAATGTCATTTATTATAAAAATTTATATGTTTTATTACAGGAGGAGATGGACACCTTACGCAGTCAGCCCACTCCCGATAGTACTCAGCGGAGTGAGACAAAGATGCTGAGTCAAGTGCTTGGCACCCGTTTTGAATATGTGAGTTGGCTTGGCCATGGTGCCAAGCTCATGGCACCCACTAGAGCTGCCTCCAGTCGATCCATCATCGTTGGCGACATTACCGTAAGCCGATCTGATATCGCAGAGAGAGAGGTTCAGCAGCTATGGGTCGTCGTCCATGACATCAAAGAGCAGCTGGATAACCAGAGGGAGGAGCATGAGAGGAAAATGATGGAGGAGCTGGCGAGGCAAAGGGAGGAGCAGGAGAGGAGGATGGAGGAGATGCGGGTGGAGCATGAGCGACGGATGACGGAAATGTTTCAGGCTCTCGCTGCACGCTTACCCACCGATGCCCCACCACCTCCGCCTTCATCTTTGTGATTTTTTATATTTTTGCTTATGATGTTAAACTTATATGTATTTATGCGTAAATGAATGTGATGTGGATACGATTGTTTGTGTTTGGATGAATGTAGTTTATGTTTGGATGGATTTACTAGTTTGGGTTTAGATGGATGTGAATGTGAATATCATGAAATATATTATATAACAGGTGTATATCAAGATGAATATGATGAAATATATTGTAACAGGTGTATATCAGGAATTTTGTACAGAATTTTGTGCTGGATTTTTATTTTTTTTTTAAAGAGACTTTTACCTATGAAAATTTTCGTAGGTAAAAGTTTTGTAAATATTTTTACCTACGAAAATTTTCATCGGTAAAAGTTTTTTAAGTATCTTTTAGCGACGAAAATGTTCGTCTCCAAAAATTTTGTAATTATTTTTAGTGACGAAAACTATCGTCGCTAAAAGTTTAACATTTATTTTTTAGCGACGAAAATATTCGTTGCTAAAAGTTTTGTGATTATTTTTAGCGATGAAAACTATCGTCGCAAAAAATTTAACATTTTTTTTTAGCGACGAAAATATTCGTCGCTAAAAGTTTAACATTTATTTTTTAGCGACGAAAATATTCGTCGCTAAAAGTTTTATGATTATTTTTAGCGACGAAAGTTATCGTCACTAAAAGTTTAACATTTATTTTTTAGCGACGACAATATTCGTCGCTAAAAGTTTTGTGATTATTTTTAACGACGAAAGCTATCGTCGCTAAAAATTTAACATTTATTTTTTAGCGACGAAAATATTCGTCGCTAAAAGTTTTGTGATTATTTTTAACGACGAAAGCTATCATCGCTAAAAGTTTAACATTTATTTTTTAACGATGAAAATATTCGTCGCTGAAAGTTTTGTGCTTATTTTTAGCGACGAAAACTATCGTCGCTAAAAGTTTTTTTTAGCAACGAAGACATTTGTCGCTAAAAAACTTGCCTTTGCCGACGATTCAAATTTTTCGTCGGTAAAAACCTTTTGCATCAGTCTTTTAGCGACGAATTTAGCGATGAAAATTTTCGCAAATAAAACTTTTTAGCTACGAAAATTTGGCTTTTAGAGACAAAAATTTTCGTCGGTAAAGGTGGGATTTCTTATAGTGAGTGGCTATGTGGTAATGTTTCTGGTTGTTGTTGCTGTGTGTTATGCTTATGGTTATGCTTCTTACGAGATAAATGTAATAAAAAATCCTCCTTGTAGGACCCCAGGATCGGAACCTAGTATATGGGTGTCAGGAGCCGAGAATGGGGTACTACGGAGGCTATCGGCGCTGGATTCGGCGATAGAAAATTTGGTGAGCCAAGTTTCCGAGTTTAGGCCGTGACAAAATTTTAGGCCATGGAACTAAAGAGGGATCAGGCTAAGGAAACTGTTGGCGGTATTTGTGCTTGCAACATTCACACAACTGAAAATTACCCAATAATACCTGCTTTTCAAGAGGTACTGAATGAGCAATCTAATGCCGTTAATAATTACCAAAGGCCTTTCAATGGACCCATCTCCAATACATACAATCCTAGTTGGAGAAATCATCAAAATTTTAGTCGGAGGAATGGACAAACTGCTACTCCTCAAGGATTCCCTAATCAAATTCCAAATCAAGGGAAACCTCAAGAGGAACAGGTTCAAAATTCCACACAAACTCAAGAGCTTACCCAAGCATTATGAGAACTTACAAAATTTATGCAAAAGATGGATTCACGTGTTACGGTTATAGAGAAGGGGATGCTTCCTACTCAACCTTTTCCCAATCCTAAAACGCAATACGAAATAAGTGATCCAAACTCTTTAAATCAAATAGAGCAAGCTAAGTCTGTCACCACCCTTAGGAGTGGGAAAACAATTGACAAATCTATTTAGGTAAGGGGTGAAAAGTCTAAGGACCCAGAAATATATGAAACTAATAGACCTAGCACTGCTCCACAAGAATTGGAACCGGAACTTCAAGGCAAACCGATTGCACCATTTTCCCAACTGTTAATTGCACCAAAATCTCTCTCTAACTCTCAGGACATTCTAGAGGTGCTGAAACAAGTGAAGTTCAACATTCCTCTACTAGATGTCGTTAAACAAATACCTTCATATGCCAAATTTCTGAAAGATTTGTGTACGACCAAAAGATGGGAAAATATTCAAAAGAAAATCTTTTATATTGAAAAAAGTGAGTGTCATCCTGAAGCAAGATGTGTCTCAAAAGTGCAAAGATCCCGGTAGCCCAACCATCGCTTGCGTAATTAGGAATTATCGGATTGAGCATGCACTTCTTGACTTAGGAGCAAGCGTACATTTGATCCCTTACTCGGTCTACGAACAACTAGGTGTAGGTGAATTAAAACCTACCCGGACCACGTTACAACTTGCCCATCATTCAGTTCGTGTACTGAGAGGGATAATTGAGGATGTGTTGGTCCAGGTTGACAAATTCTACTACCCAGTAGATTTTATCGTCTTGGATACTCAACCCATCGTGGACATGAGCACTTAAATTTTCGTCATTCTTGGTCGCCCATTCCTTGCCACATCAAATACAATCATTAATTGCAAGAATGGATTCATGAGTTTATCTTCTGGAAATATGACATTAGAGTTAAATATCTTTTTCAATACAGACAAATAGTTAGAGGATGATGACGATTCCCACGATATTAACCTGATTGACTCTTTCGTGGAAGATAGAACTCTTCTGACTTTATCCACTGTCCCTCTAGAGACGTACCTAGCCCACTCCCATGATTTAGATGATAATGTGATTAGAGAGATGGAAACCATGCTAGATATTATGTCGGTACTTGAAGTTAACCAGTGGAGGCCATAATTTGAAGAATTATCCCAAACTGATGTCGTGCCTCTACCGTCTAACTTCAAGGCACCGAAGCTTGACCTAAAACCTTTGCCCTCTGATTTGAAATATGTCTATTTAGGTCAAGATGAGACATACCCTATGGTGATTTCTTCTCACCTTGAGTAGGAACAGGAGAGTATGCTTATCTCTACTCTCATTGAGCATAAGGGAGCCCTTGGATGGTCGATTGCGGGCCACAAGGAAATTGACCCTTCGATTTGTACTCACAACATTTATATACAGGATAATACGAAGACCTCCCAGCAACCACAACGTAGATTAAATCCAAACATGAAGGAAGTGGTTAAGGCTGAGGTTCTTAAGCTATTAGATGTGGGTATCATATACCCTATATCGGATAGCCAATGGGTGAGTCCAACTCAAGTGGTTCCTAAGAAGTTCTGAATCACCATAATAGCCAATGACAACAATGAACTCATGCCAACTAGAGTTACTACTAGTTGGAGAATGTGCATTTACTATAGGAAGTTAAATACCGTCACTAGGAAGGACCACTTTCATTTACCCTTTATTGATCAAATCTTGAAAAGGCTAGCTGGTCACTCATAGTACTACTTCCTTGACGGGTATTTGGGCTACAACTAGATAGAAATAGCCCTTGAAGATCAGAAAAAGACCACATTCATATATCTCTTTGGCACCTTTACTTACCGAAGGATGCCATTTGGATTATGTAATGCCCCCACCACTTTTCACCGATGCATGATGAGTATTTTTTCTAACATGGTAAGGCAATATCTAAAGGTCTTCATGGACAACTTTTCTATCTTTGGTCCATCCTTCAGCGAATGCTTAGAAAATCTAAAAAAGGTGCTGAAGTGATGTGAAGAAAAGAATTTGGTACTAAATTAGGAGAAGTGTCATTTCATGGTTCGTAAGGAATTATTCTTTGACATATCATCTCGTCCAAGGGAATTGAGGTAGATAAAGATAAAATTGATCTTATCTCTACCCTACCTCCACCCAAAAGTATACGAGACGTGCGATCCTTCTTAAGACACGCTGGTTTTATAGAAGATTCATAAAGGACTTTAGTCACCTCTCTCGTCCTTTGTGTAATTTACTTCAAAAAGATGTTCCATATGAGTGGACTGAGCAATGCCAAGAAGCTTTCTCTAAGCTCAAGGGCATGCTGACTATCGCACCTATCATGCAGCCACCTGATTGGAGCATTCCTTTTAAACTTATGTGTGATGCATCTGACTATTCTATTAGGGCGATGTTAGGCCAGAGAAAAGAAAAGAAGCCTTACGTTATTCATTACACAAGTAAGACTCTAAATCCAGCCCAAATGAATTACTCTACTACGGAAAAGGAACTCTTGGCCATGGTATTCGCTTTGGACAAATTTAGATCTTACTTGATCGGATCCAACATCATCATCTACACCAATCATGCGGTGCTCAAGTACCTTCTCTCTAAGAATGATGCTAAGCCCCACTTGATAAGATGGATTCTCCTACTCCAGAAATTTGATTTGGAAATAAAAGATAAAAAGGGAATAGAAAATGTAGTGGTTGACCATCTTTCGAGACTTGACCTCCCTAATTCCCTTAAGACGGTACCTATAAACTACATGTTCCCTGACAAATAATTGTTTAAAGTCTCTCACTCACCTTGGTTTGCTAATATTGCTAATTATCTTGCCACAGGTTTTACGCCGACACATTAGACTACGCATGATAAGAATAAATTTTTTGCCGAGGTACGCAAATTCTTTTGGGATGATCTGTATTTATTTAAATATTGCCCAGATCATATTTTAAGGAGATGTGTGTCAGACAATGAACACCAAAATGTCATCTACTTCTGTCACACTCAGGCTTGTGGTGGTCACTTTTCTGCTAAAAATATCACGGTAAAAATTCTGTAGTGCAGCTTTTATTAGCCCATTATGTTCAAGGACACTCATGAGTTTTGCAAAACTTGTGATCGTTCTCAAAAGTTGAGAGCATTGTCCCGTCGAAATATGATGCCTCTGAACCGCATTCTGATCATTGAAGCATTTGATTGGTGGGGCATCGATTTCATGGGACCATTCCCTCAATCCTTTGGGAATTTATACATTTTGCTAGCAGTAGACTATGTCACTAAGTGGGTCGAAGCGATCCCATGTCGGAACAATGACAATCAGATGGTCATTAAGTTTTTAAAAGAGAACATCATTTTCTAGTTCGGAATGCCTCGGGCCATCATTAGTGATGGAGGTTCACATTTCTCCACTAGGCCATTTGCAAACTTAACGAAGAAATATGACATCTCTCATAAGGTGAGCACTCCATACCACCCACAGACAAGTGAGCAAGTTGAGATTTCTAATAGGGAGATCAAAGACATTTTGGAGAAAACGGTTAACCCTGATCGAAATGATTGGTCAATCTGATTGACTGATGCTTTATGGGCTTACCGTACTGCATTTAAATCCGATTGACTTGTCTATGAAAAGTCTTACTACTTACCTGTGGAGTTGGAACATAGGGCCTACTGGGCGATTAAAAATCTGAACTTCAATTTACACAATGCTGGCTCGCTACGCAAACTATAATTAAATGAACTCGACGAGATCCGGAATGGCGCATACGAGAACACGAGAATTTACAAGGACATGATAAAGGTATTCCATGATAGGAACATCCTTCGAAAATTATTCTTAGTTGGTCAAAAAGTCCTTTTATACAATTCTCAGTTACACCCTTTTTCGGGTAAACTCCGATCTCGTTGGACCGGTCCTTTCACTGTTACTAATGTCTATCCTCATGGGGCTATCGAGATAAAGAATCCGAACAATGGAATGCTTTTAAAGTAAATGGACATCTGTTGAAGCCATTTGTTGAGAAATTTGATTCAGAGGACATGTCCATACCTCTGATTGATCTTGTTTACCAGGATTGACCTTCTAGTCTGACGGAGGTATAGTTAGGTTTATTGCTTTCATAGAATTTAAGACTAGGATAGTTTCCTTCCGCTGTTTTAGGATAGTTTTCTTTCGTTGTTTTAGGATAGTTTGTTTTCGCTGTTTTAGGATAGTTCGCTTTCCGTTTATTTAAGATAGTTTGCTTTTTGGTTGCTTAATTCTTGTGCTAACCCACCTTCACGCTGAGATCCTTTGGAAAAAGCCTCAAAATTCCTTCATCAGGTACTATCTTTCCATCACTTCTCCTTCAATTACGTTGTCTCTTTTGCAAATCATGCTTATTTCTTTTACATTGAGGACAATGTAAATTTTAGGTTGGGGATGGGAAATTAGGTAAACTAATTGATGTTTTCTAGATTTTGAGCAAAATTTGTAAAATTTTTAAAAAAATTTCAATGTTTATCTGTTTGGAAAGCATTAAGTTGTGTATTTAAGACTGTTTTGAGTACGAAGATAAGATAGGAAGAGAATTTTAAATTATTGGAGTTTGATCAACTAAGTAGCCTATCACTTATGGTCCGTGCACTCAATTGATTAAGAGGAAGTTTGAATATTATGTTAATCTAAATCACAAGACACATTCAAATTGTTTCTATGAACAATGCTAGAATTTTATATTGTTAGTATGTGAATCGTTGATAGATGGTGAGAATCAAGTTTGGAGAATTTTATCCTCAAAGGATGGAAAGAATCCGTTTTTTTTTTTTTAAAAAAAAAAAAAAAAAAAAAGTAAGATCGACAAAAAGGTCATGTATGGTGAAAAGACCAGAAAAGACTGGAAAGAGAATGAAAAAAAAAAAAAAACAAAAAAAAAAAAGCAAGGTCTATAAAAGAATGAATAAAAATCGACCGTCGATATAAAATCAAAAACTAAAAAAAGAAGGAAAAGGGGATAAGTTTGAAATCAGTAATTAAGTTCTCAATTAATCTCGATATGGTAAGCATATCAAACATGATGTAATGATAATATGCTTATGGAAAGTAAGTTGATCTTCACTGCGCACGTTCAAAAAATTGATATGCGAACTATACTCTAACTTAACTGATAAAGAACCTATTTGATTAATTGCTAGGTGATTCGACTCTTTGTTTTCAAAATATCACCTTCTTGTCTTGATACTACTCATTCATACTTGATTGTACAAAAGATTGTTTTCCGAAAGAGGTTCTGAACATTGAGTATTGAGGTTTATTTTACGCATACTTTGCTCGGGACTAGCAAAATGCTAGTTGGGGATTGTGTTGAGGATCAAATATTGCATATTATCCCCCATTTATTAATTGGTTTTATGAACACGATAATGGTTAATGTTCTATTTTAATAATGTTTGTGTTGCAAGGTGAATTTAAGAGCTTGGATTGAAAAGGATGATAAAAGCATGGATTTAATGCTCAAGAATCACCAAAGGAAGGATGGATCTTGTGAGACCAAAAATGAAGAATTCACATGTTAAAGATCCATGAAAACCAAGTGAGGAATGAAGAGAATTGAAGACTTGAAGTAAAGAAAATGAACCCTAAAAATCTGCCTGCTTCGACTAGTCTAAGCCCTCCTTTGACCAGTTTAAGTCCTCCTGGGTCCTTACTCTTGCTCGGGTGGTAGACTCCCTAGAGTTTCAACTCCCGGTCAAGGGTTTGAGTGCCCATAGGTGGTGGAATTCCACTAGAGTGAGTGTGTGAGGTGTGTGTGTGTGTGTGCATGTGTTAAAAAAAAGTCTAAGGCTCTTGCTCAACTAGTCGAAGATTCCTCAACTCAAACTCCAGCAACATGAACTTTTCATTTCACGCAATCCTCGACCAGTCGAAGGTTTTCCTTGACTCGTATAAGGTTACGCAAACAGCACACAGACTACGTAAATTTGAGGCAGTTTCTGGATTTTTCTAACTCGATGCGAAAGTTGAAATTGTAAACTATAAATAGGAGTCCCTAAGATGTTCCTAAGCATCTTCTAGGGTTGAAGGAGTGGAGCAAAAGCGTGGAGAGCCACCGCCAAGAGTCTTTCTTCTTCTTCCTTAGTTGTTTTTATGCTTTTCTCAAGAGATTTTAGTTCAATCATGTCTATGGTTGGCTAAACCTCTTAGCTAGGGCTAAGAGGTGAAGCTTATAACGTGATGGGATGTTCTTTTACTTTGATTCATGTTTATGTTGAACTTTCTTTGATTCTAGTTTGATTTTAAAGGAATACTTTCAGTTCTTAATGGTTTATTGTGACTCAAATTACAGTAGATCTGTAGTAGCTTTGACTATCTTTTTTCCTGATTTTGAGATTGTGGGATTGGTAAATCCTGTTGTTAACCATCGTCTTATGGGCATGGTTTGGTGATGGAATCTCTTCCAATTATCACAATTCTCCTCCATTGAGAATTAGGTCGAGGAAAATCAAATTGATCTCAATTGTATATTTTCCAATTGGATAGGATAGGACTCCAATTCCAATTGCGTGACTTAAATCAAGTAAGAGGGCTCCCTGATCTCTAAAGTGGATCCTTGGAAACCCTAGTTACCACCTTTGAATTTGTTAGTTTTAATCACTTTAATCATAATTACTCTCTCAATTAATTCAGATTTAGATTCACATCTTCTTCTAGTTCTAGTTCAACTTAATTTCAGAAACGTACAGATTAGTTCGTGTAGATTCGATCTCAGTCTCACTGAGATTATTACTACATCGCGACCCTACACTTGGGGTTGTGAACAGCGAGAGTATCATCCACGGATATGAATTCTGAGACTGATGGCAGATGAGAACTGAGCTCAGCAACCTCGACCATGGTTGTCTCTCTGACCTCAACCGTGGTGGTCTCTTCGGTCTCGACTACTATTTAGGCCATTATTGCTTCAACGGTCGTGACCTCAGGCTCAGCTAGAACAAAGACCTCCTCGACCATTGTGGAAGTTGGCTCTGTAGGAAGGAGCATCAGTTAGAGTGAGAGCTTTTCGGTTGATGGCTGAGGGAGAGGCACCTTACCCATGCTCTGACTAACTAGCATGGAAGTATTGTGAGGGATCTGGATCATGTATTCCGAGTCAGTAGGAAGGTTACTGACTTCAGGTGAACTATGAGTAGGGAGGCCTTCAGCACTAATCGTTTCCTCCGAATCAACAGTCAGAATCTTGATAATCACCGGATCGGCAACCACTGATGTTTGTTGTTGTTGTGGTTGGGCTACAACTATCTGTTTGTCAGTGGTCGTCAGCTCTCGAGTAACTATGAAAGGAGTAGAAAATAAAGTCAATTGATGTAAAAGCTGGAAATTTAATACTGATAAATATACGAGCGAGCGATCTCCACCTAAGTCAGATCGGATGACGTAGATGATGAGCTGATTTCTAACGGTCTGAGGATTTTTTTATTACCGTCGCTAGTGGTCAAGTAGAAGTAGGGAATGGTGGTGGATTATGATAATGAGGGGTGAGATACCTCTCATCGAAGGGAAGATTGGGATTATTCAGTCTCTCTCTATCCTGTCACCATTTATTCCAACAATTATTAAAATGAGCCTCCTAGTGACATTTCAAGCCCTCCTCAATCTCTTTTGAGTAATCATCAGTAGAGAGACTGAGCTAGTACTTGGTTTGCCCTCCTCAATCTCTTTTGAGTAGTCATCAGTAAAGAGACTGAGCCAGTACTTGGTTTTGAAGTATGTTTAGAAAGATGATGTGGCCTCGGCCAAAGAAGTTCCTGATAGCCGTCGAGGCCCTGTGGATACTGGTAATTGTCGATCCTTTATTATTGGGGAAGGTTTGAGAGGACCAATGCACTGGAAAGAAAGAACTGGCACCTTAGGGGATGATTAGGCACAGTTCCTAAGTTTAAAAAATTTCTTGGAGCCATAAAAGACCGAGGAGCGGGTGGGGGAACATCAAAATCTTATGCTATGACCTCTTCGCTTGCTAGAACAGCAGTCTCAGTCGTTGGATGTCACGCCCCAAACTCAGAAACCGAGATTTACAAAATTCCCAATCGCCTAATCTAGTGCCGACAGCCTCCGTAGTACCCCATTCTCGGCTCCCACCGTACATACGTCAGATTCCGATCCTGGGATCCTACAAAGAGGATTTTCCAACGTACAGTTATCTTATAAGAACCATAACCACAAGTTTACCCAAATCACAAAGGCAACATCATCATCACATATCCACTAATATAAATAGTTGAATACAATGCTAAAAGGGAAATACATATATCAAAAATCAAAGCTCCGAAGACCGTTGCACGCTCCAAGCTCAATGCTGCTGCAACCTAACATCGCCTGCACACATCTATCGTGCATAAGCTTATAGAAAGCTTAGAGGGTGGTGAAAGTTTATACGCAAGATAAGTGTTAAGCACATAGATATCAGAGTAAGCGAAAATACTGCATGTCTATAAATCATTTAATATCAGAATATGCAATTCGGATCGACTATGCAAATGCGGAATCATAAAGAGCTAAATATCATATGCCGATGATGCAATGTAATATGCAAATCCTGAAGAGCCACGAATACTATCAACCTCATCTAGGCCATATATCAAACCTGCGCATATCACGCGATCATGTGGGGTTAACTCCGTCTCATAAGGAGTCCCATAAACATCTTAGCCCAATGACATCTTCTTTAATCATTCATCTATCACAACATGCATATGAATGATGGGGGTCTACAGAAGGACGGCGGATCTAGTCCAAATATCAAGATAGGCTCACTGATTTAAAACGTGTCACGATAGTTAAGGAAAGAATTCAACTTATAGCCACCACAACATCGGACGATGCTCCCGATCTGAGACAAAGTTCTGCCTTCACTGTGTGCACAGTAGCCTACAAGCACAGTAGCCTGCCAATCACTGGTAGCTCACTCAGGTCCTCATGCCCTGCCCACTCAGTGTCGCCCACGTGCGCCCGCCCACATGTGATCATAGTGATGGAGCATCACAATATCCCCCACCGAGGGCAGATTCGAGTCTAAATGCAATAAGTGGGCTTCCTTACCCTCTCTATCGCGTAATAAACTAGGCTTCCTATGGGGCTCAATAATTAGGGTCAACCCACTTAGAAAATGATGAGAATGGGCCTGACAAGGCCTAAGGGAAGGTCACAATGAGGACATTTAACCATCATTGCCCATCAATGTGGACATTTAACCAACATTGCTCCCAAGGAGTGGCCCACATAGAGCCAAACGTATCGTGGGCCCATGGCCTCATACAAGGGCCTCATACAATCATAGGGCCACATACAATCTCATTGGGCCTCATACACTCACAATGGGCCGCATAACGGTGGGCCACATACATCACAATGGGACGCATCATATGGGCCTAATACGCAACACGATGGGCCACATCACATGGGCCTAATATACATCGCAATGGGCCTTATATACATCAAGTCGGGCCTCATCATATGAGTCGAAAATATATCATAATGGGCCATGTCCCACGGGCCTCAAATACATCACAATGGGCCATACCAAATGGGCCACAAATACATCACAACAGGCCGATCAATGGGCCGAACTAATGAGCCTCATATACATCAAGTGGGTCGCATCAATGGTTCATATCTGTGAGACCCGTATCCTAGCCTGTACCATTCTGTAGGCTTCTGCGGTCCTCCCGGTAGAATTCCTGCAACTCACAATCTGTAACCGACGTTTGCGCGCAATCCTGAGTCGTATCCCGTATTCCAAAGTTGGCTCGATCGGAGACTTGTACCCTAGCGACCTTGCCATCGCCGCGATTCTGACGCCGCATCTCGCGTGCCGAGGCGATACCCAGGCCAGGAGATGTGGTCCCGCGTTCAGTTCGAGGAAAATACCCCGCGTTGCAAATATCGAGGGAATCTCTACAACACATCACAGCAATCCATCAATCAACGTCAAGTACTACATCTCATTCTCAAGTACAAGTAACCCTTACCTCTCTCTTACACAAGTACCCAAAAGTCAACTCTCCCAATCACCCATCACTCATTCACCCATCCCTCTCTCTCTTACATCCCATCCTCTCTCTCATTTCAAACTCATTCTCCCAAGCAACCATGGGCGGTGGATGTCTAAGCTCTCCATGAGAAAGAGCTAGGTGTGGCCCACCTTCCTACCATCCAATCCCACCCTCCATGATCGATCTCAACCATTGAAGTCCATCCATTGGAGCTCTAACATGCATTGGCGGAAGAAGGAAGAGAAGATCTAACGATGGGTGTTCATCATCTCGATCTTTGATGATTTGAGGGCCCATAGTAGTGGGACTCGTCTTTATGAATGCATTATATAGGGAGGGCCCATAGTGGAGGGGTCCCTCCCCTTCTCATGTTTCTATCTTTCTCTCTCCCTCTCTCTCTCTCCTTCGCTGTTGATGTGGCCCACCTATTTTGTACATGTATGATTCAGACCGTCTAGCCATTGGACCAGCCCCGCTATCTGATCCGGATGAAGGGGAATCACAAATATTAGCTTGATCTCGACTCGGGTGGGCCACCACGTGGACCCACCATATTGTATGTATTTTATCAACGTCATCCATCTATTTTATCCAGGCTGTCTAGCGGGCCTAGACGATGGGAAAACACAAATATCTGCTTCATCCAAAACTGTTGGTGGGTCCCACATGTGTGAGCCCTACCTCTGGCGAGTCTAATCCGCACCGCCCGTCTGTTTTGAAATGGGACATGGCCCACCAACACGTATGTGTTTTATTCATACCGACCATTTATTTGACGTGTGGGGCCCACCCACACGTGTTGCACGTGTGTTATGGGACCCACCTTAATGCATGCGATTTATCCACACCGTCCAGATCTCTGGACAGTGGGCCCCCTTGTAATGTATATCACCGTCCAGACCGTCCATCTGGACACTAGACTATATCTGATATTATATATTATATATTATATATTATATATTATATATTATATGTAATATATGAATAACATAATATAATATATATCAAATATTATAGCTAGTGGGTCCCACGTGGGACCCACCTTGATGTATGGAATGATCCACACCGTCTGCTGTCTGGACGGTGGAAGATCCACCTGACGTATGGGTTTTATCCCAATCGTCCATCTCAGTGGGACCCACCTAGATGTATGTGTTTAGCATCCACATCGTCTGTCCCTTGGACGGTGCTGTGGGATGCACCATGATGTCACGTGGACTTCCACCACGTTGTATGGGTTTCATCAACGTCGTCCGTACATAGGGGACCAATTTGAAGTATGTTTTGTATACACCATCCATCCAACTGACGTGGGACCCCACCTTGCATTATGTGTTGTACACACATGTGACACATGTGACAGTGGGACCCATGGGAGGTCTGTTCCATCCACATTGTCAAAACGTGTGACTGTGGAATGGCCCATCAGGTGGAAATCCACCCTGATATCTGTGTTTTACCCAAGCCATCCACCTGTTTTGCCAGATGGGATCACCTGTGATGTATATTAGGCCCATGTGTAGGGCCCACCTATTGTGTATTTGAAGCCTAGGGGGTGTGGCCTTACCCGCCAGAGGGTAGGGGGCATAGCTAGACTGAGTTTGACTAGCTCGTAAATGGGTCTGCTATCGACGTGCCGGGTAGATATTGGCTGACTACTGGCCAAGCGGATAGTGATGCCTCTTCTACTTGCATGGTTGCACGTCCAGTGGGCGGTGATTGCATATAGAGTGTACTAAACCCCGGTGATGATCCCAGAGATGTACAGTACTAATGTGTGGACTTATTGAGCAGGAGTTACATACTCATTCATTCATTCATTCACTATCCACTCGAGCTAGTGGTGCGTAACTATTTGTTACGTGTACCTTCGCAATGGCCAGGATTTCGGTTAGGGCACGCGACTAACCTGAGATCAGGAGTTTACCACATTGAGTCTGACTATCCAAATTTAGGTATGGGACTAGTTTGGATAGAAGTCCTTTTGGTGGACCCCGTAGCCTGCAATACTACGTACTATCATCCCGACTGCACACTCTAGCTTGGTCATTTCATTCGCATCATATATTGCATTGCATCCTCAGCACATAGTATTTGGCTTACTATCTCCGCATTACATAGTTAATCTACATTGCTTCCTCAGTATATGATATTGGTTTATTATATTTTTGCATCGCATAGCCTGGATAAGGCTGATGGTATTTATGGGCCTATCAACATGTTTTCGCATTATTCTGATATTGTATGATTTATGGGCTTGTCAGTATTTCCACTTACTCTGATTACTCTGATATTTCTTACTTGGCACTTACATTATGCACACACATTCACCACCCACTAAGCTTTCTATAAGCTTATGCACGATAGATACGTGCAGGTGGAGTTAGGTTACAGCAGCGTTGAACTTGGAGCATGCAGCGGACCTCTGGGGCTTTGATTTTTGATATACGTATTTCCCTTTCAGCACTGTATTCAAATGATTGTATTAGTGGATATGTGATGATGAGGTTGCCTTTGTGATTTGGGTAAACTTGTGGTTATGCTTCTTACAAGATAAATGTACATTGGAAAATCCTCCTTGTAGGATCCTAGGATTGGAATCTGCCGTATGGGCGCTGGGAGCCGAGAATGGGGTACTACAGAGGTTGTGGCACCGGTTTCAGCAATCGGGATTCCTGTGAGTCTGATCTCCGGGTTTGGGGCGTGACAATATCCCATGGGCCTCAAATATATCATAATGGGCCTCATCATATGGGCTAATATACGTCATAGTGGGCCTCATCATATGGGCCAATATACATCATAATGGGCCTCTCGCACAGGCCAAAATACATCACAATAGGCCGCACCAATGGCCTCATATCTGGGTTTCAATTACATCATAGTAGGCCTCGCCCAATGGGTCACAAATATATCACATTGGGTCGCACATATGGGCCTCTCATACATCACATCGAGCCTTATCAAATGCCACAAATACATCACAATGGGCCTTATCACAATGGGCCCCAACACATGGGCTAGGTATACATCATATTGGGCCTCGAACAGGGCCATATATACATCACATTTTGCCTCACGAATGGGCCACAAATACATCAAGGTGGGCCTCATGGATGGGCTACAAATACATCAAGGTGGGCCTCATAGATGGGCTACATATACATCAAGGTGGGCCTCATCAATGGGCTGCACCATCTACTCCATTCATCTATTTTAAGAAATCATTTTAGAGTATTACCCAAAAAATGAATCATATCAAAAGCTCATCTGGACCATGCCACAAATAGCAGTGGAGATATGATTTTTACTGTTAAAAATTCACAGGGCCACCATAACGTTTATTTTTCATCCAATCTGTTCATACGGTCATAAAGACCTGAATAAGAGGAAAAACAAATTTCATATTGGTCCAAAACTTCTGTGACCCAAAAGGGTTTCAATGGTAGACGTTCAAACCCCTGCTGCTTTTTATAGTGTGGACCACATGATAGTTAGATCTGACTTACTTTTCATCTCAGGTCCTAGGACGAGCACACCAAATTGATGGACGTTTGGATGTATCACATACATCAGGGGTGGGGTCGACGTACGTGGCCCACCAGATATTTGAATCTGCTCCATTTTTTTTAGTCGCAAGCCTTAGAATGAGCTCACTAATTGAATGGATGGTTTGGATATAACATATACATCGGGGAGGTGGGTCCCACGGAACTTACTGACGTCAATACTAGCTATATAGCTGGTGTGACGTACTCTACCCAATCTGTGCCTCATGGTGGGGCCCACAGACTCATTACAGCAGTTATATCCACGGTGGGTATCCACCGTCCAGATAGTTGGACAGTGTGGATACAACACTACAGCATGGTGGGACCGTCAAAGCTGGATGACGTCATTCAGCAGCTAAATAGCTGGTGTGATGTACCCAGCCAATCTGTACAGTAGGTGGGTCCCACATGGGGCCTACCACATGCATATATGAATATATATAATATTATATTTAAAAACATATATGAATATATATAATATTATATTTTAAAAAATCCAGCATCCAGAGGGTGTAGACACCCAGGACAGACGGTGTGGATTTAAAACCCATACATCATGCCTGGGGTCCACACGTGGGACGGTGTGGATGCCAGACATGCATCACGTGTGAGTCCCACATGGATGAATGGTGTGGATATAAAACATACCTCATGATCCTGGCCCACGGAACTTGCTGTCATGACAGCAACTACATAGCTATTATGGGGTATACCAGCCAATCCAACTCCATCGTCCAGAGTTTGGACGGTGTGGATGGAAAACCCAGTTAGCTGGTGGGTCCCACCATCCTACCCATCTGGACGGTGCAACTATACAATACATACATTCGAGGTGGGCCACGAGATAAGGGAATGAGAGAGAGAGAGAGAGGGATCGGGTGTAGCGGAGGGACCCCGCCACTATGGGCCCCTCTAGATTACAACACATACATCAAAATGGGTCCCACATACAAGTGGGCCCTCAAATCATCAAAACCAAATGCTTATGAATACCCACCGTTAGATTTGGACTCCTCTTTCCACCGATGCGTTCTAGAGCTCCAAGGGATGAATTTCAATGATTGAGATGAAGCTTGGAGGGTGGGATTGGGTGGTAGGAAGGTGGGCCACACAAAGCTTCTTTCTCCATGGAAGCTTGGACGTTCACCTCTCTCATGGGTGTTGCTTAGGAGATGGGTTGAGAAAGAGAGAGAGAGAGAGAGAGAGAGAGATGATGTAACAGAGGGAGAGGGATTATGAGTGATGGGTGAATGAGTGATGGTTGTACTTGACATGTATGGGTTGTGTAACAGAGAGAGAGTTGACTTGGGGATCGGATATGTACTTGACATGATTGATGTGATTCATGGGACATGTTCTCTTGGGTTTGTATATACGCAGAGTTTTCCTCAAACTAAACGCGGGCCCACATCTCCTGGCCTGGGTATCGTATCAGCGTGCGAGACACGGCATCTGAACCGCAGCGATGGCGCGGTCGCAAGGGTACAAGTTCCGAGTTGAGCGGACTCAGGATGACAGGATACGACTCAGGGATGCGCACAAATATAGATTACAAGTCGTGAGTTACCGAAATTCGACCGTGGAAGCCTATGGAACGGTACGGTCTAGGATACGGGTCTCACATTGGAGCTTGAGGAGGAGAGGAAGCGGCCAATTTGGTCTTCGGCTTGTTCATCTACTTAGCAAGTGTGGCGATCAATGGAGCGACCGCTCTCTTCTTATCATTCACCTCTATCTATGAAGCAAAGTGGTTGGTGAACTCGGTAGGGTCCTTGCCGCCCAGCAACCTATCATAGTGACGCTCCCACTACTCAAGGAAGTTATCCATCGCTGTGATAAGTTAGGATAGCTGGGGAGCTCAAGAGTGTTCACCTCTTTATGGAATGAATAATGGAGGAATGAATAGAGGCTCACATCAGTGACCAATTTGAAAGTGCTTTAGTTTGTCAATTAGCGTGAGGATTGAGTCAATGAGTTAAGTGAGCCCCAAAGAAGATCGTTCAAGTCATTGCCTCAAATGGATACACACTCCGAGCCTATCAAAGGTAAATTAAGCCTCACATCCCATGTCCCAAAACACTCAGGTATATGAAGCCTTTAAAAACATTAGAACAACCTAGATCATCTGTCTGTAAACTCGAATTTTAGAATAGGAAAATCTTCCAAGTTTTTCAGACTGTATTCGATGATATCGAGTACTCATTAATGGCATCGAACACTCACGATCGATGACATCGACAACCTATCGATATCATCGAATTTGTCCAGCAACCACAACGTATTTTGGACAATATGTTTGATAAATCGAAAAACATATCGATAATATCGACATTCAAATATCGATCAAATCAAATGAGGAACGATGATATCGAATTACCTTAAGCTTTATCCAGCAACTTTTGGAAAATATCCTAACATTTCTCGAGTAATCGAACCATCGTCGATATCATCTGAATTCAAACGTCGATGATATCGAGATGAGTTCGATATCATAGAATTCGGTCAAGTTTTTGTCCAGCAAGCCTCAAAGGAAAATCACCTAGAAAGATCGCGGACTCGAGACCCTACTCAATGTCATCGGATTTCAAATCTCGATGATATTGAAGGTATATCGATGAGATTGAATCTGGACAAAACCATTCGAGCAATCTTGCAAGGTAAACCATATGGAAATGACCGAGAAATCAATAATGTCTCGATATGATCGAAATTCAAATAACGATGATATCGATGTCCGATCGATATCATCGAAATGGATCAAAGATTGTCCAGCAAGCTCTTTTGAAAATCATGTGGAAATGATCGAGGTATCGAACAGATTGTCGATGATATCGGAATTCAAACTCTGATGACATCAACGCACGCTCAATGGCATCGATCCTCTAGCAAAAAGTTTCAGGTATATACTTTAGTAGAGTTCGTATCATCGAACCTTGCTTCGATAGCTTCGAAAGTATACTTTCGATGATATCAAAGCCGGCCTGATGATATCGAACTCTGTCAGAATCTGACATCTTTATTACCGTTGGAACTTATTGTCTATTTAAGGAGAGCTCTTTCTTGGTTGCTGTATTGAGAAAAATAGAGAGAACTTTGAGAGAGTAACTTCATATCATCTACTTTAAGCCCTTTTTCTCATAGGAGTTCATCCTTCAATCCACCCTCATCCTTGATATTCAATAGAGTGGATTGGGGAATGAACTTTCGCATTCAAGGATCTTCCAGCTACCACCTTAATGGCAAATCATTGAGTTGGGATACCTTGAATGCCTAAGATCTTGGAATTACTCTGTCTCTTCAATAACTATCATTTAATAGAGTAATTACCAACATAACCTTGACCCAACCTGTCGCCATACATTGGAGCATCATCAGTGTTGCGGTTCAAGGAAGCTGAAGATTCTTCGTCATCAAAGGAGAAGATCTTCATCAACGCGCTTAATGGGGCTCATCTACTTATCTATAAGTCTTTAGAGTCCAGAGACCCTACTAATCATTCTTTTATGTAGGATTGGGTCACAGGTGATTCTCACCCTTTTCAAGTCCTCATAGGAGGCCTTCGATTAGAGATTACGTGTGGGTGTTGTGTGTTGACCCTTGCTCTTGTAGAGCATAAACTTAGGTCCTTGGCTTGTGTGGCCTAAAAGTTAGGTTCCGTGTGTGGATCTTTGGCCTGTGTGGCTTAAAAGGTTAGGTTCCTTGTGTGGATCCTTTGCTCGTGTGTAGAGCATATAACCTGGGTATTGTGTATTGACCTTTGCTCCTGTGTGGGGCATAAACTTGTGTCTCGTGAAGACATGTCTAGGTTCCTTATGTAGGTCCTAGAGTCGACCTTGTGTAGGTTGTGAAGGTTAGAGGTGAACCTGATTTAAAATCTCCGTTAGTGAGATCTGGTACACTCAAGGGTGAAGTGAGTCTGTCGGAAGTGGAGTAGGCACGTAGCCGAACCACTATGAACGACTGTGTTTGGGATTGATATTTTCGCCTTACTATTTGTGTTTACTTTGAATGTTCTTGTTTGTTAAATCAGGATTATGATAACAGGATTTTAAATCATCATAAAATTTTATAAAGTCCTATTCACCCCCTCTGGAACTCTTTGACCTATTCCTACTTCTACTAGTGCGGTCATTACTGCAATTTCAATTGGTATCAGAGTGGGTCTCTCTTAAGGGCTTAACCACATAAAGCGCAATCTTGACCGAAGTTGGAAATATGGCCAAAGGAGAGGGTTCATCTGTAACTAGACCTCCTGTATTTGATGGGTCAAACTATGCTTACTAGAAGGCTAGGATGCATTACTTTCTGAGATCTTTGGATCATGATGTTTAGGACATTGTTGAAAATGGATACTGCCTCCAACCGATCAGGTTGTACATGATAATGGCACAACTATATCCAAACTAAAATCCAAAGAGTTATGGTCTGCTCATGACAAAGAAAAACAGATTGTAGAGGTAAAAGCAATGAACGCCATTTACTGTGCTATGTCCCAAGAAGTCTTTAATCAGATCAGTATGTGTGGAACTTCTAAAGAAGCATGAGACTTGTTGGAAACAACCCATGAGGGAACCAGCATAGTAAAAAGATCCAAACTGCAACTCCTAACATCACAGTTTGAAAGTCTCAGAATGGAAGAGCATGAGACCTTCTTGAAATTCTTCACAAAACTGAACATCATATGGTTGGATTAGGAGAAAAAGTTTTGGTCCCGAAAATCTGTAGGAAAATTCTAAGATCCTTACCAGAATGGTTCAACTCGAAAGTTACAACCAATGAAGAGTGTAGAAACATGGATGAAATGAAAGTAGAAGAACTAGTAGGTTTCCTACAAACATTTGAACTACACTTCAAACAAACTCCTAAACCCAAAAATATTGTCCTCAAAACTTCAAATCACACCACTAATGAGGAAGAGGAAAGTGAAAACGATAATGAAGATGAGGACGTAGCTCTCGTAGCTCAAAGGTTCAAAAAAAATTTCAACAAAAATCGTGGCCAGCCATACAAAGGCAAACAGATGGACAACAAGCACAATATAGGCAAACCTTCCAAAAAGTCCAAAGAACCTCAGTGTTACAACTGTAGGAAATTTGGACATTTGTCCACTAAATGCCCCAACAGAAAAACCAAAGGAAAGGCCATGGCTACCACTTGGGATGACACTGAAGAATCAAACTCAGACTTTAGTGATTCATAGAGTGATGGAGACCAAAAGTCTTTAAAAATACTCATGGGCTCCACATCTACAAACATTCTAGTGATAATTGAGGAAATTAATGAACCTCGAATCAAAGAGACATTTCCATTAGATGATGAGAAAGAAGAAGAAGAGGAAGAGAAGTATAAATTATAGGATGCCTATAATCAACTTTATACACATATCATCCATATCCTTAAAAGACTTGGGATGAATGAAACTAAAAATAAATTGCTACAAATAGATCTAGATCTAACTTTAGATATCAATACACACTTAATTAATGATCTTCAGCAATACCACTCTGAAAATGACAAGCTGGAAAGAATCAATTTATCTCTAAAATCTGAGTCTTTAAAACTAACTAAACAGATTAAACTATTGAAAGATGAAAATATGCATCTTAAAAATGAAAATCACACACTTAGGTTTGATGCAGAACAATCTAGGAAGTCTACGTTGAGGCCTAAAAAATGATGAAGAAAGGATTGAAGCAAAAGAAGATTAAGAGGTAGGAATAAAATCGGAACAGAAGAAGAATGAAGTAACTTGAGGGTGGTTTACGCGAGTCCGCGCAACCGATGTCCGTTGCGCGGGACAGTGCAACCAAAATATTCATTGCACGGGTTCGCACAACGAAATTCAGAAAAGGTTCTTTGTAAAAAGATCTAAAGCATTGATGGGTGGGTCCCATGGCACCGAAATCGAGGCGCCACACGTGCGAGGGCCTATAAATACCCCTTCACCTCCTTCATTTGGGGGGATTAAAGATTTTGGAGAGGAAGCAGAGTAAGGAAGAAGACCGAAGGTGAGGGAGAGAAGTTCCGGTGGTTTGCGCGGGTCCGCACAACTAGACTGCCCTGCAGTCTGTGAAGTTTAGGAGTCGTTATGCTACCGAAATGGCCAAGTCTCCAGATTTCTTCTGTTCAAGCTTCAAGAGGAGAACCTGTAGAAGAGATATTCGAGTCATATTCCTCTTAAAGAGATGATCAAATCATGAATCGAAATGTTGCCGGATTTGATATCTGACTTGGACGTTTGAACTTTGTTAATTCATATATTCTAAAATAATCTATCTTAGAATCAAGAGATGTTTAAGGATGTAAATGAATTCAGTAATAATGAAATATGATGATTGTCTTCAATACTCTCTCTTTGTTATGTTTAAACAAGATGATATCCCAAACTAAATGCATTTGTTTCTTGTTTGAAACAGTCTATTGAACTAAATTACAAATTCTCCCAGAGTGGTGAAAAATTAGAAAGACTTTTAAGGATGGGATGACATGGAAAAGACAAGAGTGGATTGGGATATGAAAAGGTCAAGTCAAGTCCCAAAAATGCAGCACCAATGATTGAGAAATTAGCTGCATCAGGAAGTAAAACAAAATCTACTCCTGTCTGTCATTCATGTGGAGACTCAGGCCATTTTAGAATTGAATGTATTTCTCCTAAGTGGACTCAATCCAAGTCTGGTCCAAATTATATTGGTAAATACAGACCAACCGAAAGAACAGTACAAATTTCCAAGAGTCCACCAAACAATATGGCAAGAGGTAAGACACATCCATCTCCACCCAGAATGACCAAGAAAATGGAGGAGCTATTGAATCAAATAGCTCAACTAAATCAGAAAACAAATGTACTAATAAAACAAGGAAAAATGATTCAGTTACCTAATGTACCTAGACAAGTTCTTGATAAAGTAAAGGAATCATCCTCAAGGAAACCTATCACAAAATGGGTAGTGAAAGAAAAGAAAAAATGCCTTGTCACTCACTCAAATCACATAACAGGCAATAATAATAAGTGGTACCTATATAGCAGGTGCTCAAGACATGTCATGGGTGACAAATCTCCTCTCAAATTACTCAAATCTTGATGATGGGATAATTACTTATGGTGATAGAAGCACCGCTAAGGTAGTAGGGCATGAAACCATAGAAGGAATGGAGATGCTCAAAAATGAGAATGCTTTTTGCATAAAAGGACCGACTCACAATCTTTTAAGCATCTCTCAAATATTTGACAACAAGCATGTGATTACATTTGACAAGCTAAAGTGCAAGATCCTGGACTTATCAGGAAAACCAGTTATGGAGGGTCTTCGCACCAGTGACCACTGTTATGTCATCAAAGGCGATGGAAAGGTTGATCCATATGCCCAGTAACAATTGAGCATGAAAAACAAGTCCAGGTCATGGCATCTAGACCTGGGTGGATGTGTGAAATGATGCATTCGTAACAATTATCATGATATATCTGAGGTTTCTATACCTCAAAAACTCTTTTTGTGTATAAGCATGGCTGATGTTTATAATTTTAGTGTCACAACTTTTTGTACAAATTTTGTTGTGTATACAAGCTGATATGAAAATACTTTATGATATGTATATCGAAGTCTGGAGATAAAATGACTTATCTTATCCTCGATAAGTTAGTCGTCATATCGAATGAGTTGTCGATATCATAAAAAACACATCGATATCATCGACAACCTCTCAGAAACAGAAACGTCGGTCCAAATTATCAGTTATCGAACTCCTTTTCGATAAAATCGAATGAGGCATGTCGATATCATCGAATCCAACTTCGATGATATCGAAGTTCACCGACCGATAAAAAGTGGACGAGCAGGAAATATCTACTTTTCACTTCTCTCTTCGAGGTTCATCTTCTCCAGTCATTCTTTTCCCCTTTCCGCAGTGAGCAATCTAGCATCACTCAAATCCGTTAATTTCTTGCACATCCTCTTGATCCCTCAAGGTACACTTTAGTATTTTGGGTCTTTCTAGATTGGTTGACAGATTTCAGTTGGGATATCTCTTGTTGGTGCTCATAGCTTTCAGTCTTTTATCAAAATCCTTTCCTCTATCATTCTTTTTAGTTGTTGGTTGTCCAAATGAGTAAAGACAAAGGAAAAGCACCTATCGTAGGGAAATCATCCATACCTACTAGGCAGAAAACCCTAGCCCCAAAGGATATGGCTAAGGCACCAGTTCCGAGGTCCTCAACACGCCAACGAAGCACCACTACTCGACAAACCTCGTGTGGTGAGGCTCTGGCTACTGCACCAGCATCCCCACCTGCTATTGTAGGCCCTCTACCACATATTCTTGAAAAATACATTGGGAGGCGCCTAGTGCATGAACGAAGGGTTGATAGGGAGTGCATCAAACCCTTTAATTTGGAACCCCTATTGGATGCAATCGATTGGCTGCTCATTCTAGATTTCAGAGGTTCGTGTCATGATGAGAGGACCTACCATTTTCTTGCATATTGTCATTCTCCAGTTCTAGATCCACCATCCATTACTGTCACAGTGGGAATGATAGCGTTGAAATTACTACGGAATCCATTACCAACATTTTCGGTCTTACCTTGTCTCCAGTCGGCATGTCTGATCTTGATCTTGAGGATCTAATCACTCGCTCTAAGATCAAAAATTCCTATGCCAGGAAAGAGATATCCCGTGGTACTATGGGAATGCATCGAAAGCCAAATATATGAACCCTAAGTACCAAGTCATGCACGAAATATTCTCCAAAAATGCGTACCCTAGAGGAACGAATAGATCCTATCTTATCGGGTTCATAGTTATGGTCGTGTATTGTGTTGCAACTGGTATCAAGTTATGTTTGCCTACTTTGATTCTTCACCAGTTGGCGAGTGTCATCCACACGTCCAGAGAAGTCCATCTGCCTTTTCCTCACATCATTCATGTGTTATGTGATACAATCGATCTTCCTACGACAGACGATCCTGAGCGTCCACTACAGCATTTCAACAAGGTCAATATTCAAAAGATGGACCTTAAGTTTCATCCATATACGGAAGGCCAGCCTAAGGAAGAAATTAATGGAGAAGGAGAGATGGGAGGAGGAGGAGTGCCAACAGGAGCAGATCCACAAGAGCCTCAGCCAGTTCCGACTCTGACAGATTCGCACAGACCCAACGATTCAAATTTCATCAAGATAGGGTCGGGGCGACATTGTGTGGAATGACTCGAATAGAGGACAAGCTGGAAAAGCATGATGAGCGGTTCTCGGCTTTGGAGAAAATGGTGTCTTGAGTGCAGCACACTGTCCAGCAGCTCGTTGATCTGATAACGTGCCATCGAGATGACCCTGTGCCATCTTCATCTACCCTAGCACCATAGTGTCAATATCTCTCATGCCATCACATACACCGATTACTCATCTATACGTAAGGGCATGGGTATCTTTTTGAATGCCCTACGTTCTTGTGAGTGTATGTGGTGGCCAGCTAACATTGGAAAGTCTAACAAGGTTCTTTTTGGTGGTTAGTTGTTGCATTTTGTGGTTGTCCTCTAAATAAGGAAAATACTTGTGTTTTCATGTGTCCATGGTTGGGCTGGATATTTGGATGGTTTGTGTTTTTTTTATGCTTAATTACTGCCAAGCTTGGGCAGTTTCTTTTGGATATTTTGATGGTTGCATGTTAATATATATATTTGATGCCTATTCTCTGCCAAGTCTATCTGCTCACATTATTCACTAATCATCTTTTTTAATTTTATTCTACTTGTCTATGGAACACATGGTATAAATGGTGATTGCTTTTCTGATAATTCTTGTATATCCATAGAGGTTGTGAGCTGGTTGGTAATTTCTAACTTTTTAAAGATATGTTGATATCTGGTTTTGAGAAATCTCAGCTATCCTTCACCTTAATTCTCCCATGTTTTTATGATTCAACTTTAGTCAACCGATATTGGTATATATTGCCCTTTGCCAATGACTGACAAAAAGGGGGAGAACAAATCCCACCATGAGGAAAATTGTGTGTATCTATGTATGTATGGTGGTACAGGTATTAGGGGGAGCAGCTGCAAGGAGATAGTGGGAGCAGCTACTACTGAATGTTTCAACCTTGTGTGTGAACTCAAATAAATTATTTATAAATTTGTGTAAAGTTCATGTACACAATTTAGGATGTTGGTCTAGCTGTTGTTATAGGATTTCTAGTGTTTTGTCACGTAATTGACAAAGGGGGAGATTAAAAGTGCCCTGCTTTGTCAATTAGCGTGAGGATTGAGTCAATGAGTCAAGTGAGCCCCAAAGAAGATCGTTCAAGTCATTACCTCAACTGGATGCGCACTCTGAGCCTGTCAAAGGTAAATTAAGGCTCATATCCCATGTCCCAAAACACTAAGGTATATGAAGCCTTTAAAAACATTAGTACAACATAGGATCATATGTCTGTAAACATGAATTTCAAAATAGGAAAATCTACTAAGTCTTTCAGACTGTATTTGATGATATCGAGTACTCATTAATGGCATCGAACACTCACGATCGATGATATCGACAACCTATCGATATCATCGAATTAGGCCATTCTATGTCTAGCAACCATAAAGTATTTTGGACAATATGTTTGATAAATCGAAAAACATTTTGATAATATCGATATTCAAATATCGATCAAATCGAATGAGGATCGATGATATCGAATTACCTTGAGCTTTATCCAGCAACTTTTGGAAAATATCCTAACATTTCTCAAGTAATCGAACCATCGTTGATTTCATCTGAATCCAAACGTCGATGATATCGAGATGAGTTCGATATCATCGAATTCAGTCAAGTTTTTGTCCAGCGAGCCTCAAAGGAAAATCACCTAGAAAGATCAAGGACTCGAGACCCTACTCGATGTCATCGGATTTCAAATCTCGATGATATTGAAGGTATATCACTGAGATTTAATCTGGACAAAACTATTCTAGCAATCTTACAAGGTAAACCATATGGGAATGACTGAGGAATCAATGATGTCTCGATATGATCGAAATTCAAATAGCGATGATATCGATGTCTGATCGATATCATCAAAATGGATCAAAGATTGTCCAGTAAGCTCTTTTGAAAATCATGCGGAATGATCGATGTATCGAACAGATTGTCGATGAAATCGGAATTCAAACTCCGATGGCATCGATGCATGTTCGATGGCATCGATCCTCTAGTAAAAAGTTTCAGGTATATACTTTAGTGGTGTTCGTATCATCGAACCTTGCTTCGATAGCATCGAAAGTATACTTTCGATGATATCAAAGCAGGCCCGTTGATATCGAACTCTATCAGAATCTAACATCTTTATTACCGTTGGAACTTTTTGTCTATTTAAGGAGAGCTTGTTCTTGGTTGCTGTATTGAGAAAAATAGAGAGAGCTTTGAGAGAGTAACTTAATATCATCTACCCTAAGCCCTTTTTCTCATGGGAGTTCATCCTTCAATCCACCCTCATCATTGATATTCAATAGAGTGGATTGGGGAATGAACTTCCACATTCAAGGATCTTCTAGCTACCACCTTAATGGCAAATCATTGAGATGGGATCCCTTGAATGCCTAAGATCTTGGAATTACTCTGTCTCTTCAATGACTATCTTTTAATAGAGTAATTACCAACATAACCTTAACCCAACCCGTCACAATACATTGGAGCATCATTAGTGTTGCGGTTCAAGGGAGCTGAAGATTCTTCGTCATTAAAGGAGGAGATCTTCATCAACACACTTAATGGGGCTCATTTACTTATCTGTAAGTCTTTCGAGTGCAGAGACCCTGCTGATCATTCCTTTATGTAGGTTTAGGTCACAGGTGATTCTCACTCCTTTCAAGTCCTCATAAGAGGCCTGTGTGTTAACCCTTGCTCTTATAGAGCATAAACTTAGGTCCTTAGTATATGTCCTTGGCCTATGTGGCCTAAAAGTTAGGTTTGTTGTGTGGATCCTTGGCCTGTGTGGCCTAAAAGGTTAGGTTCCTTATGTGGATCCTTTGCTCACGTGTAGAGCATAAAACCCGAGTGTTGTGTGTTAACCCTTGCTCCTGTGTGGGGCATAAACTTGTGTCTCGTGGAGACATGTCTAGGTTCCTTTTGTAAGTCCTAGAGCCGACCTTGTGTAGGTTGTGAAGGTTAGAGATGAACCTGATTTAAAACCTCCGTTAGTGTGATCTGGTACACTCAAGGGTTGAGTGCGTCCACTGGAAGTGGAGTAGGCATGTATCCGAACCACTATAAACGACTGTGTTTGGGATTGATATTTTCACCTTACTATTTGTGTTTACTTTGAATGTTCTCATAAAGCATGCTAACATGATTATTTAGAACTGATAAGAATCACATCCCACACATACACACAGTCGCATCGTTCATTCATCATAGACTAAGATTGCATACTGTTTAAATTGTAACGACTCGGAAAATTTCGTACAATGGCCTAAGTGCCACCTCAGGCAGAAATCACTTAGGATCAATTCCTTTAAAAATTAGACAAGGTAACCTAGTGCAAACTTAGAGTTCATACGAAATCCGCACTAAACACATTAAATACGATCTGCAAGACCCAAAACTTGCAGAATCATTGACGCTATGTTACCCTACAATCTAGGATAAATCTCTCTTCCCGTTTGCTCTCAGGAATGCCTTGAAACTTCGTATTGTATCTAGACCGCACGTC
This sequence comes from Magnolia officinalis, assembly GCA_021015155.1. NCBI lineage: Eukaryota > Viridiplantae > Streptophyta > Magnoliopsida > Magnoliales > Magnoliaceae > Magnolia > Magnolia officinalis. The sequence continues at coordinate 30,294,428 of JAJHSJ010000008.1, forward strand.
GAAAGTCTGATTGTTCCAAAACTACATCGATATGACCGCCTAGTTGGACTTGACTACCACCCCGGAAATCAAGTCCTAACTATGTCCAGAAGTGTTCACCGTGAGCCTGGAGCGAAGAGTGTGAGAAACATGAAAATAATTCCAAAATAAATAAGAATTTATGAAATCTGGCATGTGACGCTTGCGGTTCAGTATTGAGCAACCTGACCGTCAGAATCAGGCCAGATTACACCCTCGAATCAGGGATATTTGCCCAAACATATCCATGTACTTGAAATTTGAGATCGAGATCCGCTGCCGTTGAACTGAAACTGGTCCGCCATTTGTAATCTGGAAAATCTACTGGAACGAAAACTTAATGGTACCTAGATCCAGTATTAGTGAGCTTAAGTCCGACCGCACACTGAAAAGGGGCCGCCAGAAGTGCTCCGTTGGATCGAATCGAACTCACTTTGGTTATAACCTAAGTATACCTTGACCTTAAGTCCGTTTTGGTGACTTTTTAGCCTATATAAGGACCCTAAACCCTCTCATATCTAGCCCATACGAATTTAAGAAAACTCTAGGAGAGAGAGAAAAAAAAAGAGAGAGAAAGTGAGAGAGTTGTGGGAGGATTCTTCCTACACTTTTTCCCTGCCGCTACACAAGCTTCACCACTCACTTCTCATCACTTTCCCGGCGATTTCCAGCTTCGTTTCTAGGTAAGAAACCCTAACCCTAAACTGATTTGGCATTTTGATAGTTGTACGTGATGAAATAGCTAAACTATTTCACTCTATGGGTTGCCGAAACGCCGTATACGAAAGCTTAGCAAATCAATCGCGTTCTTTACGCTGCTACGGTGTAAGGTGCGGACTTTAGGTGTATAGGTTATGGTTTTCAAGGCTTTCAAAGTCGGTTAATGATTTATGACTGATGTGGATGCTATTTCACATGCAAAATGTGTCGTCTGTTTCGTTATACGGGTTTACATGAACTATATAGGATTTAGGCTAATCTATGCATATGTTGAAATGTTTGGAAATGTTTTGAATTTGGATTTGTGTTCAACATGTTTATTTGTCGTAAATATATGCTTAGTACTTGTGTGACAACTCCTTAGCGAAAGGACTTGCCCTAATTCATGTTATAGCAAAAATACATAAATGTGACTAAGTGCGTAGCCTAAGTGTTTGTGAAAATGTTTCACTAGACATGGAACTTGTATCCATGTATGTCAGGTTCATCCGTCAAAGGTGTACGCACGTGATATACGGGGTACCTCCCTAGTGAAAGAATTTGGCCTAACACATGTGTAATCATCATACATCATGTATGATGATGTATGTAGTCTATGTGTTTGTGAAAATGTTTGAATGTGCTAGGGATTACCTAGTACACTTTCTATGAGGATTGAGATACAAATCGCGGTTGCCTAAATTGTGTGAATGTTTTCCTACATGTACGTTTTATTATAAATTCGGTTGTATGTATGAACTGATTATGTGTGAAATCATGTTTGTGTTTCAATATGCCTTGATTGTAAATTCTGTTTCATAATATGCCTATGTGTTTGGAATTCTTGAACTATGGAATCCATTACGGTGGATCGTCTCACATGATTACATGATGAATGGATTGAGTTTGGGACTATGATGTAGTCCAGGCATTCAGCAACGAAACTGAATTCGTGGTTGAGATTCAGTCGCCACGAGAGATGTGTTCGACGAACCCGAGTCGTACTTCAGTTGGCGATAGTGGCTGGCCACACGAAGTGCTTATGCGCTTCATATCGTTCAACTTATTGTGCGCTCGAGCTAGCCGAGCTCGTCAAGCAACCCAATCTGTCTTATGTATGTTCACCATGTTTGGACGCCTCTACTTGAACCTAGGGTACCAAACTTACCAGTGAAATCCCGTTAACCATGATACCTCGATCCGCTAAGACTCATGAGCTAGGCATGGTGGTATGGGACACCATGGTCGAGCTGTCAGCCTACGCTGGGGTTTCATGGTGTTGCGAGTGCGTCAGCCCGAGCCTCCCCGTAGTGTCCATTGAGCAACCAGACTCGTGAGCCGATTATGGTGGTATGGAATACTATATTCGTGCTGTCGGCCTACATTGATAAGGTGACGGGGGAGTGGTGCAACGATTGTGTGTAACAGCCCTGGCAGCCCTTGTAGTGACCTCGAGCATGCTCTGAATTTACGGTGAGGCGACGAGTTTTGCCACAGTGTATAGAGTATGAACTAAGCCTATATCAATTTAGTGATGAACCGTTAAAAAGGTGATGGGGGAGTGGTGTAACGATTGCTTGTAACAGCCCTGACAGCCTTTGCAGCGCCCTAGAACCACACTATCGTATGAGATTATCTAGGTTTGACGACCCTAGAATGGATCATTTTTGGGAATGATACAAGGGAGGTACCTTAGTTTCCCAATCCTGTTGTTTGAAATGGACTAATAATAACTCGGTAATCATGCTCATCATCGCACTACATGTGCCTGGAAGATGTGGAGCACTGAGGAATGAACGCATGCCGCGAACGTAAGATGGTGTCGCATGAGGGAGTATGTCGGTGAGGGCATGCATCATGACAGCATTTCATACTTGCATTAATAAGAGTAGTTAGGATTGTTCGATTGTACTGCTTTATCATTACTGTTTGACTGAATTGATAACATGTTAACCTATGTTTTATTGTTCCACTGAGTTAGCTACTCACTCCCACGTTACGGGATGGTGTTGTGCACACTAACCAGACTCTGTCTTAGGTGCAGATGAGGTGACGACTCAGGAGGCTGAGCCGGACTACGACGAGGACCAGGACGAGTTCTCGTATATGCAGTATTCTGGTGGCTTTGCCTAGACTGCCTGGATCGACGGGACTTGCAGGGCTTACTTCTCTAGTTGTACTTTTGACAGTTTGATCGTAAAACAAATACATGTATATGGTGACTCAGTTGGGTTCATACTCTAGAGATTGAGATGGTTTTGTTTCTTTTACATACAATTATATACAGTTTCAGTCTTTCACTTGCCTTTATATAATTGATCTGGAGTATGAATTACTTTTTTGGTATAATCTCACTCATGTTTATTGTACTAACACAAACAACATTTAATCATCATTATCTATGTTGCATAAGTGATGTTGGAACTCGAGAGTTAAGTTGTTACTCGACCCTCGAATTTTAGGGCGTTACATAAATACTGGATAGTCTTTGTTGGATCTTCTATTTGGCTTAGAAGCCATTAGAGTTAAATTGGGGTCATTTTGATAGTTGTTTGTTAAATCAAATTATGATAATGGGATTTTAATCATCATAAAATTTTATAAAGTCTTATTCACCCCCCTCTAGGACACTTTGACCTATTCCTACTTCTTCTAGTGTGGTCATTACCGTAATTTCACACTTGACGACCATAGGGCGGTTGGTTGCGGGTCTTATGAGTGAGTGGGCAGGGAATGTACTGTACGAGGCCAAACTGTCTAGCAAATAATGAAGGGTAATACTGCTCGACCCTGGCCTTGGCATTCTTGCCTTGCTCGACTGTTCCCCCATAAAGAAGATCGAGGCCAAGAAGATAACTTCCCAATGCATGTTGTGACCGAGTGGCCAACTCTTCATCGTCCGACTCGAACTGGCCGGTGAGCCAGCCTGGCCCATACTTTTCTCCTTCTGAGAAGGGTATGAACATCTTAATCTTCTTAGTTGTGTTTAGAGAGAGGAGAGTAGTCAGATAGATATCACATGAAAGATTCTCTAGGAGGGAATGGAGGATCCGCTCAACAAAGGAAGTGTAAGTCTTCTCTTCGTGCATAGGATGATGGAATAGAGAATGACAGAAATAGAAATAAAACCACATCCGCAGGAGCCACAGCGATCTTTCTGAAGAATATAGGCATTTGTGGGTGATCTTGTATATCCCCCTGTACAAGTGGTCGAGCATGTAAGGCGTCAGAGCAATCTTGTAGTCTAGGGAAAGTTACTCGGCCAAAGCAACATATTCTATGGTGAATTGTTGAGCGTTCACACACGGTAGATGGCAGCAGATCCAAAGAAGTAGAAATGCCACATGCTCGTCCTCGTCAACCGAACCATCAAACTTGTGGTAGGCTTTCATGAAGTTGGTGTAGGCCTTGGCTATCTTGCTAGGGAAATCCTTGTGTCGCTTGGAAACATAGCCTGATAAATGGTCATGTTGAATGGCAACAACTGAGTTAGAGCCGAAATATCCATTACGGTCGGACTCATAAGACCGCAGCCTAAGAAGAAGGAGTTCATCGACGTGCTCTAGAATGCCGACTTAGAAAGGAGAAGGGTTGGAGCTGTCGGATACTCTCTGACAGAGAGCTTGATACATCCGTAGATGTCAGATCTTCTCCAGGTATCCTCATGTTGTGACGATATGCGGACAAACTAAGATTCCCAAACTCGAAGAGGCTTTGCCCATGTCCTTGGGTTCTTCAAGGTGTTCGTAGCACTGGGAATGGATCCAGACTGGATCAATAAGCTTTCTCTAGGGCAAATTGGAAAGAATGGAACCATCGCTTGAACTTCTTTCGCTCATGTTGCAGTAGAGAATGCAAGACCCAAACAAAGATAATCACCGGAAGGCGGTTCAAATACCGCTTCTCGATGCACTTGTCTTTAAGAACGTCCATCATGGCCATTATATCCAGTTAGTAAAAGGAATTAGCGGATGAGGAAGAGGCAGCCATTGGAGATCAAAGAAATAAGGCATATTTTTGGGGGAATAAAATCAAGATTAAGGAAGGAAATGAGAGCGCAAAGAGAAGAAATCTTGAAACGGTACTTATATCGGCCGAAGGACACGAGCATTTATTGTACCATTATTATGATTTTTTCAAGATTGATATACAAACACGTGTCAAAACAGGGTTCTTTCGACCTTTCGTTTACGAGGAGTCGGGCATAGGCGGTTATCGCCTGAGTGACGCATGTATACATTAAATATGTCATTAATGGGGTCTTACGTCGTTGTCACCTCTCTGTCAGAGGTACAGCGACGTGGGGGACAATGTTCATCCCCATTATTGTCGTACACTACTACGACCGATCAGAGGGAGTTACGTGTGATTTGTGTAGATACACATGGTGCGCTCAGAGATTTGCAAATATGTACGAAGGAGATTTCTCGATAAGTGGAGCCAGGACGTATCAGGTGGTGCCATGTAACACTAAGGTGGCCGAATGGAATGTAATCGAGTCAACAGGAAATTCTGGAGCAGTCACTATGACATGTGGCAAGGAAGTCTCCAGAAGGCAGTGGTGCTAAGTGGTTACAGGACAGGTGGCAAAAGGTGAAGCAAAGGAATTCATGTAGTGGAAAGTGGTTATGTCAACTGTCAAAACATGGGAAGAATTCAGAACAGCTGGATCAAAGCTATAATGTAATGCCCCGTCTTTTCAAGACCCAAGTATATAACTCGTTTCCCAAAAACCCGAGTGTTAACCTTTAAAAATAGTCAAATACAGGTGTGTATATATATATATATATATATATATATATATATATATATATATATATATATATATATATATATCAGAGTTAGTAATTTAGCATAGAATGGACAAATCAACATAAAGGAAAATTTGCATTTACATTTAATATATACAATAGGCTGCCCATAATGACTTATACAAACTAATGTCTCGATATTTACAAATACAAGATTTACAAATTTTAATACATGAGAAGTATTAAAATGCATTTAAACGTAAGCCGCACGATCACACAACTCCTCTTGGCAAATACAGTCATGCATCCTTGGCACTTTTACCCTGTTCCTCATCAAGTCTGAACATGCATATCATTTAAGCCACCTGTGCTACTTGTACGGTTATATTTTTAATGGATGAGTGGCCAACACAGTGTGAATTCCCCCTGAGATTACACACCGCCACCTTAGATAAGTATAGCATAAAAGTAACAAGGTATACAAAACACAACAAGATGCAGTCTCATTATATGCATGGATGCGTAAATGCATCATCAACCTGGGGATACTCATCCAGTCGGCAATTGGGCTCGTCACCCATGCAAAGGCTGGCCATTAACGAAGCACATCACGTGCTGTAACATCCCGAAAAATCGAGGGTCGAGTAGTAACTCAACTCTCGAGTTTCCAGAACATCACTTATGCAACATAGATGATGATGTTTGAATGTTGTCTGTATTAGTGCATTGAACATGAGTGAGATTAAGCCAAAACAGAATATCATACTCTAGAGACAGTGAATTAGCAAGCGAAAGACTGTGATAGATATATAAAATATATAAAAACTGTGGTGAGTCTCCAGAGTGTGATAACATTACCAGGTTAATAAAATTCAAGTACATTTCTAAAATATACCAAATGTGTAAGTGTAATGTCTTCTATTCCAAGTACCATAGCCCCGTCAATACAATACCAGGTCTTCATAGACCTGTCAGAGAGCTACATGTAGGAGAGCTCCACCTCAACATCATAGTAGTCCGGCTTTGCTTCATAAGCATCGCCATCACCTGAAACTCAACAAATCTGGTTGGTGTGTACAACACCGTCCCGTAACGTGGGAGTGAGTAGCTAACTCAGTGGAACAATAAAGCATAGGTTAACATGTTGTCAACTCAGTCAAGCAGTAATGATAAAGCAGTACAATCAAACACTCCTAACTACTCTTATTAATGCAAGTATGGATGCAGTCATGATGTATGCCCTCACCACACCCTCCCTCGTGCGACACCATCTCACGTTCGCGGCATGCTTTCATCCCTCAGTGCTCCACATCTTTCAGGCACATGCAATGCATGATGAGCATGATTACCGAGTATTTAGTAGTCCATTTCAAACAGCAGGATTGGGAAACTAAGGTACCTCCATTGTATCATTCCCAAACATGATCCATTCTAGGGTCGTCAGTCCTAGTTAATCTCAGACGATGGTGTGTTTTCTAGGTCACTGCAAAGGCTGTCAGGGCTGTTACGCACAAAGGTTACACCGCTCCCTCATCACCTCTTTAACGATTCATCACTATACAGAAACAAGCCTAGTTCATACTCCATACACCGCGGCAAAACTCTAAGGCTCACCGCGATTCCAGAGTATGCTCGAGGTCACTACAAAGGGCTATCAGGGCTGTTGCTCGCATTCGTTGCATCACTCCCCCATCACCTTATCAATGTAGGCCGACAGCACGAATATAGTGTCCCATACCACCATAATCAGCTCACGAGTTTGGTTGCTCACTGGTCACTACGGGGAGGCACGTGGCCCCAGCGTAGGCCGACAGCTTGACCACGGTGTCCCATACCACCATGCCCAGCTCATGAGTCTTAGTGGATTGAGGTACCATAGTTAAAAGGGATTCCACTGGTAAGTTTGGTACCCTAGGTTCAAGCAGTAGCGTCCAAACATGGTGAACATACATAAGACAGATCGGGTTGCCTGACGAGCTCGACTAGCTCGAGCGACCAACAAGTTGAATGACATGAAGTGCATAAGCACTTCGCGTGGCCAACCACTATCGCCAACCGAAGTACGACTTGAGTTCGTCGAACACATCACACGTGGCAAATGAATCACAGCCACGAATTCAATTCTGGTACCGATTGTCTGAACTATAATCATAGCCCCAAACACAATCAATTGCAGATGATAAAGCAGTAGTGGATCAAGATTCAACTCATACAATCAAGGTCTGGTATTATCCATTTAGGGCTACCAGGGCTGTTGCACGGAATCGTTACACCACTCCCCCATCACCCATGACGGATCATATAACGTAAACATGAATTTAAGCATATGCATTACATAGATAAAATCATACAATCAGTTGAGCATGTTATGAAGCACAACACAAGCATGAGTTTGTACATATTCAATTCCTAATCACACAGCTATCCAAGGAAATCATACACATAGTTAAAGGAGTTGAGAATCATATCTCAACCCCCTTAAACATTACAATTTACTAACTACTACTCATTCAAACATATCAACAAACACTTAGACTACATACATCAACATGCATGACATATGTTGTTCACATAAGTATTAGGCCAAATCCTTTCACTAGGGAGTTGCCCCAATCATAACACACATATACCCACGACGGATAGTCATGGAAAGTAGGAATCCAAGTTCCATATTCATTTAAACATTTTCACAAACACTTGGGCTACACATTTCAACATATATAGCGTATAGTGGCCGTGACATGATTTAGGGTAAATCCTTTCGTCAAAGGGGTATCGCCAATACAACAATCATGAATCCATGACAATTAGTCATGGCGATCACGAATGAGAATTCTATACTCATTTAGTCATTTTCACAAACACTTAGAATACACTATTACAACATACATGGTGTATGTTAGCAAAACATGCATTAGGGCTATCCTTTCGCCAAGCAAGTATTTTACGCATATATAATATATTGATACAACAAATAATCATGGCAACCACATCTCTAAAATATATATGTATACGGTACTTTTTACAATACAGTATTTCTACATACATAGTGTATATTAGTAAAACATGTATTTGGGCGAATCCTTTCGCCAAATAAGTATTTTATCCATATATCATATATCCATACAACAAATAATCATGTCAAACACATTTCCAAAATTTATACGTATACGGTATTTTCTACGAATACCTAGAATATGTAAAATTCCATAATCTACATCTTTAATCGAAACGGAAATCAGACAGCACTTTGTACATGTGCAATTGCATGCAGATCATGAATCTATCATTATCTGATATTGAAAGCATTGAAAACCATAACCTATACACCTAAAGCCTGCACCTTTTGTCGTAGAATCGTAAAGAATACAATAGGTTTGCTAAGCTTCCGTCTACGGCAGTTTAGCAACCTATAGATAGAAATAGGTTAGCTATTTCATAACCTACAACCCTTACAACTCCAAAACAGATTAGGGTTAGGGTTTCTTACTTAGAAATGACGTCGGAATCGCCAGGAAAGTGATGAGAACGGAGCGGTGGAGCTCATGGAGCGGCAGGGAAGAGTGGCAGGGAGATTCTCCCACTGCTCCCACACTTTCTCTCTGTTTTCTCACTTCTCTCTCTAGGGTTTCTCTCAAATTCGTATGGTTGCCATGAGAGAGGGTTTAAGGTCCTTATATAGCCTAAAAACTAACTGAAATAGACTTCAGGTCAAAGTATACTTAGGTTATAATCAAAGTGAGCAGGTTTTAGCTCAACGGAGGACTTCTAGCGGGCCTCCTTGAGCCAAACGTCGGACTTAAGCTCACCGACACCGGATCTAGGTGGAGTTAAGTTTTCGTTTCGGTCGGGATTCCAGATCATGCGTGGCGGACCAGTTTCAGTTCAACGGTTAGCAGATCTCAATCGGAGATTCCGAGTACATGTAAATGTGTATGAAATTTCTCCTGATCCGAGGGTGTAATTTGGTCTGATTCTGACGGTCTGGTTGCTTAAAACTGATCCGCAAGCAACACGTGCCAGATTACTATTCAAGATATTTTATTTTGAATTTATTTCACATTTCTCACACTCTTCACTCCGAGCTCAAGCGAATAGCACTGGGACACTATCTGGATTTGATTTCCGAGATGGTTGTCAAGCCCAGCAAGGCGGTCCTAATTCCTTAACTTCGTGTTAATCGGACTTCCGACGTACGGTCCAGATCTGATACAGAGTTTCGGGATGCTCCCGAAAGCAGCTGGGTAATGAGATTGATCCTAGATTTTAGGTTACCCTAGCGTCAATGATTCTACAAGTTTTGGGTCTTGTATATCGTATTTAAAGTGGTTGGTGCTAATTTCATAGGTACTCTAGTTTAACACTGGCTAATTCTCGCCTAATTTCTAAAGGATTTAGTCCTGAGTAATTTCTGTCTGAGGTGGTACCTGGGCCTTTGTAGTCTGAATATAAAGTGATCCAAGTTATACTACTTAGCTAGTTTAGGATAGTGTTTAGGATGAAAGTACTTAGAAAATTTGAAAGAACAAGGTGGTGAAGGGTGGGATTTGTGAAAAAAATGGTTTGAAAAGGGATTTGAGGCTTTAATTGAGTGTTTGAGAAGTTAAACATGTGTTAGGTTTGACTCATCACCTAAGGACGTCTAATTCCAGGTTGGGAAAAATTCGGGTTGTACACGTACGTACATCACGTACCGCATAATGACTGACCATCATACATCACGTATGAAAATCGATAGTTGGTGGTCTGGCAGCTAGCGAAACATACCCCAATAACTCGGAGGCACATACTAAAGCATCCAAAAATATTCACCTGTCATTGCCAATATGTCGTTTATGCATGATTAGGCAATCTATTATTAGTCCAATTACAATCAGCTGGTTTAATAAAACTCAAGGTCACTATGGGGGCCTCGTCACCCAGCGTAGGCCGACGGCTCGGGCATAGTGTCCCATTCCACTATCCCCGACCCATGAGTCTACCGCCTTAGGGTGTTGATGGAACCCATCAACACGTGGCCAATCAATTCTCAATGTGCAGGAAACTACCATCATATGCTGAGTGGGAATGAAATATCGAAGATACTAAATATAACGATTAAAACGAGTAGGTATGTATGCTTCAAATACGAATAAGCAACGGCGATAAAAACGTCAAATGGTTCATCCCACAGTAAGGTAGGTGGAATCACTCCATAGATGGTAAATCTCATGAATAATTTTTTCCACTAACATAACCTCCATGTTAAGGTTCTATTCCTAACACAATCAATCTCATTACACCCTAAGTGCAGACTCTCTTTCATAAATAGAGGTTCCCCTCATAAACTAGAGAGATTTCGATTCATATATGTCTTGCAAACAGTACAATAACATATCCAATGGCATAAAGATCAAGTATTGAACTAGGTATCATTCTAATAAAGTACAACTCAAGTACATATGTAAATACAATTCAAGAACTATTAAGTAAATCAAGGTCTAGCATATGCATTTAATATTCATGATCAATTCTCAAACATATATCCAAGTAAGCTAATCATATAATTAATCAAGCTCTAAGGCATCATTCTAATCAAATTAAAAGCTATCCTTGATCTAATTTAGAGATGGAAAGCCTAAGGGGAAGAAATCATCACCTGATGAACCAAATCACTTTCTAGTGTCGCTAAGTGCTTGCGCCCTTAGAATTGAATCCTACTACAAATCATGAACTTGTACAATTATATCCAAGTTCTACGTACTACCTAAGTTTAAGATCATAGCCTAGGGTTTGAATTATTTATCTTAGGATTTTAATGTAAAATTAGAATTTTTATCCTAGGGTTTAGTCCTAAACTTAGATTCTAGGATTTGAACTCTAGTCGGTGTATTAGTTACAATTTAATCTTAATAATTACAAGATAACTATTAGCCTTAGTTTATAATTTATATTAGCTAACATATTAATAATGATGGTTCATAAGTTCATATTTAAATATACCGACATTATCTATTATTCTTATAATGACTAATAATCTCTTAAATAATGCAAGTAATAATAATAAAATTTCCACTAACAATAATATAATAAGGACTAATACTAATAATCATATTAACAAGAATTATACTAATCCTATAAGGAAAATGATAATGTTTTCTAATGATAATAGTCATAACTGTCCATAATGACTCAAGTCATGATAATAAATACTATGATCTACCATGAATTATGAAATTCTACAATTAGATCCAAACCTAACACACTATCTATGTTTAGGGTATTGACATAGAGTTTAGACTACTTAGGTCTATGATATCATCCTAGAGTTTATATCTAGGTTCAAATTTTAGGATTGAATTTCTAATTGATGTACAATACTAATGTTTTTAAATATCGTAAAATTGCCATTAATACTAGAGATATATAATTATTATTAACTAACATGACCCCAATAATTGTTATGATATACTATTAATGTTAATATTTAAGAGCGATTAATAAAATAACACTACTTAATAATTGTAATCTTGTTTATGATAGCTAGTTTGAGCATAAATAATCCAATGTTGGCTAATTATATCTAATATTTATAACCCTAATAAAAATGGTAGTAATAATGATAACAATACATTAATATGAGTTTGGTCTAGGAAGAAAGTGTTAACTCACCTATGTCGACATGGTTCGACCCACAAGCTCAATCTGCTCCCAATTCGAACAGCTCAACTCGACAAGTTTCAGCCAAGTCAAATTAGTAGCATGTATCAACTCCCACTCCTCTTCTTTCCTTTCCTCTTCTTGGCTATCACGGTCATGCCAGCGGGGGTCACTGGACTAGACCAAAACCCATCTAACTCGGTGAGTCAGCGTGACTCAAATGGTCCAGCAAGGTCTGGATTCGACCTAGCTAATGGGCCAGCAGTCTGACTCGGCCCCAGACCGAGTTGACTCAGTTTGTCTAGGACAGCCGAGCTTATCTGCACCTCCGGGGATGTAGAGTGCAAAGGAACTTCGAATATCATCTAGATAGGGGGGCCTTCATCTTCCTATTCTTTGGGACAACAAAGGACTTTTTTTTCTGGCCTATCATAGGAGTTTGACGGCAGGCAGATCTTGGTATTTGGAGAGATAAGCAGGTGAATCAAGTAAGATGGAACTCCTTTGGATTAAAAGCTCTCCCTTCGAGGCATGTTGTGGTCAGATGCCACTCCATAAGGAGTGGTGGAAATTCATTGATGTCTTACCTCAAAAAGCATACGAACATACCCCCAATCCAGAGTAATGAGTTGCGGAATTGAGGAAGGCCCGAATGAATATCTTTTCTTTTCTGTTCCGAACCGGTTGAACCCGAGGGATTATCGGACATGAGGGGAGGAGGGGATCTCCGTATGGCAGGTGTACTGGACTTATTAGCTTTAAAGGCTTCCCTTGACAGAAGCCCTAGCATTAAGGAGTTCCCTCGGTTCATCGAGGCAAGGTAAGCATGGACGAGCTTTGGCGATCCAACGTTGTTTCCCAATCTAATCAACAATCGATTCTCCGATTGAGGGGAAAGCCACTGTAACGACTCGAAATTTTCCGTACAATGGCTTGAGTACCATCTCGACCAGAAATCACTTAGGATTAAATCCTTTAGAAATTTGACAAAGTTAACTAAGTGTTAAACTAGATTAGTCATGAAATCCATTGGAATCGCTTTAAATACGATCTGCAAGACCCAAAACTTGTAGAATCATTGACGCTAGGTTACCCTAAAGTCTAGGATCAAACTCATTACCCTACTGCTCTCGGGAACACATTGAAACTCCGTATCAGGTCTAGACCGCACATCGGGAGTCCGAATAATACAAATTTAAGGAATTAGGATCGCATCACTGGGCTTGACAACCACTCGGAAATCAAATCCAGACAATGTCCCACGGCTGTTCGCTCGAGTCCGGAGCGAGAGAGTGTGAAAACCCTAGATTTCTTTACAAAATAAATATCTTGAATAGTGATCTGGCACGTGTCGCTTGCGGACATTTTATAAGCAACCAGACCATCAGAATCTGACCCAAATACACCCTCGGATCAGGGAAAATTTCACAAACATTTACATGTACTTGGAATTTCGGATCGAGACCCGCTGACCGTTGAACTGAAATTGGTCCGCCACGCGTGATCTGGAAATTCGACTGAAACAAAAACTTAACTTTACCTGGATCCATGGTCGGTGAGCATAAGTCCGACTTTTGGCTCAAGGAGGCCCGCCAGAAGTCCTCCGTTGAGCTGAAACAATGCCGCTTTGGTTTTAACATAAGTATACCTTGAACTTAATTCTATTTCAGAGAGTTTTTAGGCTATATAAGGACCTTAGAGCACCCTCTCTCACAGCCATACAAATTTGGGAAAAACCCTAAGTAAGAAGAGAAAGAAAAAGAGAGAGAAAGCTAGTGAGTTGTGGGAAAATCTCCCTGCTACTGTTTCCAGTCACCACACGGGCTGCACCACCCCTTTGTTGTCGCTTTTCCAGCGATACCGACTCCGTTTTAAGGTATGAAACCCTAACCCTAAATCTGTTTTGGGGTGTGAAGGTTATAGGTTATGAAATAGCTAACCGGTTTCACTCTTTAGGCTACAAAACTCCCGAATACGGAAGCCTAACGAACCTAGTTGATTCGTTGCAATTCTAAGGTATAAGGTGAGGACTTTAGGTGTATAGGTTACGGTTTTCAACGCTTTCAATGTCAAATAATGATAGATTCATGATCTGCATGCAATTGCACATGTACAAAGTGCTTTCTGTTTTCTGTTTCGATTAAAGATGTAGATTATGAAATTTTACATATTCTAGGTATACGTAGAAATACCGTATACGTATAAATTTTGAAAATGTGTTTGCCATGATTATTTGTTGTATGAATATATGGTATATGGATAAAATACTCACTTGGAGAAAGGAATCGCCTTAATACATGTTTGCTTATATATACTATGTATGTTGAAATTGTGTATTCTAGAAAATACCGTATACGTATAAATTTTGGAGATGTATTTGTCATGATTGTTTGCTGTATGAATATGATATACACGGATAAAATACTCGCTTGGCGAAAGGAGAGCCCTAATGCATATTTTACTAACATACATCAAGTATGTTGAAATAGTGTACTCTAAGTGTTTGTGAAAATGCTTGTGAGAGTAAGTGCTTAGATGTTAGTGCCTTAGGTAGGTGTTGAGATGGGGTTCTCAACTACCTTCAAGACATGTATGATTTTCTCCATGTGGTTGTTTACTCTAACCACTTACTTGTGAAATATAGGTGTTTGTATCTCTATTTGTATAGTGCTCTATAATATGCTTTATAACATGCTTTGTAACATATTTTATAACATGCTTTATGACATGCTTGTTAACATGCTTGAGTTACTTTCTTTATTATGCTTTACACCACATGCTTATGAGTAAAGATTGATTGAGTTTGGGACTATGTCTATAGTCAAAACATTCGGTACCTGACTTGAGATCGTGGCTGAGATTCATGTCACCACGAAAGATGTGTTTGACGAACCCGAGTCGTACTTCGGTTGGCGATAGTGGTTGGCTACACAAAGTGCTTCTGCGCTTCATATCGTTCAACTTGTTGTGCGCTCAAGCTAACCGAGCACGTCAAGTAACCCGTTATGTCTTATGTATGTTCACCATGTTTGGTCGCTACTGCTTGAACCTAGGGTACCAAACCTACCAGTGGGAATCCCGTTAACCATGGTACCTCGATCCGCTAAGACTCATGAGCCGGGCATGGTGGTATGGGACACCGTGGTCGAGCTGTCGGCCTACGCTGGGGCCACGTGCCTCCCCGTAGTGACCAGTGAGCAACCAGACTCGTGAACCGATTATGGTGGTATGGGACACTATATTCGTGTTGTCGGCCTACATTGATAAGGTGATGGGGGAGTGGTGCAACGATTGCGAGCAACAGCCCTGGCAGCCCTTTGTAGTGACCTCGAGCATACTCTGAAATTGCGGTGAGGCGACGAGTGTTGCCGCAGTATATAGAGTATAGACTAGGCCTGTATTTGTATAGTGATGAACCGTTAAAAAGGTGATGGGGGAGGGTGTAACCTTTGTGCATAACAGCCCTGGCAGCCTTTGCAGTGACCTAGAAAACACACCATCGTCTGAGATTAACTAGGACTGACGACCCTAGAATGGATCATGTTTGGGAATGATACAAGGGAGGTACCTTAGTTTCCCAATACTGCTGTTTGAAATGGACTAATAATTACTCGGTAATCACGCTCATCATCGCACTGCATGTGCCTAGTAGATGTGGAGCACTGAGGGATGAACGCATTCGCGAACGTAAGATGGTGTCGCATGAGGGTGGTTTGGCAAGGGCATTCATCATGTCATTTCATACTTGCATTTAATAAGAGTAGTTAGGATTGTTTGCTTATACTGCTTTATCATTACTGCTTGACTGAATTGATAACATGTTAACCTATGCTTTATTATTCCACTGAGTTAGCTACTCACTCCCACGTTACGGGACGGTGTTGTATACACCAACCAGACTCTATCACAGGTATAGATGGCGCGTCGATTCAGGAGGCGGAGCCTAACTACGATGAGGACCAAGACGAGTTCTCATACATGCAGTACTCTGACGGCTTTGCTTAGGCCGACTGCATCGCGGGAATTTCAGGACTCATCTTTTAGTTGTATTTTGACTTTTTGACTCAGAAACAGTACATGTATATGGGTACTCAGTTAGTGTTCATACTCTGGAGTTCGTGATGGTTTTGTTTCCTCACATACCTTATATATACAATTTCAGTCTTCCGCTTACCTTTATACAATTGATCTGGAGTATGAATTACTATTTGGTATAATCTCACTCATGTTTATTTTTCTAACACAGACAACATTTAACCATCATTATCTATGTTGCATAAGTGATGCATTGGAACTCGGGAGTTGAGTTCATACTCGACCCCCGAATTTCAGGGCGTTACAGCCACCCCGGCGACTGAGGGGGGGAAGGGAAGTCTTCGGTAAAGAAACACTTCTATCTTCTTTTTCTATTTTTGGTTTCTCTTTTTTGTCTCCTATGTCACTTCCCTGTGTCCTTTGGTTTCTCTAGGTTTCTAGGCTTATCCTTCTTAAATTCGAAAGTAAAAAAAAAAAATCATCTATAGTCTCTGAAATCTCTATATATACCTGCTGTAATCTCATTTTCTGCAGTGAAATGTTAGTGGAGAAGTTGAGTATTGTTGTTTTTTGTTGTGTTCAAGAGCTCTGCTATAGCAACTCTGTTTTTTGCATGTAATTCAAGCGCTTTAGTACGGAGGGAATCAAATTCTGTTATTTGTTCTTTCATGTTGCTGGTTTTTTACTCTGTTTACCGGTTTGATGTTTCAGTTTAGAAGCTCTTTTGTTTTTCTCTTAAACTAACACCAGCAACAGACCACCATCTTATCTTGAGGGCGCCCACACACCCCCTCTCTCTTTCTCTTTTTCCTTCTCTCTTCTCCTTCATCCTCCTATCCTTCTCCTTCTCTCTCTTTCCTACTGTAAAGTCCAGCAGCATTCTGGACGACTGCAAGGCATAAGCTTCAGCCAAAACTTGGCTTGAGACCTGCTTATTCGCTAGTGACTCAATGGAGTCGAGTTGGTACAGAAACCCATGCCCCCTCTCGTTCTCTCATTCCTTCCTTCCCATCTTCTTTTACCTTCTTTCCCTCTCTCTGTCGAACCAGAAGAGTTTGGGCCCAGCTAGACCCAATGCAACAGTGGTGAGGTGTGGCGTGTACTCTCCCTCACCTTCTTTCTTCCTTTCCTTTTCTCCTTCTATCGGCTTCCACTGCTTCACCCACTTTCTCTCCTCATGCAACTGTTGCACAACCTCTCTAAACCTAAGCAGACTCGCCCAGTAAAACCCAACATGAACCACCACTCACCCCGATCCGGTCCTGACTCGGTAGAAGCCCCCAACTCGCTTATAAAAATGTTGTTGTTGAGAGAGTTGGGACCTCAACCCAAGCGCAAGATGCTCTCTGAGAAGGTCTGAAGGGCTGGACGACCTCAACCTGCCCAGCTTGGACCCAGACTCGGTCGAATCAGCCCTGGTGGCACACACTCAGACCCACACTCGGTAAAAACCTAACCCAACTCTTTTCTCTCTTCTCTCTTTCTCCACCTCTGGATTCACGGTGGGAATCCCAAGGAAAGTGCTGCCTTTTATAGGCCTAGGGCTGGCTTTCGGATTGCATCCAATGGCTGATATTTCGTGCCACCATGTTGGGTTGAGAGCTTGCACCCACTGTTATCATTCGCATGGTGCTAATCCATCACGTAGGATGGACTCACACCACCATGGCCCACCAGATGAGTGTATTTGATCAGAAAATGGGGCCCACTGCATCCAGGTGGGTTTTCCAGTTTAATGAGGAAGATGACGCCACCTCCAATGCTAGATTTTTATCCACGGCCTATCAAATCGATCTGCACACTATATACGGAATGGATGGGGTCACTGATCAGTGTGGGGTCCACTTTCCCAACCCCATTTCATCTAAGTGCAATAACTCACGAGATTTTATCTGTCACGGCTCTCTTCTCGCGTGAGCTGGCGATCTTCTCGGAGAAGCCGCTGCTGCCCTAGTAAGAGCAACGGGGATCTCTCCACGTGGCTTCGTGGAGGGTCTAGATCGTGCCAGACGGGTTTCCCAAAAGGGAATGCCTGACCGTCCCTTCCACCTAGTAGACAGGTTGTTTGCCTGTTTTTGGCACCGAGAGAAGCGTTGAGATGTGCTCTCAATGGACGGCCGAGGTGAAAAGGTGGGGACGCACGCAGATTACCCTCGTGGCAAGGAGACACAGAAGAACGTTTCCGTTCTTAGAATACACCAACCACATGCATGCTTCTAGCACCTTCTGTGGTGTTCATGTACGTGTACATGGGTGCATACCGATAGCGTGGCTTGGATCGAACGGAAGTCCTCTATCCGATGGACGGTTCGGATCGTCTCAAGGTGTCCCATGTAGGTCTCCATGGTCTGGTTTAGGTGCGGTTGGAAATACAATCTCCATTGTATATCAGTCCTCTTAGGAATCGTTGCCATGCATGTGATCGAGCCCGTAACCTTGTAAAATCTAAGAGGTTTGGGTCTTTTGTGATGTCACGCTCCAAACTTGGAAACTGGGCTTACAAAATTCCCGATCATCGAATCCGGTGCCGACTACCTCTGTAGTACCCCATTCTCGGCTCCCAACGCCCGTACACCAGATTTCGATCTTGGGATCCTACAAGGAGGATTTTCCAATGTACGTTTAACTTGTAATAAGCATAACCACAAGTTTACCAAATCACAAATGCAGCATCATCATCACATATTCACTAATATAAATAGTTGAATACAATGCCGAAAGGGAGATACATATATCAAAAATCAAAGCTCCAGAAGACAGCTTCACTCTCTAAGCTCAACGCTGCTGCGACCTAATGCCACCTGCACACATCTATTGTGCATAAGCTTATAGAAAGCTTAGAGGGTGGTGTAAGTGTGTGCGCAAGGTAAATGACAAGAATACAATATCAGAGTAATATGGAAACATATTGGTAAGTCCATAAATACCATTAGCCTTATCCAGGCTATGCAATGGAAAAACATAGTAAGCCAATATCTTATACTGAGGAAGTAATACAATATGCAAATCCTGACGAGTCCACGAATACCGCTAGTCATATCTAAGCCATATAAATGCAAAAACATAACAACTCAAATACCATATGCCGCGGATGTAATGCAATATGCGTTGCGAATGAAATGACCAAGCTGGAGTGTGAAGTCGGGATGATAGTACGTAGTATCACAGGCTACGAGGTCTATCACAAGGGACTTTTATCCAAACCAGTCACATACCTAAATTTGGATAGATAGACTCAATGTGGCAAACTCCTGGTCTCATGTTGATTGTGCGCCCTAACCGAAATCCTGGCCATTACAAAGGTACACGTAACAATTACTTGCGCACCACCAACCCGAGTGGATAGTGAATGAATGAATGAATGAGTATAATATTGAGTACGCAACTCTTGCCCAATAAGTCCACATATCAGTACTGAACATCTCTAGGATCATCACCGGGGTCTAATACACTCTACAGTAGTTGCCGCCTCCCTAACCCCACAACCATGCAAGTGGAAAAGACCTCACTACTTACCTACTAGCAGTATACCAATGCCTACCCAGCTCGTCGATAGCGGACCCATTTGGGAGTTGGTCAAACTCAGCCTAACTTACAGCCCCCCTCACTCGATCGGATAAGGCCACACCCCCTTCCAACCGACCACGACACAGTAGGACACGTGGCCTACTGTTATTCGGTACTCGAGCGCTCCTATATATCCACTCAGTCTAGACGTTGGAGCATCTCCTGGCCACGGAGGTTTAGGGACTTTCACCCATGGACATCCAACGTACCTACATGCTCGAACCAAACATTTTCAGTGTCCCATCTGGCCATTCACGACATGCCTGTGGAGGCCACAACCCTGATATCGCTAGGGCATATAGTATTCATATCACAAAATGCAAGATGCATGAGTCACACAGTCCAATCATGCATCAATCCTGCACATACCGTGCGCTCATGTGGGACGACTCCGCTTATCAGGGAGTCCCATAAACAACCTGCCCTATGACATATGCAATGGTCAATCACATCTCATAACAAACATGCAGATGAGGCTTATGGGCATGTATTGAAAGTGCCCAGGTTTATCAATTAGTGTGTGTGTTAAGTCAGTCAAACTGCAGAGCCTCATGTTCTTCCAGCAAAATATTTTAAGATTGTTTATCTATGATCGGGGGTCACTCAATAGAATCGATATTCAAATATCGATGATATTGGTATTGTTTCGATGGAATCGAACAAGGACAGAAACTGTCCAGCAAGCTTAATGAGAAATTCGTTGGATTTATCGATGCCTCGACACAGTTATCGATATCATCGACATTCAAATTCCAATGATCTCAAAGGTCCCTCGATCATTCTTATAAACCTGAAATATTTCAAGTCAAGTCTCTCTCATTGTCAAATGTCGATGAATCGACACTAGTATCGATAGAATCAGAGTTTGAAATTCGATGACATCGACACCTATTTCGATTCCATCGACCAGCTGGCAAGAGGTTTCAAAAGGGTATGACATTTGAGTTTGTATCATCGAGCGGACCATCGATGCTATCGAGAGTATACGCTCGATAATATCGAACCCGCTTGATGATATCGAACTCTGTCATAAATGTGACCATTTTATATCCGTTTGAACCTTTTGCCTATATATAGAGGACTTGTCTATTGTTGCTGGCAGAGAAAGAAGAGAGTGTTTTTGAGTGTTTTACCTTATATCATATACCTAAAGCCCTTTCTCTCAGGGAAGTTCATCCTCCAATCCACCATCATCATTGATATTCAATAGAGTGGATTGGGGAATGAACTTCTGCATTCAAGGATCCTCTAGCTACTACCATAATGGCAAATCATTAAGCTGGGATGCCTTGAATGCATAATCAGAATCACTCTATCTTCCTCATAGGAAAACATTTTATAGAGTAAGATTCCGTCTTAACCTTGACCCAACCCGAAGCCTCGTATTGGTACATCATCTGTGTTGCGGATCAAGGAAGTCGAATATTCTTCATCAACAAGGAGGAGATCTTCGTCAACGTGCTGAATGGGACTCATCCACTTATTTGTAAGTTATTAGAGTCCAAAGGACACTTGTGATCATTCCTCTTTAGGATTGGGTCTTAGGTGTTTCTCACCCTTGCAAGCCCTCGTAGGAGGCCTCCGGCGAGAGTGTATGTGGTAGGTACGTAGTGTTGACCCTTGCTCTGTGGAGAGCATAAACTTCCGGTTGAAGGTGAACCAGTCTAAAACCTTAGGTTCGAGGTGATCCAAGTGAAATCCGTTAGGGTCTTATGGAAGATCCTTAGATGGTGTGCCTAAAAGTGGGTGCGTTGTGTTGACCCTTGCTCGTGAGAGCATAAACAGTCAGCCTCAGTGTAAGTTGTAAAGGTTAAAGGTGCACCTGATTTAAAACCTTAGGTTTAAGGTGAACCGCTGTGAAACCTCCTTAGTGAAATCCGGTACACTCAAGGGTTGAGTGCGGTTACCGGGAGTGGAGTAGACAAGTAGTCGAACCACTATAAAAATGATTGTGTTTGAGGTTGCTATTCTTCTGTTTGTGTGATTTACTTTAATATTTTCATATCTAAATATCTGAGATCACACCTCACACACACACACAATCATATCCATCATAAACTAGTTTGCATATTGTTCACTTCTTAAATAGTTTGTGATTGGATCCTCTACCGGGCTTGAAAGCCAGTAGAGTTACTTTTGAGTAATCCTAATTTGTACTGGTTGTTAGGATTAGTGTAATAGGATTTTAAATAAATCATAAAAACTTTAAAAAGTCCTATTCACCCCCTCTAGGACATATTGGCTTAATCCTACTTCAACTAAAGCGATCTTCACCGCTATTTCATGTATCATGATGTTATGCTGTCACACACTCATAATCGGTATCGATAACCAGCACCGATAATCAACATCGATAATCGACATTGATGATCAGCATCGGCCTTGATAATCGGCAATGATAATCAGCATCGATAATCGACACCGATACAGTATCGATAATTGGCACCGATAATCAGCCTCGATAATCGGCACCGATAATCAGCATCGATAATCGGCCTAACAAAGGGCCTAAGGGAAGGTCACAATGTGGACATTTAACCATCATTGCTCGTCAATGTGGACATTTAACAAACATTGCTCCCAAGGAGTGGCCCACATAGAGCCAAAACGTATAGTGGGCCCATGACCTCTCACAAGGGCCTATTATACATCACCATGGGCCTCACTCAAGGGCCTCAAACACATCATAATGGGCCTTATATGCATCACAATGGGCCTCTCACACGGGCTTAATACACATCACAATGGGCCGCTCACACGAGCCTAATATACATCACAATGGGCCGCTCACACGGGCATAATATACATCACAATGGGCCCCATTGCCTGGCCCTCAATTGCATCACAATGGCCTCATCACTTGGGCTTCATATACAACACATCGGGCCTCATCATATGGGCCACATATTCATCACTTGGGCCTCATATACGGACCGCATATACATCACAATGGGCCTCATTTCATGAGCCGCGTATACATCATGATGGGCCTCAAATACGGGCAGCATATACATCACATTAGGCCTCAAATATGGGCCGTATATACATCACGATGGGCCTCAAATACGGGCCGCATTACATCACATTGGGCCTCAAATATGGACCACATATACATCACAATGGGCCTGTTGCCACTGGACCACATGGATGAAACATATCGGGTGGACCCCGCTACCGCTGGACGGTGCAGATAGAATACATATGTTATGGTGGGGTCCGCATCCAGAAAATGGACGGACAACATAGTTGAAACACGCGCAGCATGGTGGGCCCACGCCCAGGAAATGGACGGATGGTGTGGCTACAGAATACATACGATCAGGGTGGGCCTTACTGTCTGGACGGATGGCTGGATATACAATGTATACATATAAGGTGGGTCCCACCCCCACACGTGCAGCACGTGTGGGGTGGGTCCCACACCCAGCCCAAGGGGACAGACGGGTTGGATAGCAGAAACATCACGGTGCGCCCCACCCCTGCACTGTCCAGATGGACGGTGTAAATATAGAACATATACATCAAGGTGGGTCCCATCCCACATGTGCAACGCATGTGGGTGGGCCCCACATGCACCAAAAGGATGGATAGTTTGGGATATAACATATACCTCGTGGTGGGATCCACCGTCCACGTGGCTGGACGGTGTGGATCTCACACGCCTCATGGTGGGCCATAAAACTTGTTGACGTCGTACATCAGCTATATAGTTGGTGTGGGATACTCCAGCCAATCAGCTGCCATATAACGTGGGTCCCACATGGGCCCACCATATGATATTTTATATATATATAGTTAGGGAAAAAAAATATGACAAGTCAATAAACCGGCTTATGGAATGGACCAACTTTACTGAAATGGCCCGGACTCACCAGCCGTCGAGCCTGACCAAGGCCCACATGTCCAGAGCCATGAGGCGAGACCTCCAAGGAGGCCAATACACCTTTACGAACACTCAAAGGGTCCCTCAAAGATGACTTCACGCTGATTATATACATAGATCGGCTATTCACCAGGCGTAGGTCAGACAGACCTTGGCCTACCCCAGCCCGACCTATCCTTTAGGTCGGCCATGGGTCGGCCTTCAGTCGGTAGTAGGCTGATTATGGGTCGACCATACCCACACTGATCAAGGATCAGCATTCACAATCCGCCATCAATCAACAGATTACCCGAGCCGACGGTCAGCCAAGCCTCGTCAGTTGTTCTCATCTACAAGACCAAAGCCGAGCTAAGAAGATGGCTTAATATTAAGATCTCTTTCCGAGATCCTTGGAGGATAAACTCCGATTTTGAAAATCTAGGAGATCGAAGATCTCGGAATCCTCTAAGATAACGATCAATCCACTCCAGGGAAAGATCTTGACGCTACGGGATTACGCCACCTCTATAAATAGAGGACCTACCCACGTTGAAAGGTACACACACACAGATCTCGCCCCTAAACCCTTACTGTTAGACCTAGATTCCAGGCCTGACTTAGGCATCGGAGGGTCCCCTGAACTAGCCAGGGTCTCCTTTGTCCTCTTCCTATGCAGGTGCCTGAGTGCTAAAGGGGGTGACCCAGAAACTGCATCAACAGATTGGTGTCGTCTGTGGGAACGACACTGTAAGTCGTATTCCGCACTATCAACGCACTATGAGTTGCCATGGCGAGAGGGAAGAAGAAAACCCAAACCCCTCTAGAAGTAATTTCAATCACAACCTTGCCACCGGTGGAATGCAGACCACAAACCGTAGACCAACCAGAACGACAAGAGAGCTGTCAAGGCTCTCCGACTCGTCGAGCCACCTCTGGTCCATCCAGGTATGGACAACAGGATACCAGAGGGAGAAAGCGACGTGATTTGCTAGAAAGAGAGGTCGGAGATATGAAAGCCGAAATGAACTACATGAAGCAGATGCTAGAATAGATGCAACCTCTGCAAATGTAGAAGCCCATTCCGGGGGAAGAGCGGTCGAGCGACGCCCGACAGTTCATCAATCCTCAACCACCTGCCCCCCGGCCCACTCCTCAGCCGAGCCAGTATCAAGGGCCTCCCGAGCCCGTTCCAACTCACATCTCGAAAATGGCTCCGTTGCCCCCTTCTGACCTCCAGCAGGAGTTAGATCGGAGGAGACGCAACCGATCCCTGACCGAGGGAACGGAAGATAGCGAAGCACCCTAGAAGGCCGCATTCCTAGCTCTGAAGAAAGAAATTACAGACATGAAACAAAATTGAATGAGTAATGCATCCAGGCTGGAAGAGAGAGAATCACCATTCGTGGCGGACATAATGCATGCTCGGCTCCCAAATCGGTTTCACCTACCTCAAATTGCATCATACAATGGGAAAGTCGACCCTACTGAACATATTGAGTCCTTCCGGACTTACATGGAGCTACATGACGCTTTGGATGAGGTAATGTGTCGGGCTTTCTCGCTCACCTTAACCGATGTTGCCCGACTCTGGTTCAAACAATTGAAACCGAGGTCCATTAGCTCGTTCGACGAGCTCAGCGAGGCCTTCGTCGCAAACTTAATAAGGGGTAAGAAAAGGCTCAAAGCCTCGGCCCATCTCAACAACGTGATCCAGAAAGACAGAGAGCTCCTCAAGGATTACATCCAGCGTTTCAACCTCGAGTCATTACAGGTCTGAAAACATTCGGACGAAACGGCCCTGAATTCCATTATGCAGGGGGTAAGAAACAAGCCATTTCTTTCTTCCTTAGATAAAAACCCTCCGTCCACTTTGGCCGAGTTCATGGCCTGATTATAGAAGTACTCCAATGTTGAGGAAACTAGATCTTACAAGAAGTGACTAAGAACGGAACTTCCTCAGCCAAGGGATCGACAAAGAAGGAAGTCGACTCGGCCGATGCTAGCAAAAAGCGTAAAGAAGATCGACCTCGAGACGAATGAAGGTCGAGCAAATGAATCGATAGAAAGTTCACCAACTACACTCCTCTCAATAAGTGTGAAACATGTATCCTAGCCCGTACTGTTCCGTAGGCTTCCGCGGTCCTCCCGGTCGAATTTCGGTGACCCGCGATGCCTAGATAACAGTTGCACAAGACCCTGAGTCGTATCCCGTATTCTAGAGTTGGCTCGACCCGAGACTTGTATCCTTGTGACCGTGCCATCGCCGCGGTTTCGACACCATGTCTCACGCGCTGAGGCGATACCTGGACCACGAGATATGGACCCACGTTCAATTCGAGGAAAATGTCACGTGTTGCAAATTCCAAGAGAATATATCCCATTAATCAAGTACACATCACACATTAAATGTCAAGTACAACACCATCTCCAAAGTCAACTCTCTCTCTTACACATCCCTTACATGTTGAGTACATCCTTCACCTTTCACCCATCACACCCATCTCTTACAACCCTCTCTCTCATTTCTCCCTCATTCTCCAAGTAAGCAACTGTCCAAGCTTTCATGAGAGAAGCTAGTGTGGCCCACCTTCCTACCTACCATCTCCACCATCCAAAGATCATCTCAACCGTTGAAATCGTTCCCTTGGAGCTCTAGAGGCTATAGGCGGAAGAAGGAAGAGGAAATCAACGGTGGGTGTTCATCATTTTGATTTTTATGATTTGAGGTCCCTCCCCTTCGCACGCTTATCTCTCTCTCTCTCTCTCTCTCTCTCTCTCTCTCTCTCTCTCTCTCTCTCTCTCTCTCTCTCTCTCTCTCTCCCCTTTATGATGGAGTGGGCCCCACCAATATATGTATTATATCTACTCCGTCCATCTGATAGTGTGGCCCACCGTACTGCATGGGATGATCCTCATTGCCCACTGTTGGGACGGTGGGAATCCACCTGGACGCTGGTCAATTTACAAATATATATATATATATATATATATACAACACACACACACACACACACATATGTGATATGTAATGGAGATGGGCCCCACATGTGAAATATAATATATATATATATATATATATATATATACATATATGTGATATGTATCGGAGATGGCCCCACATGGGACCCACTCATCTAGATTATGATTGGTTGGTGTATGTGTACAGCAGCTATATAGCTGCTGTATTACGTCACCAAGTTGAGTTTTTTATACTCACCCACGTTCTAGTAAAGTTGTCCTACCATAAACCGTAGGTTTTTGGTGTCAGGTTGTCCTTAGAACCAAGTTTGTATCAACCTCTCAATAATTGATTTTAGAGGTTGCTTTCTATTGTGCTATCAACTGTTTATTAAGTCTTTATTTTCGTGCTTTATTTTTAAATTTGGCATTGTCCTATTCACCCCCTCCCCCCCTCTAGGACATTTAGCTTGGCCTTTTCAAGTGGTATCAAAACCTAATAGCTCGTTTTATTTTTGTTATTTGGATTAAATTCCTGAGCTAATCGATCTGAGCTTTTTAAGATGTCAAATTTTGATAGCCTCTCAATCACTAGGCCTCCACCATTTGATGGCTCCAATTATGCCTATTGGAAAGCCAAAATGAGGATATTTTAAAAGTCCATGGATGAGAGCGTGTGGCAAGCCACAGTGACCAATTGGACCCCTCCTACCACTGAAGTGACTGGTACTGATGGATCTAAAACTGTAAAAGTTTCACCTTATTTTTCTTGGACCACTCTTCAGAAAAGTGAGAGTAGTGTCAATGCAAAGGCTTTAAATGTTATTACTTGTGCACTATCACTGGATGAATTCAAGAGAATTATATCTTGTGATACTGCAAAAGCAAGCCTGGGATTTTTGGAAATGACACACGAGGGTACAACAACTGTCAAGAAATCTAAAGTTCAAATACTCACAACCAAATTTAAGGAAATACGTATGGAAGAAAGTGAAACTTTCATGGACTTCTATATAAGATTGAATGACATTGTCAACTCTATGTGGGGTCTGGGTGATAGGATCCCAGAAAGTAAAGTTTGTGCAAAGATACTGTGCTCGTTGCCTGATCGTTTCAATTCAAAAGTGACCGCGATCCAGGAACTTCGTGATACGAATAATATGAGGGTAGAAGAGTTAGTTGGGTCTCTTCAAACCTATGAGTTAAATTTTAAGGCCCCTAAAGGTAAGTCAATCGCCCTCAAGTCTTCTAAAATTATTTCTCATGAAAATAGTAATAATTCTGATTTAGAAACTTCTGAAGATGATATGACTCTTTTAGCCAAAAAGTTTTACAAGATTTTCAAGAGTAAAAAGAGGGTTGCTTTGCAAAAACCTATTAAAAAGAAAAGATCTAGATCTAAAAATTGGAAATCTCTAAAAGACTGCCAATGCTACAACTGCCATGAATATGGGCATCTAGCAAACAAATGTCCTAAGAAGGACAAATCTACAAAGAAAGGTATGTTGGCTACATGGGATGAATCTTCCTGCTCTGAAGTCTCTTCTGAGCCAGAAGATTCTGAAACTAAGTCGGCTAATGATGTTAAAGCCCTAATGACTCTAGCCAAGTTCACTTTCTCAAATAATGATGATTCAACCAGTGAAGAAAATCTGGGTAGTGACTATGAAAATAAAGAAGACCTTCAAGATGCTTATGATGCCCTATACAGGGAAAGTTGCAAAATGGTTGTAAAGTTAAAACTTCAGAAAGAAAAGTTTTCAAAACTAAAAGAGAATTTTGATAATCTAGTCTTAGAAAAATCACACTTTTCAGATTGCTTTGAAAAAACTAAGTGCGACTTAAATTTCAAAACGTCCCAAGTTGAAAACTTAAAATCTGAAAATGAAAAGCTAAAACTAAAAGTCTCTTTGGTTTTGAGTTTGAAGGACACATGGAGGTATGCCCGAGGTGATCCTAAATTAGAAAAACTTTTATTCAAATCCAGAAAATGTGGCGATCAATCTGGATTGGGCTATGATAAAAGTATTCCTCCCAAATATAAGAATACTCCACCTAAATTTGTTACAGGGGAGTCTTCTAACTAAAAAGAGAAAAGTTTGAATCAAAATAATTCTAAAAATACTAAAACCTTTTAGACTTTAAAACCTAAAAGCAACCATATCAACTATAAAAATCAGAATCATTATCCTTTAGCTGAGAAAATTGTAGACTTGCTTAAGGAGCTCTTAAAATCTAACTCAGTGGATAGGACTTATAACAACTATAAACATAAGAAGAACAATTATGCTCCTAAACCCAAAACTGTATTGAAATGGGTCTCTAAGGTTGCTTGTTTGGTTGCCCACACCATTTTCAGGGCTTTGAGTCATTCAAAGTGGTACCTAGATAGTAGTTGCTCCAGACATATTACAGGTGACAAAGGTTTGTTCACCAGTCTTAAAGACATGACTGATGGTTCAGTCACATTCGGTGATGCTAGCAACTGCAGAATTGTTGGCCAAGGTACGGTTCAACTCTTTAACCTCCCTCTATTTGAGAATGTTTTATATGTAGAAGGTTCAAAACATAGTCTATTAAGCATCTCTCAAATATGCGATAATAATCATAGTGTAAAATTTACCAAGGGTGTGAAATTTTAAATAAGAATGGTTCTGTAATATTAACTGGTCGCAGAACTTCTAAAAACTGCTACATAGTCAGTAATGCAAGCTCATCTAAGCTATCGTGTTACATGGTCCAAATCGATGAGACCAAATTATGGCATAAGCGCCTAGGACATGTACACTACCACAACTAGTATAGATTGAGCAAAAGTGAATTGGTAAGAGGTCTACCCAAAATAAAGAAAGTAGATAAAATATGTAGCGAGTGCCAGATTGGTAAACAAACTAGGAGTGCTCATAAAAAAGTCAACTCCAATGCCACATCTAAACCACTCGAACTTCTCCACATGGATCTCATTGGACCAACTAGAACGGAGAGTCGAGGTGGCAAGAAGTATATTCTGGTCATTGTAAATGACTTTACCAGGTATACTTGGGTAGTCTTCTTAAGAGAGAAATCAGAAACTCTCGACGAAGTAAAAAAGGGTACTTAAACGTATCCAAACTAAAAAAGAATCACAAGTAACTAAGATCCGTAGTGATCATGGTTCTGAGTTTGAAAATAGCAGTTTTGAGAAATTTTGCAGTGACCAAGGAATATCACATGAATATTCTGCGCCCAAAACACCACAACAAAATGGGGTAGTGGAAAGAAAAAATAGAGTGCTTCAAGAAATGGCAAATGTAATGCTAAATAGTATTAAGCTTCCTAAAAATCTTTGGGCTGAAGCCGTAAATACTGCTTGTTATATAATTAAACGCGTTTATACTAGAAAATCAAATAGTAAAACGACTTATGAAATGTGGTTTGATAAGAAGCCTAATATCAAATACTTTCGACTTTTTGGCAGCAAGTGCTACATCTTGCGTGACCGAGAAAATCTGGGTAAATTTGACACCAAAAGTGATCAAGGGATATTTTTAAGGTATGCTCTGAATAGTCGAGCATATCAGGTTCTTAACAAGAGGACTGGTGTAATTCAAGAGTCCATTAATGTGGTTATAGATGATCACTTGAATACACCTGTCTTAAGTTCTGAAAATGATGAAGTCCTTTTATTTGATAAACCAGACTCTTCATCTAGTCAAAATAACACTAAACTGCAGACAGTTAAAGACCATCCATCTGATCAAATCCTTGAAAACCCTCTCACTGGTGTGCACACTCGTAAACAACTAGAAGATATGTGCAACTATGTGTGCTTTACATCTCAATAGAACCGGCAAACGTAAAAGAAGCCCTTACTGATGAAAACTGAATTGTAGCAATGCAAGAAGAGCTCAATCAGTTTGTTAGAAATGATGTTTGGTACTTAGTTCCAAGACTAAAAGATAAACACATTATCGGAACAAAATGGATTTTCAAAAATAAGTCTGATGAACTTGGTAATATATTAGAAACAAAGCTAGGCTGGTTGTACAAGGTTGCACTCAAATTGAAGGCATTGATTATGATGAAACCTTTGCCCCAGTAGCTCGTCTTGAATCAATCAGACTATTTATATCCATTGCGTGCTTTAAAAAATTCAAAAAATATCAAATGGATGTAAAGAGTGCGTTCTTAAACGTCGATTTGCATGAAGAAGTGTACGTTGAACAACCAAAGGGTTTTGAAGACCCTAAGCATGTTTATCATGTCTATCACCTAAAAAAGGCACTCTATGGTTTGAAACAGGCTCCCAGGGCATAGTACGAGAAATTGACTAAATTCTTGTTAAGTCATTACTTTGTTATGGGGAGTGTAGATAAAACATTATTTGTTAAGAAACATAATGATCATATACTAATAGAACAAATCTATGTTAATGACATTATCTATGGATCCACCTGTGCTAACATGACTATTGAGTTTGCAGATCTTATGAAATTTAAATTTAAAATGAGCATGGTTGGAGAACTAAACTGTTTCCTAGGGTTGCAAGTCAAACAGCTCTCTGATGGATTCTTTATCTCTCAAACCAAATATGCTCTGAACTTAGTTAAAAAGTTCGGATTTGAGAGTGGGAAAATTGTTGATACTCCAATGAATACTACTCTAAAACTCTTTAAGGATTCAACAGGTAAGAGTGTGGATCCAAAGTTGTATTGCAGTATGATAGGTAGTTTACTTTATTTAACTGCGAGCCGACCTGATATTGCTTTTAGCATAAGATTTGTGCTAGATATCAATCGGACCCTAAAGAGTTCCACCCGATTGCTGTTAAGCGCATTTTGCGATATGTCGCTAGTTCAACTAATCTTGGTCTCTAGTATCCGCATGATACCAGTGTGCAATTAACTAGTTACACGGATGCTGATTGGGCTGGTAACATTGATGATCGTAAATTGACCAGCGGTGGTTGTTTCTATGTCCGGAACTATTTGGTTTTTTGGCTAAGTAAGAAATAAAGTTCTGTATCGCTCTCCACAGCTGAGGCTGAATATATTGTTGTTGGTAATGCATGCACTCAGCTTGTGTGGATGAAGAGAATGCCAAGTGATTACGGAATTGCGCAAGAATCTATGGTTTTATATTATGACAATTCAAGCGCAATTAATATTTCTAAAAATCCAATTCAGCATTCACGAACCAAATATATTGACATTAGATATCATTATATTCGTGAATTGGTGGAAGACAAGTAATTTCATTGGAATATATTCAGACCGAGAATCAACTTGCAGACATATTTACAAAACCGCTCAACAAAAACGGGTTTGCAAAATTAAAATTTAATCTTGGTATGTGCAAAATGAACTGATAATTTGTGCCTAGTTGTATCATAATGTATATATTTATTATTTTGAAATTTTTAAAATTCAAATAGATGCAAAATTATAAATTTTTTGTGGTGCACGACCAGTCGAATACACACTCGACTAGTCGTGGCTCGACCGGTCGAGTATGTACACGACCAGTCGTGGAATTCGGGTTTTGTCTTTATTTGAGAGAAACATCTTTTTCTTCACTTTGTTCTTCTTCTCCAACAAGCCCTACCATGACCGGTCGAACCCATCTTCGATTCCTCTTCGGTTAGTGCTTCATTTTCAAATTTCTTGTAGATTTGAATTCATTGATTTTCCTTTAACTTGATTTTACAACTTGTTTCAAGTTTTATGGTGGTTTGAAAGGGTTTCCACCCAAAAATCTGATTTCTTTGGAATCCTTTCTCTCCTTTTTGCAATCCTTATTTTTCTTGAGTTGTTATTGCTATGGAAGGGCGAAATAGGAAGAGAACCGTTCGTGGTCTCTCTTCATCTCGTTCTGCACCCATTTCAGTGTGTCATCTTCGGTCACCCAAAGAGGACCCCGAGTATGTGCGGGATCTCCGACATAAGAATGTCATTGTTAAGCGTGTTGTTAATGTTGATCATATTGAACGCTTCAACATTGTCCCCCTCCTTCAAGCTATAGAATGGGAGAACATATTATCTTGGGGCGGTTAGGCATACCGGTCCATTGCACAGGCTATGTATGCTTGTATTACTGACTTTTCTCAAGAGAATTTGACATTTATTGTGTCAACTAGAGAAGGTCCGATCGAAGTAGACCGTCATTTGATTTCTTCTATCATGAATATACCTGTAGTTGACGACGAAGTTCCCATATCTACTTTGATCTCTAGACCTTCTGAGAATGCAAAACGTTTGATTACAAGAGTTCTTTGCAACATGGATACGGAGTGGAACGACGGTATTGCTCTCAATTCCAAATTTATGTTACCCAGATACAGGGTCCTTCATCGCATTTCATTTCATATGTGTATCCTTGCTCAGGTAACAAGACTGAGTTGACTTCGTTCATGGCTCGTATTATGCATTTTATTGTGTCTGGTATCCATATATGTCTTCCTTCTCTTATCTGTCATCTTATCATTCAGTTTCGTCTCCATCCCGGTCATAGCGATATTCCTTTTGCTTATCTTATAACTGCCTTAGCTACTCATGCTTTGGTAGCTATGCCTGTTGGAGAAGGTTCCATTAATCTTCGTCCCTTCTACAATTCAAATATCAACAATATGAGCCTGGACCTGAATCCTAGTCAAGTTGATGGGGATGTTGGAGGAGGTGAAGAAGCTGAAGAAGGTGATGCTTTGCCACAAGAAGATGCAAACATGGATGATTTGTTTAATGAGCTAGATTCAGATTCTGAGACTGATTCTGATTATCAGCCTTCTGATTTTGATGAGAGACTACGTTGTCTTGAAGAACAGGTGGCTTAGATTCATGTAACCCAATATCGCATTTCAAATATATGCGCAAATATATGAGGCGCATCAATAGGGGTTTACATAAGAATGATCCATTTATTCCTGCTCCATCATCAGGATCTGACTATTTGTTCTATTTGCTTTGGTTCTGTATTAATTTCTTTTAACTCTCTTTACCATTTGTGAGTTTAGATGATAACTACTTGAATTACTTACCTTTTGTGACATGATACTTGATGGTTATCTGATATTAATCTTTTTATCATGTTCTTTTCTATCCAATTTACTCTCTTATTATCTACATTTATCATTTATCATCTATTTCTTTCCTTTGTCATGTTGTGACAAAAAGGGGGAGAATATTGTGTGGAATAAGCTTGATTTTGATATGATGATGTGGATGAGGAGTTTAATTGCAAAACAATTTGCTTCTCCTGGTTTAAAAGGAGTAATGGATTGAGGGGGAGACTTGCATGGTGTGCACAGATGGTGCATGATTCTTTATTGAACATTTGTTGACTAAATGGTGCATGATTCTTTATTGAGCGTGTGTTCTTATTGAATATCTATTGCATGACTCGTATTTTTGTTTTGTCATAAATTTGACAAAAGGGGAGATTGAAATTGCTATGTTGGAAACCCTAAGTTTAGTCAAATTTTGGTGTGCTAAACCAATTCAAGTTTGTGTCATGCTTATGTGTTTTATGTATTAAGCTTGTGCTTTGATTTGCTTTGAGTCTTCGACGATCGTGCTGAATCAATCTTACCGACATCTATGACGAACTTGCTGAGATCTTCACGCTGAAGAAAGTGTATGAGTTTCAAGCGTTGGTTGAAGACTCAACTTTCAAGAACCCAATCGCAATATTGCGGTTCAAGTTCTGTAACCGAAAACATCCAAGAACTCAAGACCTAATTGAAGACTAAGCTCGATACGTTGAGTTCAAGCTTCGAATATCGCCAGAATTAAAGTCATCGATGTGATTGATAGTTTGATGGTTCACACGTTCTATCTCACATGTAAGGTATGAATGACCTAGATTGACCTTAGGGCATGTTACGTTCATTTCGTACTTGGTATCGGTCATTTTATAGGTTGTTTTTTCCACTAGCCCTAGCACTGGCTCGACCAATCCTAGAATTTTCTTGACCAATCCAGGATTTGTTACAATTTTTCAAAAATTTTCTGTTGGTCCTCGACTAGTCCTGGAAACTGTTCGACCAGTCGAGTGAACAATGCTCGACCGGTCGTGTAGGGCTCGACTCAAATTACAGCAAGCATTCTGACCCCACTCGACCAGTCGTGTGTAGTCCACGACTAGTCGAGCAGGTCACTTGACCAGTCGTGGGACCCACAAGGCCAGTCGAGCACTTGTCAAACCTTATCGCGCCAGAATTTTCAAAAATCTGTTGGACCTAAGGCCAGTCGAAGCGAACCTAAGGTCACTTGGTCGATTAAACAGACTTTTCACCTATAAATAGCACTCGAATTTCAGAGTCTTCTATTCAATTCTAATTATTTTTAAGCAATCACTCTTAGATAATTTTGTGTTCATTCTAAGCTATTTTGTGCATATTTTAGATTCTTTATAAGTAGCTCTTGTTATTTGATTTTAGATCTCTATTCCAATCTGATTTTGAAAAGGGACATTTGATTTACCCTTTCTTGAGATCGAAATCAAATCAAGCTAGCCCAGATTGATTTAAATTAAAGATCATCTAGACCTAGAACCCTATACACTTGTGGGACCGAACGTTGAACATCCACGTCGTCATCAAGTTAGTTCTAATGGGCTACTTCAGAATCTTCATACAGATAAGTGTTTCCTTTTCTGTAATTCTTTTTTGTTTGATTTATGAGTTAAGCCAGAAAATCTCATTTCGTTTTTTCTAAGATCAACCAAAAAATCTCAAAGTGTGGGGTTGTGATTGTGTGAGCCCATTTAAAATATAATTGTGAAGGTTTTAGCTGAACCTTGAAAAATCTATTTGATTAGTGAACGCTAATATCCTGAGGGAGTGGAAATTAGGAGTGGAGTAGATGTGTGACTATTTTCAGACAGTTGGTGTACACACATGAACCACTATAATTCTCAGGTGCTTGGTGGATGTTTGATTTATTTCTTTATCATTTTGTGGTTTAAGATCGTGGGATGTATTTGTGGATGTGAATGTTGTAATCTTTGTTTTTTAAGCATTGTGTGGTGAATGTTGTAATAGATTAGTTCTTATTTCTCTCATCTCTATTTGAGTTTGAGTTTTTTATACTCACCCACGTTCTACTAAGGTTGCTGCCATAAACCGTAGGTTTTTTGTGTCAGGTTGTCCTTAGAACCAAGTTTGTGTCAACCTCTCAATACTTGATTTTAGAGGTTGCTTTTGAAAAGGCCAAGCTATATGTCCCAAAGGGGGGGTGAATAGGACTGTGCCAAATTAAAATATAACAGCGGAAAATAAGAAATAGGATAGCCAACAAAATAAAACAAACCACAATACAGGAATGTAAAGCAACCTCAATATAAAGAGCTTGATACTAATGTTGTTCTAAGGACAACCTTTGCACCATAAAAACCAAGTGTTTATGGCAGGACAACCTTACCAAAACAAATTGAATATTAAAACTGAAACAAAAAGGAAATAAAGGAAAAAGTAAGAAATAAATTCTAAAGTATTACAACATTCACCACTTTGCTTTAAATGAAAATATTATAACATTCGCATCCACATATACATTCCACAAATTTGAATGATTAAAGATATAGAAATTAAAAGAACATTCAAATCACAAAACACACCGATATATAGTGGTTCGCCTATGTGTTCACCAACTGTTAAACAACAGCCACACAACTTGCTACTCCACTCCTAATATCCTCACACAGGGGATATTAGCGTTCACTATAAAACAGGTTTTCACAGGTTCACCAAAAACATTCACAATTGTGTCTTTTTAACTTGGGCTTACACAATCCAAAAAACCCACACTGTCTGAGTTTTCTGGCTCTACTCAGATAACCAACACAATGAGATTTTTCTGGCAAATCTCAAACAAAACCAAATACAGTAAATTACACGAAATGTAAAATACCTGATTTTCTTCTTTGTTGTAGCAGCCCGGAAGAACCAAGTCGGAGTAGAGATTTGAATGTCAAAGTTCAATGTCCAATACTCACTATATAATGGTTCTAATTTCTAATAGATTTTAAATTAAAACACATGGGCTAGCTTAATTGATTTTGATTCCAGAAAAAGGAAAATAACACTTCCTCTTTTCAGATCAGATTGGAATACAAGAAACAAAAACAATTTAAAAAGCTAAAGAAAGAAAATATTAAATATGCACACTTAGCTTAAATGGAGCACAAAATTATCTCTCAGAAGGCCAGATTAAAATTAGCTTGAATTTTCTATTAAATTCTGAGATTCGTGCTCTATTTATAGGTGAGCAAATCACGTCTTCGACTGGTCTTAAGTCTCTATGACTGGTCGTAGGATCAACTAATATTTGAAAATTCGAGCGCGATTAGATAAGGCAGTTTCACGACTGGTCGTAGGTAGTCTACGACTGGTCGAAGGTTGCTCACGACTAGTCGAAGCAAGTCGAATTTCATCGCTGTAGTGTGAGTTGTAGGTCTACAACAGGTCGAAGAAGCAGTCAACACTGTTCATACGACTAGTCGAACAGACTCTAGGACTGGTCGAAGCTTAACAAAAAATTCTGAATTTTTTCAACAAACTTACGACTGGTCCAGGCAAACCTAATACAGGTCGAAGCAGTGCTAGGACTAGTCGAACATAGTCCAAGACTAGTCTTAAAACAGACCAAACTCACATATTAAAAACATATGACTTATGTATCCAAAATAGCCTACTCTAAAGGTCAACCTAAGATCAGTCATACCTCAATAGAAAAGTAAGGACATTGAAACTTAAAGATGAGTGACCTTGAGCATAATGAAACTTGAAATCTTGGTGTAGCTTGAACTTGAAAGCTTCATGAAATTTTGAGTCTTCAGGAAATTTTGAGTCTTGAAAGTTGAACATCCTTCTCGAGTCTTCTTGACTTGTGAACATTACCACATATTTTATCTAATTTTTGAAGTTTCGGTAGACCTCTTATAAGTTCCCGTTTGCTCAACCTATATAAATTTCGGTACTGTACATGTCCAAGATGTTTATGTCATAAATCAGTCTCGTCTGTATGGACCACGTAACAAGATTGACTAGTTGAGCTGGATTAGCTTACAATATAGCAGTTTTTAGACGTTCTACGTCCAGTTAATATTACCGAACTCTTATTATTTAGAATCTCACAACTTTGATTAGAAAATCTCACACTATGGTCATTATCGCATATTTGAGATATGCTAAGCAAGTTATGTTTCAGGCCTTCAACATATAAAATATTTTTGAACAAAGGGAGGTTATGAAGTTGAATCGTACCTTGGCCCATAATCTTGCAGTTGCTGCCATCACCAAATGTGACCGAACCATCAGTCATGTCTTTAAGATCGATGAATAAAGCCTTGTTTCCTGTCATATGCCTTGAGCATCCACTGTCTAAGTACCACTTCGAATGGCTTGTAGCTTTGAAAGCAGTGTGGGTAACTAAGCAAGTAACTTTAGGAACCCATTTCATTACTGTTTTGGGTTTAGGAGTGTAGTTGGTCTTCTTGTATTTGTGATTTTTGTACGAATGACCCACTGAGTTAGATTTTAAGAGCTCCTTAAGCAAATTAACTATTTTTTCAGCTAAAGGGTTTTGGTTTTGATTTTTGTAATTGATATGGTTACCTCTAGTTTTGAAAGATTGAAAAGTTTTAGAAAACTTTTGACTTGAACTTTTCTCTTTTGAGTTAGAGGATTCTCCTTTTACAAACTTGGGAGGAGTATTCTTCTATTTATGAGGAATATTTTTGTCGTATCCCAAATCGGATCGGTCACCACATTTTCTTGATCTAGTTAAAAAAAATTCTAACTTAGGATCACCTTGGGCATACCTCCATGTATCCTTTAAACTCAAAAGGGAAGAGACTTCAAGTTTAAGTTTATCATTTTCAGATTTCAAATTTTCAATAAGAGTGGTTTTGAAATCTAGATCACATTTTCATTTTTCAAAACAATCTGAAATATGAGATTTTTCTAAAACAAGAGACTCAAATCTTTCTCTAAGCCCCGAAAACCTTTCTTTTTGAAGTTTTAGTTTTACGGCAATTTTACAACTTTCCTTGTATAGGGCATTATAAGCATCTCGAAGATCTTCTTCATTATCATGATCACTATTCAGATTTTCTTCACTGGTTGAATCATCATGATCTGAAAAAGTGAACTTGGCTAGAGTCATAAGGGCCTTAACTTCATTGCCCGACTCATTTTCAGAATCTTCTGATTCAGAAGAGGCTTCAGTGCCAAAAGATTCATCCCAAGTAGCCAACATTCCTTTCTTTTTAGGTTTGTCCTTTTTAGGACACTTGTTTGTTAGATGCCCATATTCTTGGCAGTTGTAACATTGACTATCTTTCAAAGATTTTCAAGATTTAGATCTTTTCTTATGATTCGATTTTTGAAAATCAACCTCTTTTTACTTTTGAAAATCTTGTAAAAAAATTTCGCTAAAAGAGCCATATCGTCTTCAGAATTTTCTAAATCAGAATTTTCTTGAGAAAAACATTTGGAAAACTTAAGGGCTATTGATTTACCTTTAGGAGCTTTAAAATTTAATTCATAGGTTTGTAACGAACCAACTAGTTCTTCTACCCTCATATTGTCCGTATCACGAAGTTCCTAGATCGCGGTTACGTTTGAATTGAACCGTTCAGGAAGTGAGCGTAGTATCTTTGCACATACTTTACTTTCTGGAATTTTATCGCCAAGACCCCACA
Organism: Magnolia officinalis; assembly: GCA_021015155.1. Classification (NCBI taxonomy): domain Eukaryota; kingdom Viridiplantae; phylum Streptophyta; class Magnoliopsida; order Magnoliales; family Magnoliaceae; genus Magnolia; species Magnolia officinalis. The sequence continues at coordinate 30,333,635 of JAJHSJ010000008.1, forward strand.
TAGAGTTCACAATGTTATTTAATCTAGTGTAGAAGTCCATAAACGTTTCATTTTCCTCCATATGCATTTCTTCAAATTTGGTTGTGAAGAGTTGGACTTTAGATTTTTTAACAGGATGAGGATTTTCCTCAAATCAATGGATGAGAACGTGTGGCTTGCCACAGTGACTGAATGGAACCTACCTACTATTGAAGTGATTGGTATCTATGGTTCAAAATCAATGAGAGTAACACCATTTTTCTCATGGACCACTCTTCAGAAAAGCGAGAGTAGTGCCAATGTAAAAGCACTAAATGCTATCACTTGTGCACTATCACCGGATGAGTTCAAAAGAACCATATCCTGTGATACTGCAAAGCAAGCTTGAGATATATTAGAAATGACACACGAGGGTACTTCAATTGTTAAAAAATCTAAAGTCCAACTCTGGCTCTACACAAGGTGCAAACGTTTCATAGTTGGAGCCATCAAAGGGTGGAGGCCTAGTGACTGAAAGGCTATCAAAATTTGACATCATATATATAGCTTAGATCGTTAGCTCAGGAAATAAATCCAAGAATAATAAATAAAAGCGAGCTATTAGGCTTTGATACCACTTGAAAAGGCCAAGCTATATGTCCTAGAGGGGGGGTGAATAGGACTGTAACAAATTAAAATATAACAGCAGAAAATATGAAATAGGATAGCCAACAAAATAAAACAAACCACAATACAGGAATGTAAAGCAACCTCAATATAAAGAGCTTGATACTAATGTTGTTATAAGGTCAACCTTTGCACCATAAAAACCAAGGGTTTATGGCAGGACAACCTTACTATAACAAATTGAATATCAAAACTCAAACAGAAAGGAAATGAAGGAAATAGTAAGAAATAAATTCTAACTCAAACAGAAAGGAAATAAAGGAAATAGTAAGAAATAAATTCTAACTCAAACAGAAAGGAAATAAAGGAAATAGTAAGAAATAAATTTTAAACTATTACAATATTCCCCACTTTACTTGAAATGAAAATATTACAACATTCACATCCACATATACATTCCACAAATCTGAATGATTAAAGATATAGAAATTAAAAGAACATTCAAATCACAAAACACACCGATATATAGTGGTTCGCCTGTGTGTTCACCAACTGTTAAACAATAACCACACAGCTTGCTACTCCACTCCTAATATCCTCACACAGGGGATATTAGCGTTCACTATAAAACAGGTTTTCACAGGTTCACCAAAAACCTTCACAATTGTGTCTTTTTAACTTGGGCTTATACAATCCAAAAACCCACACTGTCTAAGTTTTCTGGCTCTACTCAGATAACCAACAAAATGAGATTTTTCTGGCAAATCTCAAACAAAACTAAATACAGTAAATTACACAAAATGTAAAATACCTGATTTTCTTCTTTATTGTAGCAGCCCGGAAGAACCAAGTCGGAGTAGAGATTTGAATGTCAAAGTTCAATGTCCAATACTCACTATATAATGGTTTAATTTCTAATAGATTTTAAATTAAAACACATGGGCTAGCTTTAATTGATTTTGATTCCAGAAAAAGGAAAATAACACTTCCTCTTTTCAGATCAGATTGGAATACAAGAAACAAAATCAATTTCAAAAGATAAAGAAAGAAAATATTAAATATACACACTTAGCTTAAATAGAGCATAGAATTATCTCTCAGAAGGCCGGATTAAAATTAGCTTGAATTTCCTATTAAATTCTGAGATTCGTACTCTATTTATAAGTGAGCAAATCATGTCTTCGACTGGTCTTAACTCGCTATGACTGGTCGTAGAACCAACTAATATTTGAAAATTCAAGCGCGATTAGATAAGGCAGTTTCACGACTGGTCATAGGTAATCTATGACTGGTCAAAGGACACCTTCGACTGGTCGAAGGTTGCTCACGACTAGTCGAAGCAAGTCGAATTTCATCGCTGTAGTTTGAGTCGTAGGTCTACGACAGGTCGAAGAAGCAGTCGACACTGTTCATACGACTAGTTGAACAGACTTCAGGACTGGTCGAAGCTTAACAAAAAATTCTGAATTTTTACAACAAACTTACGACTGGTCCAAGAAAACCTAATACAGGTCGAAGAAGTGCTAGGACTAGTCGAACACAGTCCAGGACTAGTCTTAGAATAGGCCAAACTCACATATTTAAAACATATGACTTATGTATCCAAAATAGCATACTCTAAAGGTCAACCTAAGATCAGTCATACCTCAATAGTGAAGTAAGGGCTTTGAAACTTAAAGATGAGTGACCTTGAGCATAATCAAACTTGAAATCTTGGTGTAGCTTGAACTTGAAAGCTTCATGAAATCTTGAGTCTTGAAAGTTGAACATCCTTCTCGAGTCTTCTTGACTTGTGAACATTGCTTGTCTATCGAAGCTGATCTTGTGAGACTTGGCACATCATGTGTAGAGCTTTGTTCTTCCCGTATGCAAGCTTCATAGCAAGATACATACAGTGTCTTTGGCACCACAAATTTGACAATATAGTGAGGCTATCAACTATAGCACTTACAACTTTCTATTGTGTTATCAATTGTTTATTAAGTCTTTATTTCCGCACTTTATTTTTAAATTTGGCATTATCCTATTCACCCCCCTCTAGGACATTTAGCTCAGCGTTTTCCGGATCCCTTCGACGCTTCAAAGGAAGCCCATCCTTTCTCCCTTGGTCGTCTCTCCGCTGGGGGGCTCATCCCCTTCCACTTCCTCTATCCTCTCAAGGACTTGTTCTGCAACAGGTCCTTGCTCGGGAACCTCCCGAGGCTCTGATGGAGCCACCTCCGCTACTCCGTACCTTCGTCCACGACTTCAATGACGGTCGGAGGGGGTTTGGCGACCTTCCCCTGGCTCTTGGAGGCTGCCCTCTGCCTCTTCGAGGGGCGAGTATCGACCCGAGAGAAGGAGCCTTTATCTTAGAAGGAGGATGAAGGGTCGGTTGAGCCTCAAACATCTCTACGTCAAAGACAAGATTTAACAAGTGTCAGCAAAAAAAAAATTGAAAGAATGGGAATTGTGCCCAGTATTAATGTTCAGCAGTGGATCATACTAGTCGAAGCCAAATCTAAGCCCGACTCGAAGAGGTGCTCTGGTTGGCGAAGCCTTTTACAAGACCTCGTCTCCAAGTCCAATGCTCTCAGATCCCTGATTCAAGCTTCCGAGCTCGGTCCAACTCCTGGATGGTGCGCAGGGAGAACTAAAGGAGCACAGGTGGTCAGAGGACACATTAGAAAGGTTCAGCCAATCAAGAAGGAAAAATAATGAACGCTAAGTCACCTGGCTCAGAAAAAGCTCCAGGAACAAAGGGCACTAATGGCTCAGACCGAGCCATCTCCCAGAGGCCGCAAGCCCAGAACCACCAATCCCTCTAGTGTTTATTTGAAGAAGGAGGGTCGGTTATCAGTGCCCCTCCTTCTGCCAAGAGCAAAAGTAATACCAACCGGCCTGCTGAGAATTCGGCAGCACTTGGTACAGATGGAGGAACTCGTTTATGGTCAACGCTGGCTGATCCATCTCAGCCAACAGGACTGCATAACTAAACAAGTCCCTCCACCCGTTCAGAATTATTTGCCCGGGAGCCAAACTAAGAAAGCCCAGAAGATGCCGAGAGACATCCTATAATGGCAAACGGAAGCCGCACTGTAGTGCAACCTGAAAAATCGCGACCACCCGAGGGGGGGGGGAGGGGGGGGGGGTCGGTCAAGCAGTTCATTCGGTAGAGGAAGGCTAAGGCCAATAGAGTCAGGGATACGATACCTGACCCGGATCCGAAGCAGGTCGTCCTCGGTCAAAATCGAGGGTACTGGCCCCCTCGATCCTTCCTCGGTGGAAACATTTTCAACCGCGGCTTCGTCGGCTTCCTTAGCCTCATCATCCTCGTCTGCATTAAGGGGGTTGGGCCTGCCTGGAGCAGTTTTTATTACTGCCCCCACCTAAAAGATGAGTCAAACATCCCAACAGATGCCACTGGCCTCTACGGTGAGGTCTCCATCACCCTTTGCGAATGCCGGAATGCAGCATCAACACCGGCCACCAGCAACGAGGGTGGTTCTGTAGCGGCCCAAAAGCTGCTCGTTCCGCCCTCGTCACTGTATACTCCCTCCCGAGGGCTTACGGAGACTGACATTGTTTGAAATTAAACAAAAGGGAGGGAGAAAAATGCTCGCTGGAGTTTGCAGTGACGGCTGGAAAATGTAAAGAGGGCAGCGATAGAGATAGGACAGAAAATAGGAGAAAAGAGGCGCAGAAATGGGCCGATTCGAGGGCTAGGGTGATCCTTTTATAGTCATTCCACATGGCACCCGCATTAAAGGGGAAGCCGACTCGACGCTCCCTCGATTCCCCAGTCCGACACGTGGCGCCATGCCATACACTGTACGGTTCAGTCATAAAATGCCCTACCACGTGTCCATCGCTCATCTGCTCCGCCGCTGAAATGACGACCTCCCGCTCACGCGGCCTCGAGAATTGAATCGACGTGTGTTCAGGACGAGGTGGTCTGCTTCGATATTCTAGTTTCAAGTCATACCAGCAAAACTGCTTCATAATAAGTTCGGACCATGCGTAATCCGACGCAACACCGATTTACTCCTTGGCCTCTATAAGTCGGCACAAGGAGTAGGGGGCTCACTGTTGGGGGGGAAACATGACAAGTCAATAAACCGGCTTATGAAATGGACCAACTCTACTGACATGGCCCGGACTCACCAGGCGCTGAGCCTAACCGAGGCCCACATGTCAAAAGCCATGAGGCGAGACCTCCAAGGAGGACGATACACCTTTACAGACACTCAAAGGGTCCCTTAGAGATGACTTCACGCTGATTATATACATATATTGGCTATTCACCAGGCATAGGTCGGACAGACATTAGCCCTACCCCAGCCCGACCTATCCTCTAGGTCGGCCATGGGTCGGCCTTCAATCGGTAGTAGGTTGATTATGGGTCGGCCATACCCACACTGATCATGGATCAGCATTCACAATCCGCCATCAATAAATAGATTGGCCGAGCGACGGTCAACCAAGCCTCGTCAGTTGTTCTCATCTACAGGACCAAAGCCAAGCTAAGAAGATGGCTTAATATCAAGATCTCTCCCTGATATCCTCGGAGGATAAACTCCGATTCTGAAAATCTAAGAGATTAAAGATCTCGAAATCCTCTAAGATAACGATCAATCCACTCCACGGAAAGATCCTGATGCTACGGATTACCCTCTATAAATAGAGGACTTACCCATGTTGAAAGGTACGCACACACAGATCTCGCCCCTAAACCCTTACTATTAGACCCAGATTTCAGGCCTGACTTAGACATCGAAGGGTCCCCTGAACTAGCCAGGGTCTCCTTTGTCCACTTCCTGTGTAGGTGCTCGAGTGTTAAAGGGGGTAGGCCAGAAACTACATCAACATATATATATATATATATATATATATATATATATATATATATATTTGAAAACTGCAGCGTCCAAGAATGCTGGATGGACAGCCTGGATGTAAAACACATCCATTAGGTGGGTCCCACCATCCACGGATGGTGAGGATGCATAAACATCAAGGTGGGTCCACGTAGTGGCCCACCATAGCTTTGAATAAAGCTAATATTTATGTTTTCCCTGCATCTGGGCCTGTCTAGACGGAAAGGCAGCAAGCCCATCCGCTGGATAGTCCAGCAGGGTGGGCCATCTTGTGGATGGCATAGATAAAATTCATACATCATGGTGGGCCGCAAACAGGGGAGAGAGAGAGAGAGAGAGAGAGAGAGAGAGAGAGAGAGAGAGAGTTCAAATTGTGTGGTGGAGGGAGCTCCGCCACTATGAGCTCCCTAGCCATACAATATATACATCAAGATGGGTCCCAATGATATGTGGGCTCTTAAATCAGCAACTCAAGGTGGAAGTCCTAAAATCACCCACCAATTTCACTCCTTCTTTATCTCCTTGGACTCCTTAGCTCCTAAGCTTCAATTTTGATGGAGGATGATGAAGTTTGAAGGGCTAGGATGAAAGATGAGGGGGTAGGAAGGTGGGACCACACTCTTAGCTCTCTCTTGGGAAGCTTGGACGTCCACACTTTAGTTGCCTGGGAGAATGGGTGAAGAATGAGAGAGAGAGAGAGGAGATGTAAGGAGAGAGGGATGGGAGAAATGGGTTGTTGTAAGGAAGGTTGACTTAGGGATGGAAGAGAGAGGGGTGCCATGCTTTGTTGGAAAGAGAGGGATGGGTTGTATTGACTTGATTGATTGATTGATGTGATGGATGGTAGAGATTCTTTTTTCAAAATTTGCAACGCGTGGCGTTTTCTCGAAATCAACACGCGACCACAACTTCTGGCCTGGGTATCGCATCGGTGCGCAAGACGCAGCGTCAAAACCGCGGCGACGGCGCGATTGATAGGTACAAGTCTCGGGTCGATTCGACTCTTATATATGGGAGGCAACTCAGGGTCACGCATAAACTCTGGTTACAGGTCGCGGGTTGTCGAAATTCGACCGGGAGGACCTCGGTATCTTCGGAATGGTACGGACTAGGATACGGGTCTTACAACTCTCCCCTCCTAATAAAAATTTTATCCTGGAAATTTACACTATAATTATAACACAACTAGATAGAGCTCACTAAGGAAGGGAAACCATATCACTATATATACAATCAAACATCGAAGAGATGGGGATAGTGCCCTCGAATCTTAGCCTCGCTCTCCCAAAACGCCTCGTCTACATTATGATGACCCTACTGAACTTTGGATCTCAGTCCTAAACGATCAAAACTAGGATACTGTAACAGCCTGGATTTTTTCCAACCTGGAATTAGACGTCCTTAAGCAATGAGTCAATCCTAACACCGGTTTAACTTCTCAAACACTTAATTAAAGCCTCAAATCCCTTTTTAAACCATTTTCTTCACAAATCCCACCCTTCACTACCTTGTTCTTTCAATTCTTCTAAGCACTTTCATCCTAGACACTATCTTAAAGTTTAGGTAATGAAGAACAATACTTAAACTAAACATTGCTAGAAAGGACTAAGTACCACCTCAGACCGAAATCACCCAGGACTAAATCCTTTAGAAATTAAGCGAGAATTAGCCAGTGTTAAACTAGAGTGCCTGTGAAATTAGCACTAATCACTTTAAATATAATCTGCAAGACCTAAAACTTGTAGAATCATTGATGCTAGGTTACCCTAAAATCTAGGATCAATCTCATTACCCGGCTGCTCTCGGGAGCATCTCGAAACTCCGTATTAGATCTGGACCGCACGTCGAAAGTTCGATTAACACGAAGTTAAGGAATTAGGACCGCCTTGCTGGGCTTGACAACCATCTCGGAAATCAAATCCAGACAGTGTCCCTCTGCTGTTCGCTTGAGTCCGGAGCGAGAGAGTGTGAAAATACTTGTTTTCTTTACAAAATAAATATCTTGAATAGTAATCTGGCACGTGTTGCTTGCGGATCAGTTTTAAGCAACCAGACCATCAGAATCAGACCAAATTACACCCTCGGATCAGGAGAAATTTCATACACATTTACATGTACTCGGAATCTCCGATCGAGATTCGCTGACCGTTGAACTGAAACTGGTCCGCCACGCGTGATCTGGGAACCCTACTGGAACGAAAACTTAATGGTACGTAGATCCAGTGTTAGTGAGCTTAAGTCTGACCTTTGGCTCAAGGAGGCCAGCCAGAAGTCCTCCGTTGAGCTGAAACAGATGCCCTTTGGACAAAACCCAAGTATACCTTGTTCCCAAGTCTGTTTTGGTGAGATTTTAGGCTATATAAGGGCCTTTGAATCCTCTCTCTTACAGCCATACGAATTTGAGATTGAGAAAGAGAAAAGAGAGAGAAAGTGTGGGAGTTGTGGGAGGATCTCCCTGTCATGCCTCCCTGTCGTTATGCAAGCACAACCACTCCGTTCTAATCGCTTTCCCGGCGATTCCAGCCTCATTTTTAGGTAAGAAACCCTAACCCTAATCTGATTTGGAGTGTTGATGGTTGTAGGTTATGAAATAGCTAATCTACTTCGTTCTCTAGGTGGCCAAACTGCCGTATACGGAAGCTTAGCAAACCTATCGACTCCGTTATGATTCTACGACAAAAGGTACAGACTTTAGGTGTATAGGTTATGGTTTTCAACGCTTTCAATGTCAGATAATGATAGATTCATGATCTGCATGCAATTGCACATGTACAAAGTGCTGTTGTTTTCCGTTTCGATTAAAGATGAAAAATATGAAATTCTACATACTCTAGGTATTTGTAGAAAGTACCGTATACGTACAAATTTTGGAAATATGTTTGACATGATTAATTGTTGTATGAATATATTATATGTGGATAAATTACTTGTTTGGCGAAAGGACTCACCCTAATACATGTTTTGCTTATATACACTATGTATGTTGAAATTGTGTATTTTAGAAAGTACCGTATTCGTATAAATTTTGGAGATGTATTTGCCATGATTATTTACTGTATGAATATATTATACATGGATAAAATACTTGCTTGGTGAAAGGATAGCCCTAATACATGTTTTGCTAACATACACCATGTATGTTGTAATAGTGTATTCTAAGTATTTGTGAAAATGACTTAATGAGTATAGAATTCTCATTCGAACCCGCCATGACTAATTGTCATGGATATATGATTGTTGTATTGGCGATACCCCTTTGACGAAAGGATTTGCCCTGAATCACGCCACGGCCACTATACGCTATATATGTTGAAATGTGTAGCCCAAGTGTTTGTGGAAATGTTCAAATGAATATGGAACTTGGATTCCTACTTTCCATGACTATCCGTCGTGGGTGTACGCGTGTTATGATTGAGGCAACTCCCTAGTGAAAGGATTTGGCCTAATGCCTATGTGATCAACATATGTCATGTGTGTTAATGTATGTATTTTAAAGTGTTTGTTGAAATGTCTGAATGAGTAGTAGTTAGTAAATTGTAATGTTTAAGGGTGTTGAGATATGATTCTCAACTCCTTTAACTATGTGTATGATTTCCTTGGATAGCTGTGTGATTAGGAATTTAATATGTACAAACTCATGCTTGTGTTGTGCTTCATAACATGCGCAATTGATTGTATGATTTTATCTGTGTAATGCATATGCTTAAATTCATGTTTACGTTGTATGATCCGTCATGGGTGATGGGGGAGTGGAGCAACGAGTGCATGCAACAGCCCTGGCAGCCCTAAACGGAAAATACCATACTTTGATTGTATGATTTGAATCTTGATCCATTACTGCTTTATCTATCTGCAAGTTATCGTGTTTGGGGCTATGATTATAGTCCAGACAATCGGTACCAGAATTGAATTCGTGGCTGTGATTCATTTGCCACGTGGGATGTGTTCGACGAACACGAGTCATACTTCGGTTGGCGATAGTGGTTGGCCACGCGAAGTGCTTATCCACTTCATGTAGTTCAACTTGTTGTGCGCTCGAGCTAGCCGAGCTCGTCAAGTAACCCGATTTGTCTAATGTATGTTCACCATGTTTGGTCGCCTCTGCTTGAACCTAGGGTACCAAACTTACCAGTGATGTAACATCCCGAAAAATTGAGGGTCGAGTAGTAACTCAACTCTCGAGTTTCCAGAACATCACTAATGCAACATAGATAATGATGATTAAATGTTGTCTGCATTAATGTAGTGAACATGAGTGAGATTAAGCCAAAACAGCATATCATACTCCAGAGACAGTGAATTAGCAAGCGGAAGACTGTGATAGATATATAAAATATATAAAAACTGTGGTGAGTCTCCAGAGTGTGATAACATTACCAGGTTAATAAATTTCAAGTACATTTCTAAAATATACCGAATGTGTAAGTGTAATGTCTTCTATTCCAAGCACCATAGCCCCGTCAATACAATACCAGGTCTTCATAGACCTGTCAGAGAGTTACATGTAGGAGAGCTCCTCCTCAACATCATAGTAGTCCGGCTCTGCTTCATAAGCATCGCCATCACTTGAAACTCAACAAATCTTGTTGGTGTGTACAACACCGTCCCGTAACGTGGGAGTGAGTAGCTAACTCAGTGGAACAATAAAGCATAGGTTAACATGTTATCGACTCAGTCAAGCAGTAATGATAAAGCAGTACAATCAAACACTCCTAACCACTCTTATTAATGCAAGTATGGATGCAGTCATGATGTATGCCCTCAGCACACCCTCCCTCGTACGACACCATCTCACGTTCGCGGCATGCTTTCATCCCTCAGTGCTCCACATCTTCCAGGCACATGCAATGCATGATGAGCATGATTACCGAGTATTTATTAGTCCATTTCAAACAGCAGGATTGGGAAACTAAGGTACCTCCCTTGTATCATTCCCAAACATGATCCATTCTAGGGTCGTCAGTCCTAGTTAATCTCAGACGATGGTGTATTTTCTAGGTCACTGCAAAGGCTGTCAGGGCTGTTACGCACAAAGGTTACACCGCTCCCCCATCACCTCTTTAACAATTCATCACTATACAAAAACAGGCCTAGTTCATACTCCATACACCGCGGAAAAACTCTAAGGCTCACCGCAATTCCAGAGTATGCTCGAGGTCACTACAAAGGGCTGTCAGGGCTGTTGCTCGCATTCGTTGCACCACTCCCCCATCACCTTATCAATGTAGGCCGACAGCACGAATATAGTGTCCCATACCACCATAATCGGCTCACGAGTTTGGTTGCTCACTGGTCACTACGGGGAGGCACGTGGCCCCAGCGTAGGCCGACAGCTCGACCACGGTGTCCCATACCACCATGCCCGGCTCATGAGTCTTAGCGGATCGAGGTACCATGGTTAAAAGGGATTCCACTGGAAAGTTTGGTACCCTAGGTTCAAGCAGTAGCGTCCAAACAAGGTGAACATATATAAGATAGATCGGGTTGCCTGACGAGCTCGGCTAGCTCGAGCGTACAACAAGTTGAACGACATGAAGTGCATAAGCACTTCGCGTGGCCAACCACTATCGCCAACCGAAGTACGACTCGAGTTCGTCGAACACATCTAACGTGCCAAATGAATCACAGCCACGAATTCAATTCTGATACCGATTGTCTGGACTATAATCATAGCCCCAAACACAATCAATTGCAATTAGTAAAGCAGTAATGGATCAAGGTTCAAATCATACAATCAAAGTCTGATATTATCCATTTAGGGCTGTCAGGGCTGTTGCACGCATTCGTTGCTCCACTCCCCCATCACCCATGACGGATCATACAACGTAACATCAATTTAACATATGCATTACATAGATAAAATCATAAAAGCAGTTAAGCATGTTATGAAGCACAACACAAGCATGAGTTTGTACATATTCAATTCCTAATCACACAACTATCCAAGGAAAACATACACATAGTTAAAAGAGTTGAGAATCATATCTCAACACCCTTATACATTACAATTTACTAACTACTACTCATTCAAACTTTGTAACAAACACTTAGACTACATACACCAACATACATGACATATGTTGATCACATAGGTATAAGGCCAAATCTTTTCACTAGGGAGTTACCCCAATCATAACACGCATACACCCACGACGGATAGTCATGGCAAGCAGGAATCCAAGTTCCATATTCATTCAGTCATTTCCACAAACACTTGGACCACACATTTTAGCATATATAGTGTGTATTGGCCGTGGCGTGATTTAAGGAAAATCCTTTCGTCAAAGGGGTATCGCCAATACAACAATCAATTATCCATGACAATTAGTCATGGCGAGCACGAATGAGAATTCTATACTCATTCAGTCATTTTCACAAATACGTAGAATACACTATTACAACATACTTAGGGTATGTTAGCAAACATGTATTAGGGCGAATCCTTTCGCCAAATAAGTATTTTATTCACATATCATATATTCATACCACAAATAATCATGTCCAACACACTTCCAAAATATATACGTATACGGTATTTTCTACAATACACTATTTCTACATACCTAGTGTATATTAGCATAACATGTATTAGGGCAAATCTTTTCACCAAATCATTATTTTATCCATATAACATATATTCATACAACAACTAATCATGTTTAACACATTTCCAAAATATATACGTATACCGTATTTTCTACGAATACCTAGAGTATGTAAAATTCCATATTCTACGTCTTTAATCGAAACAGAAATCAGATAGCACTTTGTACATGTGCAATTGCATGCAGATCATGAATCTATCATTATCTGACATTGAAAGTGTTGAAAATCGTAACCTATACACCTAAAGTCCGTACCTTTTGTCGTAGAATCGTAACGAATCCAATAGGTTTACTAAGCTTCCGTATTCGGCAGTTTTGGCAACCTATAGAACGAAATAGGTTAGCTATTTCATAACCTACAACCACCCAAGCCCCAAATCAGATTAGGGTTAGGGTTTCTTACCTAAAAATGGGGCTGGAATCGCCGGGAAAGCGATGAGAACGGAGCGGTGGAGCTCCTGGAGCGGCAGGGAAGAGTGGCAGGAAGGATCTCTCACAACTCCCACACTTTCTCTCTTTTCTCTCTCTTTTCTCTCTCTCAAATCTCAAATTCTTATGGCTGTGAGAGAGAGGGTTTAAGGTCCTTATATAGCCTAAAAACTAACTAAAATAGACTCCACGTCAAAGTATACTTAGGTTATAACCAAAGTGAGCAGGTTTCAGCTCAACGGAGAACTTCTGGCGGGCCTCCTTGAGCCAAAGGTCGGACTTAAGCTCACAGACACCGGATCTACGTTCTATTAAGTTTTCGTATCGGTCGGGATTCCAGATCACGCGTGGCGGACCACTTTCAGTTCAACGGTCAGCGGATCTCAATCGGAGATTCCGAGTACATGTAAATGTGTATGAAATTTCTCCTGATCCAAGGGTGTAATTTGGTCTAATTCTGACGGTCTGGTTGCTTAAAACTGATCCGTGAGCAACACATGCCAGATTACTATTCAAGATATTTTATTTTGAATTAATTTCACATTTCTCACACTCTTCACTCCGAGCTCAAGCGAATAGCGCTGGGACACTATCTGGATTTGATTTCTGAGATGGTTGTCAAGCCCAGCAAGGCGGTCCTAATTCCTTAACTTAGTGTTCATCAGACTTTCGACGTGCGGTCCAGATCTGATACAGAGTTTCGAGATGCTCCCGAGAGCAGCCGGGTAATGAGATTGATCGTAGATTTTAGGGTAACCTAGCGTCAATGATTCTACAAGTTTTGGGTCTTGCAGATCATATTTAAAGTGATTGGTGCTAATTTCATAGCCACTCTAGTTTAACACTAGCTAAATCTCGCCTAATTTCTATAGGATTTAGTCCTGTAAGATTTCTGTCTGAGGTGGTACTTAGTCCTTTGTAGTTTGTATATAAAGTGATCCAAGTTATACTACTTAGCTAGTTTAAGATAATGTCTAGGGTGAAAGTACTTTGAAAAATTGAAAGATCAAGGTGGTGAAGAGTGGAATTTGTGAAGAAAATGGTTTGAAAAGGGATTTGAGGCTTTAATTGAGTGTTTGAGAAGTTAAACCTGTGTTAGGATTGACCCATCGCCTAAGGACGTCTAATTCCAGGTTGAGAAAAATTCGGGCTGTTACAAGTGAAATCCCTTTTAACCATGGTACCTCGATCCGGTTAGACTTATGAGTCGGGCATGGTGGTATGGGACACCGTGGTCGAGCTGTCGGCCTACGCTGGGGTCACGTGCCTCCTTGTAGTGACCAGTGAGCAACCGACTCGTGAGCCGATTATGGTGGTATGGGTCACTATATTCGAGCTGTCGACACCTACAGTGAGAGCCGAATACGGTGAGACCTGTATTCGTGCTGACGGGCGACGAGTGCTCCGTAGTGTCTTCGAGTATAGTCTAAGGTCTGTGATTGGAGATGAGCCCTTCACAGCAACTAGAGCATGAGTTAAGCCGAGTACGGTGAGATCTGTATTCGAGCTAACGGCCAGCGATTGAGCCGAGTACAGTGAGACCTGTATTCGAGCTAATGGCCAGCAATTGAGCCGCATACTGTGAGATATGTATCCGTGCTGACGGGTGACCAGCCCTTTGTGATGCCTTCGCTACGCCTCTCAAACCATAATATCGTATGAGATTAACTAGGACTGACGACCCTAGAATGGATCATGTTTGGGAATGATACAAGGGAGGTACCTTAGTTTCCCAATACTGCTGTTTGAAATGGACTAATAATTACTCGGTAATCATGCTCATCATCGCACTGCATGTGCCTAATAGATGTGGAGCACTGAGGGATGGACGCATTCGCGAACGTAAGATGGTGTCGCATGAAGGTGGTTTGGCAAGGGCATACATCATGTCATTCATATTTACATTAATAAGAGTAGTTAGAATTGTTTGATTGTACTGCTTTATCATTACTGCTTGACTGAATTGATAACATGTTAACCTATGCTTTATTGTTCCACTGAGTTGATCACTCACTCCCACGTTACGGGACGGTGTTCCGAATACCCACCAGACTTTGTCTGATTGCAGATGGCGACGCTACTCCTGAAGCAGAGCCGGACTACTACTATGATGTCGAGGAGGAGTTCTCCTACATGTAAATCTCAAACAGGTCTCTGAAGACCTAGTATTGTATTGACGGGGCTATGGTACTTGGGATAGAAGTCATTACACTTACACATTTGGTATATTTTGGAACTATACTTGTAATTATTTAACCTGGTAATGTTATCACACTCTGGAGACTCACCACAGTTTTTATATATTTTATATACCTATCACAGTCTTCCGCTTGTAATTTAACTGTATCTGGAGTATGATATGTTGTTTTGGCTTAATCTCACTCATGTTCAATGCACTAATATCGACAACATTTAATCATCATTATCTATGTTGCATAAGTGATGTTCTGGAAACTCGAGAGTTGAGTTACTACTTGACCTTCGATTTCTCGGGATGTTACAGATACTATGTAGCCTCACAATCTCAACGGTAGGGAGCTATATTAAAAAGTTTATAAGTTATTCGAAATCGGGGATCTAATCATTCTGAGTTCTCAACAATCATAAAGTGTATGGTAGTTATCAGCAGATATGTGATGTTATCCTCAGGTATTCCCAGGTTATGCTCTGATACTAACTTTTGTCACGCCCCAAACTCAGAAATTGGGCTCACAAAATTCCTGATCACCGAATCTGGTATCGATAGCCTCCGTAGTACCCCATTCTTGGCTCCTAGCACCCATATACCATATTCCGATCCTGGGATCCTACAAGGAGGATTTTCCAATGTACATTTAACTCGTAATAAGCATAACCACAAGTTTACCCAAATCACAAATACAACATCATAATCACATATCCACTAATATAAACAATTGAATATAGTGCTGAAAGGAAAATACATATATCAAAAATCAAAGCTCCAGAAGATAGTTGCACGCTCCAAGCTCAACGTTGTTGTGACCTAACGCCACCTGCACGCATCTATCGTGCATAAGCTTATAGAAAGCTTAGAGGGTGGTGTAAGTGTGTGCGCAAGGTAAGTGCCAAGAATGCAATATCAGAGTAATACAAAAACATGCTGGTAAGTCCATAATACCATTAGCCTTATCCAGGCTATGCAATGTAAAAACATAGTAAGCCAATATCATATACTGAGGAACCAATACAATATGCAAATCCTGACGAGTCCACAAATACCGCTAGCCGTATTTAAGCCATATAAATGCAGAAACATAACAACCCAAAATGCCATATGCCTCGGATGTAATGCAATATACGATACGAATGAAATGACCAAGCTGGAGTGTGAAGTCGGGATGATAGTATGTAATATCGCAGGTTATAGGGTCCATCACAAGGGACTTCTATCTAAACCAGTCCCATACCTAAATTTGGATAGATGGACTCAATGTTGTAAACTTCTGGTCTCAGGTTGGTCGCGCACCCCAACCGAAATCCTGGCCATTACGAAGGTACACATAACAATTAGTTGCACACCACCAGCCTGAGTGGATAGTGAATGAATGAATATAATGTTGAGGACGCAACTCCTGCTCAGTAAGTCCACATATCAGTATTGTACATCTCTGGGATCATCACCGGGGTCTAGTACACTCCATACTGGTTGCCACCTCCCTAACCACATAGTCATGCAAGTGGAAAAGACCTCATTACCCGCCTGCCAGCAGTATACCAATGACTACCCGGCTCATCGATAGCGGACCCATTTGGGAGTTGGTCAAACTCAGCCTAGCTTACAGCCCCCCTCACTTGGGGGATAAGGCCACACCCCCTTCCAACTGACCACGACACAGTGGGAGACGCAGCCTACTGTTATTCGGCACTCGGGTGCTCCTGTATATCCACTCGGTCTAGACGTTGGAGTGTCTCTGGCCACAGAGGTTTAGAGACTTTCACCCATGGACATCTAACATGCCCAGATGCTTAAACCAAACATTTTCAGTGTCCCATCTGGCCATCCACGACATGCTTGTGGAGGCCACAGCCCTAATATCTCTAGGGCGTACAGTAGTCATATCATAAAATGCAAGATGCATGAATCACACAGTCCAATCATGCATCAATCCTGCGCATATCGTGCGCTTATGTTAGACGACTCTGCCTATCAGGGAGTCCCATAAACAACCTGTCCTATGGCATATGCAATGGTCAATCACATCTCATAACAAACATACAGATGATGCTTATGGGCATGTATCATGATGTTATGTTGTCACACACTCATAATCGGTATCGATAACCTGCACCGATAATCAACATCGATAATCAGCATCGATTATCACCATTGGCCTCAATAATCGGCACCGATACAGTATCGATAATCAGCATCGATAATTATCATCAATAATCAGCCTCGATAATCAACACCGATAATCAGCATCGATAATCGGCCTAACAAAGGGCCTAAGGAAAGGTCACAATGTGGACATTTAACCATCATTGCCCATCAATGTGGACATTTAACCAACATTGCTCCTAAGGAGTGACCCGCATAGAGCCAAAACGTATAGTGAGCCCATGGCCTCACACAAGGGCCTAATATACATCACCATGAGCCTCATTCAAGGGCCTTAAAAGCATCACATTAGGCATCAAATATGGGCTGCATATACATCACATTAGGCCTCAAATACGGGCCGTATATACATCAGGATGGGCCTCAAATATGAGCCGCATATACATCACATTGGGCCTCAAATACGGGCCGCATATACATCACAATGGGCTAGTTGCCACTGGACCGCATGGATGAAACATATCGGGTGGACCCCGCTACCGCTGGACGGTGCTGATAGAATACATATGTTATGGTGGGGTCTACATCCAGAAAATGGACGGATGGTGCAGTTGAAACACGCACAGCATGGTGGGCCCACATCTAGGAAATGGACGGACGATGTGGCTACAGAATGCATACGATTAAGGTGGGCCTTACCGACTGGATAGACTGCTGGATATACAATGTATACATATAAGGTGGGCCCCACCCCCACACGTGCAGCACGTGTGGGGTGGGTCCCATGCCCAGCCCAAGGAGAAGGACGGCTTGGATAACAGAAACATCACGGTGCACCCCACCCCTGCACCATCCAGATGGACGGTGTAAATATAGAACATATACATCAAGGTGGGTCCCATCCCACACGTGCAACACGTGTGGGTGGGCCCCACACGCACCAAAAGGATGGACGGTTTGGGATGTAACATATACCTTGCGGTGGGATCCGCCGGCCATGTGGCTAGACGGTGTGGATCTCACACGCCTCATAGTGGGCTACAAAACTTGCTGATGTCATACATCAGCTATATAGCTGGTGTGGGATACTCCAACCAATCAGCTGCCATACAAGGTGGCTCCCACATGGGCCCACCATATGATATTATATATATATATATATATATATATTGAAAACTACAGCATCCAGCGTCTAGGAACGTTGGACGGACGGCCTAGATGTAAAACACATCCATTAGGTGGGTCCCACTGTCCATGGACGGTGAGGATGGCATAAACATCAAGGTGGGTCCACGTAGTGGCCCACCATAACTTTAAATAAAGCTAATATTTATGTTTTCCCTACATCTGGGCCTGTCCAGACTGACAGGCAGCAAGCCCGTCCGCTGGACAGTCAACAGGGTGGGCCATCTCGTGGACGGCGTAGATAAAATTCATACATCATGATAGGCCACAAACTGGGGAGAGAGAGAGAGAGAGAGAGAGAGAGAGAAAGAGAGATCAAATCATGTGGTGGAGGGAGCTCCGCCACTATGAGCTCCCTAGCCATACAATATATACATCAAGATGTGTCCCAATGATATTTGGGCCCTTAAATCAGCAACTCAAGGTGAAAATCCTAAAATCGCCCACCGATTTCACTCCTTCTTTAGCTCCTTGGACTCTTTAACTCCTAGGCTTCGATTTTGATGGAGGATGATGAAGATTGAAGGGCTAGGATGAAAGATGAGGGGGTAGGAATGTGGGCCACACTCTTAGCTCTCTCTTGGGAAGCTTGGACATCCACACTCCCTTTGGTTGCCTGGGAGAATGGGTGGAGAATGAGAGAGAGAGAGAGAGAGGAGATGTAAGGAGAGAAGGATGGGAGGAATGGGTTGTTATAAGGAAGGGTTGACTTGGGGATGGGAAGAGAGGGGTGTCATGCTTTGTTGGTGAGAGAGGGATGGGTTGGACTTGACTTGATTGATTAATTGATGTGATGGATGGTAGAGATTCTTTTCTCAAAATTTACAACGCGCGGCATTTTCTCGAAATAAACACGGGCCCACAACTCCTGGCCTGGGCATCGTATCAGTGCGCAAGACGCGGCGACGGCGTGGTTGCTATGGTCAAGTCTCGGGGCGAGTCGACTCTGATATACAGGAGTCAACTCATGGTCGTACACAAACGCTGGTTACAGGTCGCGAGTCACAGGAATTAGACCGAGAGGACCACTGGATCCTACGGAACAGTACGGACTAGGATACGGGTCTTACATGTGACCCCTATACCAGATTGTAGCGCCTTGAAAAATGGGGGTCGAGTAGCAACTCAACACCCGAGTTCCAAAACATCACTTATGCAACACAAATGCTTATGATTGAATGTTGTCGGTGTTAGTGCAATAATCATGAGTGGGATTATACCAAAACAGTCATTCATACTCCAGATCAAGTTATAAAATGCAAGCGGAAGACTGAAAGAGATAAACAGATGTATATAAAACTAAAAATGTCACAATCGGTCTCCAGAGTATGAACACCTTACTGAGTCACCATATACATGTATTTATTTCAAAAAAAATTCAAAATGCCAAAGTGGTACAACTATACTGATACGCCCTGTAGACCCGTCATCTGAATGGCCTAAGCGTAGCCTCCAGAGAACTGCATATAGGAGAACTCATCCTGATCATCATAATAATCAGGCTCAGCCTCCTGTGTATCATCGGTACCTGCATCTAAGACAGAGTCTGGTGGGTGTCCAGAACACCGTTCCGTAACGTGGGAGTGAGTAGCTAACTCAGTGGAACAATAAAGCATAGGTTAACATGTTATCAAATCAGTCAAGCAGTAATGATAAAGTAGTACAATCAACAATTCTAAGTACTCTTGTTAATGCAAGTATGAAATGCAATCGTGATGCATGCCCTCACCAACATACTCCCTCATGCGACACCATCTTACGTCCGGAGCATGCGTTCATCCCTCAGTGCTCCATATCTTCCAGGCACATGCAGTGTGATGATGAGCATGATTACCGAGTTGTTATTAGTCCATTTCAAACAGCAGTTTGGGAAACTAAGGTCCCTCCCTTGTACTATTCCCAAACATGATCCATTCTAGGGTCGTCAGTCCTAGATAATCTCATACGATGATACGGTTTTAGGTCGTTGTAAAGGGCTGCTGGGGTTGTTACACGCACTCGTTGCACGGCTCCCCCATCACCTTATCAATACATGCCTAGTTTATACTCTGTTTACTATGGGAAGGCTCATCGCCTCCCACAGTTTCAGAGTATGCTCGAGGTCACTACAAAGGGCTCGTCACTAAAGGTAGGCCGACAGCTCGAATACAGTGTCCCATACCACCGTATTCGGCTCACGAGTCTGGGTTGCTCACTGGTCACTACGGGGAGGTTCGTGGCCCCACGTAGGCCGACAGCTCGACCACGGTATCCCATACCACCATGCCCGACTCATGAGTCTTAGCGGATCGAGGCACCAAGGTTAACGGGATTATACTAGTAAGTTTGGTGCCTTAGGTTCAAGCAGTAGCGTCCAAACATGGTGAACATACATTAGACAGATCAGGTTACATGACGAGCTCGACTAGCACAAGCACACGATCCGCTGGACGACATGAAGTGCATAAACACTTCGCGTGGCCCAACCACTGTCGCCAACTGAAGTACGACTCGGGTTCATCAAATACATCCTACGTGGCGAATGAATCTCAACCACGAACTCAAGTCTGTTACCGATTGTCTGGACTATAATCATTGCCCCAATCACAATCAATCCTTAACCAAAAGCATGCAGAGTAAAGCAGGATAAACGAAGTACTTCAAGCATGTTAACAAGCATGTCATAAAGCATGTCATAGAGCATGTCATAGAGCACACAATAAATAGGAAATGCAAACACATATATTTTATAAGTGAGCAGTTAAATTAAACAACCAACATGGAGGAAATCATATACATCTCTAAGTTAGTTGAGAATCCTATCTCAACACCTATCTAAAGCGCTATCATCTAAATACTTACTCTTACTGACATTTTCACAAACACTTAGAATACACTCTTTTAACCTACATAGCGTATACTAGCAAAATCATGAATTAGGGCGAACCCTTTCGCCAAGTAAGTATTATACACATATATAGCATGTTCATACAATAGTTAATCATGGCAAACACACTTTCAAAATTTGTACGTATACGGTATTTTCTACAAATATGAAGAATACAGTATATTCAACATAGCTAACGTATAACTGAAAAACGAAACAGGCAGCAGTTTGTACATGTGCAATTGCATGCAGATCATGAATCTATCATTATCTATCATTGAAAGCGTTGAAAACCATAACCTATACGTCTAAAGTCCGCACCTTATGCCGTAGAAGCGTAATAAATTTGGTAGGAATGCTAAGGCTTCTCCCACGACAGTAGAACGGCCTAAAGCACAAGTAGTATTAGCTATTTTGCTAATGGAATCAATTGAAACCCTAAAACAGGTTAGGGTTAGGGTTTTCTTACCTAGAAATGAAGTTGGAATTGCCGGAAATGCGATTAGATTACGAGGGTTAAGCGTGTATAGCGAGAGGATAGAGCATCAGGAAGGTTCTCCCACAACTCTCACACTTTTTCTCTCTTTTCTCTCTTCTCTCTCCTAGGGTTTCTTCAAATTCGTATGAGCTGAATGTGAGAGAGTTTAAGGTCCTTATATAGCCTAAAATGTCACCAAAATAGACCCAGGGTCAAGGTATACTTAGGTTATATCCAAAGTGAGCTTGTTTCGTCTCAACGGAGCACTTCTGGCGGCCCCTTTTCTACGTGCGGTCGGACTTAAGCTCACCAATCTTGGATCTAGGTGAAGTTAAGTTTTCGTTCCAGGCGGATTCTTAGATCGCACGTGGTGGACCAGTTTCAGTTCAACGGTCACTGAAACTCGATAGAGTACACTGCCATGTATATGAAATTTCTCCTGATCCGAGGGTGTATTTGGGTCAGATTCTGACGGTCTGATTGCTTATATCAGGCCCGCAAGTAACAAGTCTCAGATTACTATTTGAGGTTTTATTTATAAAGAAAACCAAGCGTTCTCACACTCCTCGCTACAGGCTCAAGCGAATAGCCATGGAACACTATCTGGGTTTGATCTCCTAGATGATTATCAAGCCCAGCAAGGCGGTCCTAAGTCTATAATTTTGTATTATTCGGACCTTCGATGTCCAGTCCAGATTCGATACGGAGTTTCAATGTGCTCCCGAGAGCAGTTGGGTAATGAGATTGATTCTAGATTTCAGGGTAATGTAGCGTCAACGATTCCACAAGTTTTGGGTCTTGCAGATCGTATTTAAAGTGATTAGTGCGGATTTCATGGTTAATCCAGTTTAGCACTTAATTAACTTTGTCTAATTTCTGAAGGATTTGATCCTAAGTGATTTCTGCCTGAGGTGGTACTCTGGGCATTGTACGGAATTTTTCGAGTCGTTACACAGATGGATGAACCAGATCATGGTACTGACCATGATGGTGGGCCACGAACTGAGCGTACGAACGGTGTCTGTTTAAAATGGCTCATAGGCAGGAGAATGAGAGAGAGAGAGAGAGAGATCCTCTCTTTTTAAGAATTTTTTGGGTCCAAGCTGGTCAAACCAGCAGCGCGGTCCTGTGCACTTCATGCATGGAGACGGGTGGTGCACGCTCACCCTATGTGGGGACCACCGCTACATTTGTGATAAATCCACTCCGTCCAATCGATTATATAGGTCACATTAGGACACCTGGCTAAAGATGAGGTGGATTCGAGGCTTAGGTGGGCCATACCAAGTGATTCTCAGTTTTAATTATGGATTCCTACTAATCTATTGGTCGGATCATCTCGAATTGGAATATTAATGGTTAAAAGACTCCTGATAGGATATATGTCCAGCGATCAAGCATCTCTAATATCCAAGGGTTCCTGTGGACAGAATTTTTACTCTGTAAATGTCAATTTCTATCGATTCGATGGTCGGGTTGTTATCAAACGTGATCAACTCGCTTTTATGAGTCATAGGGACCTAGTAACTATCTAGATAGGGTTTTAAAGTTGAGTTTTAAAAGGCTAGCTATTGAATCAGTGTAGTTTCGTTGTGCATTGATTGATGATTCATGTGGAGTGAATAAATGGTGATCCTCATGATTTGGGTCCTGATTCTAAGATGATCTAAGATAAAGGCCTTCCATGGCTCGCATTGGATGGTCCTGATGGTCGATTTAAGGGTCAAATGCTCTAGATTTCCAATTAACCCAAGTCTCACTCATTTGATGATTGTCCTTGCAACCCAACAACTAGTTTGTCTCAAAAAGTGCACTATAGGTGTCCCACGACGTCTTCGTGGAATATTCAAGCCTAGATGTACAGATGATCCATACGATTAATGGCCAGATGTGCACACATACATCGTGAAAGGCTCAAATTGCTTCATGGCGTACTTCCCACTGTTAGGATTGGATTTCAATGGTGTAAAGTACTCGTTTCATATCGAGGTCATGATTTAAGGATCAGAATCATTGATGGTCCAGTCCTAAGAGTTAAGGTTGGTTCCCATGGTAATACCCCAGTATTGAAATGTATGGGGTGTTACATATAAATAGAAGGGGAATGTAATAAAGGAAATCGTCTCACGCCACCCAAAAAAAAAAAAAAAAAAATCTATCTTTCAATTTATCCTGTCGATTTATATTCCTTAGTGTAATGGTTTACTTTCCTTGTTAAGAAAATTACATTCCTTAGCGTAATCTTTACTTTCCAAGCTTGTTGAATTACATTCCTTAGTGTAATGTGTAGAAGTAATCAAAGTATCCATTAATTCAAGCCAAAATTCGAGTCTACGCCCGCACGTTAGACTAAATTCATCCATTGGAAAGGCATTCTTCAACTGTTCTTCATGACCGACTGTAAGGATTTCTTTCTCATCTCATTTCATCCGTATTAAAAAATACTTTCGTGCTGAACACAAATAAGTAACCCAAAATTAGACGACGAACCCCACCATATGAATATCGCCTTATCCAATTTACAGATTGAGTGAGTAGCTTAATAGGTGACTAATCTCTTTAAATGTCAGTCATACACTACGTGTCTGCCTATCTTGGTGCTTGGGATTGTTCGGTTCGAATTAGAGACGTAATTCCAATTCTGTCACGCCCACACACCAGTGCAAAAATGACAGCGAACAGGTGGGCCCCACATGTCCATTAGCATGTTAAGCTTGTCCTAGGAACATTTGTATTGGATCCAACCTCATTGAGAAACAGGAACAAAATATAATAAAACACCCACCCACGGCAACTCAAAACCTAAATTTATGAACAACAAATGAAAATCAGTTGGTAGAAACTGAAATGACAACATCATACAATTGACATGAAAGAATAAGCAACCGAGCAACTGAATAAGAGATACAAACCATCAATATGATGGGCCAAGCTTACCGAAAATCTCCCAGATGGACAGCAATAGCCAACAGGCCATATTCAATAGAAGAAAAGGAAAGGCCAAAGATTCAACTGAGAGATTTTTGGTACATGGACCATCCCTGATAGGATCCATCATATAAACAGTTTGGATCGCAGAATAGAGAAAGGAATGAAGGAATGCTTGGCAGATGAGGTCAGGCGAGTTGATGCATTTAGCGCTCTAGAGACCGTCGTTGAGGTCAGCTCCATGTCGCTCCAGCTCCGTGGCGAGCCACCGGCCCGCTCGCTGACCGCCTCTTTTAGTGCAGGGGTCCACCCTAAAAAAGAAGGCCAAAGATTCGATGAATAGCGATGCTTTAATCTGGGTATTTTATGAAAGTGCCCTAGTTTGTCAATTAGCGTGAGTGATGAGTCAGCAAGTCAAGTGAGCCCCATAGGAAGATCATTCAAGCGTCTGCCTTAACTGCATGTGTGCTCCAAACTCGTCAAAGGTAAACTTAGCCTCACATCCCATGTCCTAAAACACCCAGGTATATAAAACCCTTAAAAGAGAGAGAATAACATAGGGTTTAAAGTATGAAAACTATTTTGCAAATCAGAAAAATCTCTAACTTTTTAGCTTTTGTCGATATATCGAGATCACCTCGATGTGATCATACACCTGTCATCGATGTCCTCGGAATGCACTCGATATCATTGAATTGAGGACCTCTTGTGTCCAGCAACCAACTTGATCTCTGGACAAAATTCCCGATGAATCAATGGAAGAATCAATATCATCGACATTCGAATTCCGAGATCATCGAGATGGCTCGATATAATCGAATTCTGGTTAGTTTGTGTCCAGCAAGCTGTTAAGGCAAATCATATATTTGTCGATGACTCGAAGAGAGCCTCGATATCCTCAGAACTCAAACTCCGATGATATCGATGGATCTTCGATGTTATCAAATTCGGACCAAACTAGTCCAACGAGCTTTTAGGAAAATCCACTTTAAATATTCGAGGAATCGAGACTCCCTTGATAATATCGATATTCAAATATCGATCATATCTAAACTAGGTCAATATCATCGAATTCGGACAATGGAATGTCCAACGAGCTTATAGGAAAATATTCTATAAAAGATCGATGAATCGAACTAGGTATCAATATCATCGACATTTGAAATCCGATGACATCGTGGGAGGATTGATAATATCAAAGCCAGCTATCTCATATTTAGCCTGCTCTCATGTTTTCATTGTCGAGGAATCGAACCGTGGTTCGATGAAATCGGAGTTCGAAATCCGATAACATCGAAGCATGTTCGATATGATCGAGCTGTGTATAAGAGATTCAGTTGTAATTGTCAGTAGAGTTCATATCATCGATCTGTCCCTCGATGTCTTCGAAAGTATACGTTCGATGATATCGAAGATGGATCGATGATATCGAACTTTGTCAAAAACTGACTATTTTATTACCGTTGAATCACTTTGCCTATTTAAGGAGAGCTTGTTATTAGTTGCTTGATTGAGAAAAATAGAGAGAGCTTTAAGAGAGTAACTCACATCACCTACCCTAAGCCTTTCCTTCTCAAGGGAGTTCATTTCTCAATCCACCCTCATCATTGATATTCAATAGAGTGGATTAGTGAATGAACTTACGCATTCAAGGGTCTTCCAGCTACCACTGTCACGCCCCAAATTCGAAAACCGGGCTCACAAAATTCCCGATTGCCGAATCGGTACCGACAGCCTCCATAGTAATCCATTCTCGGCTCCCAGCGTGCATGCACCAGATTTCGACCCTGGGATCCTACAAGGAGGATTTTCCAACATACATTTATCTCATAAGAAGCATAACCACAAGTATACCCAAATCACAAGAACAACATCATCATCACATATCCACTAATATAAACATTTAAATACAATGCTGAAAGGAAATACATATGTCAAAGTCAAGCTCCAAAAGTCAGCTACATGCTCCAAGCTACACGCTGCTACAACCTAACTTCATATGCACACATCTATCGTGCATAAACTTATAGAAAGCTTATAGGGTGGTGTAAGTGTGTGCACAAGGTAAGTGTCAAGTATTCAACACAATACCATAATCATACAATATCGAAAATACTAGTAAGATCATGAATCATACGATATCAGAGGAAACGAAAATACTGACAAGTCCATGAGTCAAACAATATCAGAGTACGCAATACAGATCAACTATGCAAATGAGGAGTCATAAAGAGTCAAATATCAAATGTCAAGGATACAATGTAATATACAATTCCTTATGAGTTCATGAATACCTTCAGCCGTATCTAGACCATATAAATGCAGAAACACAGTAACCCAAAATGTCATATGTTGCGGATGTAATGCAATATGTGATACGAATGGAATGACCATGCTGGAGTGTGAAGTCGGGATGATAGTACGTAGTATCGCAGGCTATGGGATCCATCACAAGGGACTTCTATCCAAACCAGTTTCATACCTAATTTGGATAGTCAGACTCAATGCGGTAAACTCCTGATCTCAGGTTAGTCGCGTGCCCCAACCAAAATCCTGACCATTGCGGAGGTACACGTAACAAATAGTTGCACACCACTAGCCCGAGTGGATAGTGAATGAATGAATGAATGAGTATGCAACTCCTACTCAATAAGTCCACATATCAGTACTGTTCATCTCTGGGATCATCACCGGGGTCTAGTACACTTTACACCAGCTTGCCGCCCCACCAAGCGCACAATTGGGTAAGTGAAAGAGACCACACTATCCGTCTGGCCAGTAGTCAGCCAATATCTACCCGGCACGTCGATAGCCGACCCATTCACGAGCTGGTCAAACTCAACCTAGCTATGACTACTCCCTCAGGCGGGTAAGGCCACACCCCCTCCCAACTGACCATGACACAGTGGAAGACGCGGCCTATAGGTATCAGCCCTCATGCGCTCATATATATTCACTCAGTCTCGATGTTGGGGCGTCCTCTATACGAAGAGGGTTTAGGGATTTTCACCCAGGGCCATTTATGGCAGCCCGATGCTCGAACCAAACATTTTCGATGTCCCATCTGGCCATCCACGATATGCCTGTGGAGGCTACGGCCCTGATGTCACTAGGGCGTATAGTAACAACACAATGCAAGATGCATGAGTCATACAATCCAGTCATGCATCAATCCTCCGCATACCGTGCGCTCATGTGAGATAACCTCCGCCTATTAGGGAGTCTCATAACAACTTGCCCAATGACATATGCAATGGTCAACCACATCTCATAACAAACATGCAGATGATGCGTATGGGCATGTATCATATTGCTATGCTGTCACATACTCATAATCAGTATCAATAATCGACATCAACAATCGGCTTCGAAAATGTGGATATTTAACCAACATTGCCCCAAGGAATGGCCCACATAAAGCCTAACATATAGTGGACCCATGGCTTCGCACATGGGCCTAATATGCAACACCATGGACCTTACTCAAGAGCTCAATACACATCACGATGGGCCTCTCACATGGGTCTAAGATACATCACAATGGGCTCCATCACCTGGCCCTCAAATGCACCACAATGGGCCTCATCACATAGGCCTAATATACATCGCATTGGGCCTCAAACACGGGCTAAATACACATCACAATGGGCCTCAAATACGGACCGCATATACATCACATTAGGCTTCGACAATCGGAATCGGCCTCGATAATTGGTGTATACAATCGGCCTCGACAATCGGAATCAACCTCGACAATCGGCCTCGATAATCAGAATCGACAATTGGAATTGGCCTCGACAATCGGCCTTGACAATCCGAATCGGCCTCGACAATCGGAATCGTCCTCGATAATCGAAATCGACGATCGGCCTCGACAATCGGCCTCGACTAACGGAATCAGCCTTGTCAATCGGACTTAGCCTCAACAATCAGAATCAGCCTCGACATACGGAATCGGCCTCGTCGATCGGACTCGGCCTCGATCAGAACGATCGAATTCGACAATCGGAATCGGCCTCGACTAACGGAATCAACCTCGTCAATCGGACTCAGACTCGTCAATCGACCTCGACATACGGAATTGGCCTCGTCGATCGAACTCGGCCTCGACAATCGGACTCGGCCTCGATAATTAGAATCAACGATCGGAATCGACAATCGAAATCGGCCTCGACAATCGGCTTCGACTAACGGAATCGACCTCGTTAATTGGACTCAGCCTCGACAATCGGAATTGAAAATCGGAATCAACGCAAGGCGGGGTCCATAGATGGATGGCCGATGATGGTCCAAGCAATATCAATGGGGCCCAATCGTTTAGGTTAAACCACTAGAGAATGATGAGAATGGGCCTAACAAGGCCTAAGGGAAGGTCACAATGTGGATGTTAAACCATCATTGCCCATCAATGTGGACATTTAACCATCATTGCTCCCAAGGGGTGGCCCACATAGAGCCAAACGTATCGTGGGCTCATGGCCTCACACAAGGACCTAATACACATCATTATGGGCCTCACTCATGGGCCGCATATACATCACGATGGGCCTCGGCACATGGGCCATAATTACATCACATCGGGCCTCACTCGTGGGCCGCATATACATCACAATGGGCCTTACGAAATGGGCCAGAAATATATCACAATGGGCCACGTCATATGAGTCAAAAATACATGACAAGATCCTCAACGCATGGCCCGGAAATATATCACAATGGGCCGCACCAATGGCCTAAATATACAACAAGTCGGGCCGCATCAATGGGCCGCACCAACGGGCCTCATATACATCAAGTGGGCCGTATCAATGGGCCTCATATATAACAAGTGGACCGCGTCCACGGGCCGTACCATTTATCTATCTATAGAGATCATTTTATAGTATTATCAAAAAATTGAATCATATCAAGAGATCATCTGGACCATACCACACATAACAATGGTGACAATGATTTTCACCATTAAAATTAAGAGGGCCCACCATAGCGTTTATCTTCCATCTGGTCTATTCATAAGATCACAAGGACCTGGATAAACAAATATCATGTTGGTCCAAAACTACTATAACCCAAAGGGTTTCAATGGTAGACATTCAATCCTACTGTTTCTGCAGTGTGGTCCACTTGCTAGATATGTCTTACTTTTAGTCTCAAGCCTTGAGACATGACGCCAAATGGATGAACGGTTTAGATGTAACACATACACCAGCGGGCCCCACAGAATTACTGGTGTCGTGGGGCCCATCGATGGGCGGTATAGGTGCAACACATGCATCAATGGTGGGGTGGCCAGCACATCAGCTGGATGGACAGTTTGGATCAAATACATCCAGCAGAAGGGGGGTCCACGAGCAAGTCCAATGAATGGATGGTTTGGATGAAATACATCCATTAGTGGTGGCCCCATCTGCCACCGTCCAGATGGATGGATGAAGTGGATTGTACATACATCACGATGACCCCTAGCTCCTGTTGCACGTGCAGCATCTACACGCCCACCGTCCATCTGCTAATGCATGGGGTGGTATTCACCGTATAACTCAATCCTTCTTCATACGTGGTTTGCCATGCACTTGTATTTACAAATTTGCCATTTTACTTTTTGGTAACTTCTATCATCTGTTTCTCCCTATTGCACTGTCCAAAAGGAGTGAAACTTTATCGACAGTCCTCATTTCTCGAGATCTCTCAACTGGTTAAATTTGGGCCCCGATCCATCAAGGATGACGAAGATGCTCCCTTAATGGCTAACACACTCCGAAATTCAAAATAACATTTGTACACTTCTGATTGATAAGTTACCGGGTGGTTTGAACATATAACCTAAGATCTTCAAAATGACTGGATCACCCTAATATTCTGATGACCTGTTTGGGGTGATCTGAATGTGATGGGCGGTCAAACGACATGCTAAAAATGTGGAAACTTGATGGTTGGTGGTCTAACAATGTATATAGGTATATGTATGATCGGTTTCACAAACGGATAGACGTAAAGGGGGGTTCTGGAGTGATTAGGGGTAAAGCATGTGTATCGTCAAATTAGAGTGTCTTATTCACATGTGTAGCTTTCTCAGATCGTAGTTCTGATGGTGGGTTAAGCATATTCATAGGTTCTGAACAAGATGAACGGATCAGAATCTTAATCTGATAAGGGTACAAACAAATATAGAAGTCAAGTAGCTAATTTAATATGATCTAAGGGCTGAAAATCGACGTGTATGTTAATTTATGATAATTAGGGCTGGTATAAAATTTCACATGGAATGGATTATAAGAACCATGTGATCTAGAGTTCAGGGGTCTAGGTCAATGGCATTTTCGTAATTTTTGCTGATATGTGAGTTTTGGGAAATCCAATGGCTCCACATGGTTATAGGCACGTTTCTAAGATATTCTTATAAAGGGATGTATATCTAAATCACTGCGGATAGGGAGTCATTCGTCTGCCCTTCGTGGGAAGGTACTTACATCAGATCATGCGATGGATGGTCCTTCCTGGAAGTCATCAGTCAAATGGCTTGATCTATGAATGAGGGTCATTTCTAATGGTTAGGTTTGTGTCAAGGCAAGGATGTACGGCTACGATAGCTAGATTGATGTCGCACATGTATAAATATTATGTTACTTTTCACGGTAACGCTCGAGAACTTTCAATACTCAGTATTGAAAAGTTCAGGGCGTTACAATCTACCCCCCTTAAACATAATCTCACCCCCAAAATTTAGTACTTCTAATGTAAAGGCCATCTTTCATGTCTCTAAGGATTCCCTATATCGTGTGTCCGAGGTAATATATATAGATAGTTGTAGTGGGATCCGACCGAGAAGAAGCTCGTCAAGAGCAGAGATGTGGTATTCTTTGAAGATCAGTGTATCGACGACATTGGTAAGCCAGAGAAGAACCAGCCTAATTCAGGTGAGCTAGAGGACATGTTTCCATCAATCCACAATCTCGATTGCTCTAAACTCATGGGAAGTGTCATGAAGTCTTATCTTATAATGGGTAATTCTACGTAGCCTATCAAACTTTCGTTGTGTACTTGGTTGTCTGATACACTACCTAACCTTATTTTTTTTATCGTTCTTGCTGGTTCCTTACATCTAGGTTTTCTTTCTACTATTCGTAAGCTAGATATGTATAGGTCTAGGTGCACGTAAGTTGGCTATCTAGATTTGGGGACACTACAGCCTACCCCCCTTAAACAAAAATCTTGACCCCGAGATTTTGTGATTTGGGTTAGTCCTCTTACGCCTTTCCTGATTATGGTTCCATTACTGGGATTCGAACTTGGGTCATCTGGGTGAAAGCCAGGTATCTTAACCAACTAGACTATAATG
Organism: Magnolia officinalis; assembly: GCA_021015155.1. NCBI lineage: Eukaryota > Viridiplantae > Streptophyta > Magnoliopsida > Magnoliales > Magnoliaceae > Magnolia > Magnolia officinalis. Next base: position 30,365,206 of record JAJHSJ010000008.1, read on the forward strand.
GATACGTGATTTTAGGGGAAGGTTGATGGAGACCTAAGTGATCTATTGAAAACTTTTGAAATTTTTTTGGAGGTTTTGCGACATGTCAGAATCTCGTTGAAATAGTTGTAAATTCTACAATTATTAGGGAAGTCTCTACTCCTATACGGGAAACTTGTCCTTCCCAATGTTGATCCTATCTCAGGACGACTTTTAATTCAGGACTAGTTTTATTCAAAATTTATCATGGGGGTGTCTAGGTTCATGGTTTCTAGACTTCACGTTTAGTTTAACATTCTCAATGGGAATCCTGAGTATGGGTTTCTAATTCTTCACTACCTAGTTCTTTTGGGAATTCAATTGAGGGTATGTATATAATTCGTCATATGTCCTAATCAGGTAAAGTTTATGGTAGTCCACTCCCCTCAGGCCCAGTTAATCTCATTCTTGGGCTTTGATACCAACTGTAACAGCCCAAATTTTCACGGCCAGAGTTTGTACTCGTGCCCGAGGAAACCGGGTGTTAATAATGAATAAACTAGATGCTCTGAAATCACACCCTATTTTTTTCGTTTGGTTTACATCCAGATACATTCATTAAGGTAACATTCACAAGAATACAATCAACTATTTTGATTATATTTTACTAGAGTAAAGAATAATCAAAGGCCTTCCCAATGGAAGCTTATTACAACATCAGAGTTCACAGCGGAAGTATAAAACTAAGTAAATAATTTATCTTCATATTCCTTTAGTGTAATCTTTTATAGGAAAGTAGTTCTCTAAGTCTTCAATATGTACGTCACCTGCATCAACTGTACGGTTGGGAGAGGGTCAATGCCCTACTCATAGTGAAGGTTACCCTTCAAGATTAACAATAATTCAAGAGATTCACAACAGGTAAAGTACGGGTCTGATCGACCTGTGCTCCACTAACACGAGGGTATCAGCATGCACAAACAACCTACATGAGATGCGTGCCTAGCAAAGTGTGGGGCTCATCACATAGTGATCATCACAATGTAGAT